>CM076649.1:12808306-12818516 GCA_038496675.1 Rachycentron canadum | reverse complement strand
TATATATATATATATATATATATATATATATATATTACTGTGAAAATGATCACACTCAGGTATCATGTATACATGATATACATATTAGCTCTTTCATAGATAATGTTATGATTGGCTGCTTTAAAACACAAACCATGAGCAGAGGCAGCTCAGCCAGAAAGAAAAAGTTTCCTGTCCTTATATGCTTAGTGGCAATGATTAAATATATTTTACTGGATGCAAGGTAATTTTTGCATTTTGTAAATCGTGAATAATATTAATAATAATGGCATGTTAATTAATCTGCTACTATTAATTATATAAAATAAGGTTATTCGTGTTTTTGTAAATAATCGGTGTTCAGGTTATTTTGTTTCGCTTGCATTCATAAGAAGCTGGACGTTTCAAACATTAAAGCCATCCATAACCCACACTGCTAACCATTTCAAGTGCTTAGTATTTTGAGTTAAAATCAACAGTTAATTCATTATACTTACTTTAAGCTATATAAATCAAATCTAAATTTCTATTTTTAAGTTGCATTTAGATGGGTTAATCAGTGGAGCTTTTCCCTAGCAACTGCATCTCTGCATTATGACACTGCACAAAAACAACAAGAGCAACCTGTTTTCCCTTGCAGCTTACATAATTGGTGATCTGTGGTGACCTCTCTTGCCAGTTTCTGTGGTCCTTGATGTACCACCACTGGATCTCCAGGGAGTAGGAGGGAGAGCCTGCCCCACGGAAGGAACAAGCCATCTCTACATCCTCACCGCGCTGCGTCGTGATGTCGTGTGGCACCTCTGTGAAAAGAGCTGCAAGAGCAAGAGAAAAAAAGGAAAGTTGAGGGAAATGATGGGCTTATGACATCCCAGAAATGACAGAAATACAAATCCTCAGGAGTTTGTTCAGAGACAATATTTCACTGGTGACAATACTGCATCACACTTCATCGAAAATAAAAACAGCGTGACATACAAGTACAAGGTGTTCAGAGCTAAATGAATATAGCAAGGTGTAATTCAGGGAGAGGATATCAACTTAACAAACAAGTAGTACTAAAGGAAAGGTTGCCCACATTAATTGTGTCCAGATTTCTGCATAATATCTTCAGAAGCAATAGTAGCAAGCTTTTGCAGGTTGAATGACTTTCTGTTTTTATTTCCAGGACAATGTAAAGAAATAGAACATAAACTGGACTAAGTGGGTGTCAAAAACATTCTATAATCCTTCTGTTGATAGAGCGGCCAGAGCTGAACATTGTACAGATACTAATTTGGAAGCATCACAGCACAGGCCAACCAACTCATCACTCACCAACTCATTATAACGTCGCATTTTGCATCATTTGACTTAGCGTGCAGCATGAGTGTAGAGGGACAATGAAATACCTTGAGTCTGTGGAAGCTCAGACAGACTGGAGAAACCAATTGACCTACTCTGACCTACTTATGTGTATACACACATTCAACTTTCTTAAACCACACTCATTGTTAATCCACTTCTACTCAGCAATACAGAAAATATTGCCTGTGAACAATGTACAATCAATGAAAATATAAGAAAAACAGGGATACAGTAAACATGTATCAATTTATTGTTAATAGATGATACTTTAATAAAATTAAGAGACACATAATTTGGAGGTACTTCAGAAACCTTTCTTTAACCCATATGTTCAAACAAATCCCATTTTATTCTGATTATACACACCTCTACCTCTCATCAACGCAGAAGCACGTCAGATAAACGATGCAAACAACAGATGAGCAAAGAATCTTTAGACCAGGCGAGTAAAGAAAGAAGTTAGTCATTGTATCTGTAATTGACATCCGCTCGGCCTTGTGCAATGCGCGGTAAAGAGGAAGATGGAGGGAAAAAAGCTGAGAATAGAGAAATGTGTGGAGATGGCTTTGGTAAGGTTTGACTACAGGAGCTGTACCCTCCATGCACCACTGCTGCCAGCCAGGCAGTGGCCTCATTTGTCAGGAGAAGACGGACTGTAGGGAAGGAGCTGTACAGGGGCCAAGAAGGGTAGAGGAAGAGGAAATAGGGGGAAAAAGAGAAAAGAAGGATGAGGGCAGAGGTGAACTGAGGCGAGTGGCAAAAAGGAAGAGCATACCTGACAAGCTACCGAGTCATCTATTGAAAGCCACAACCAAAGCATTTAAAGATGTCTGTATTAATTTTTTTAGCAGGAAGAAAAAACAAGCTGCCTGAATTACAGACAAGATGTTCATATTAAAGTCCTTGAAACGCTTTTCAGAATAAGTGCAATGTTAAAATTACCATTAATGTGTTTGTCATGGCAACATGAAGGTCCATTATCTATAAGCAAGCAGCATTTGTTGGGTACTAGAGCAAAGTCTATGACAATAACTCACTCTTATTTTCTGTCTAGCTGCAAATTATCCGGAGATTGAAAAATAACAGGTGAGATGAGGAAACATTTCTTTCACATTCACAATACACTGCCATCTTCAGTTTGAATCCATAATATCCCACAATAATGTTGATGGAGTCAAAGTTTCTTAGCGGCTTCTCATGTTGGGAGGCAGATCTGAAGAACAGAGAATTATCAGACCTGTCAGCTACAAGTGCTATATGACACATTGCCTGAAGCTAATGCACAGTATGTAAGAGTACAGAGCACAACGCTGTGATAAAAGTGACTATTAACATAAAACAGCAGGTACCAGATGAGGTTAATCATTCATTTTTGACCTTGGAGGCTGCACTCTTAATGCAAGGTTTTCTGGAGCTATCAACCACGTGTTGCGGTCCTCATCAACAGACTTTCAGTTGAAACTGTTTCTTTAAACACATTTTAGAAGACACTGATTTAGTTAATAGTGACACAAAATGAAGATACTGTCAGTCAGGTTAGTCTTTAAAACAAAATAGCATAACATTTCAGTTGTGGTCTTACAACTGTGAGTCAGGCATACACACCATTCGGAAGCAAAAATGAAATATTTTTAGTATAAGCGTTAATTCTTCATCTTTCCACCTTTTATGTGCCATTTAAGTAAAAGTAATGGGTGATAAAGAAGATTGGTCACATTATTTTTAAATATTACATACAATATGGTGCTGTAGCTCACAACTGTTTAATTGAATCAGATACAGATTACAGATACAACTTAATTTTAAATTGTCAAACCATCACTAGATTGTAAAAAGTTTCAAAAACAGCAAAACAGAAGCAGGCTGGGTTTTTTTTCTGGCTCAGATTCTTTATTTCTGTGCAGCTCAAGGAGACAAAAAACATTAAATGCTCCTGCACTGTATCCCTGTGATTCTGCTGCACTGTGGGATGCATTTTCTGGGACAATTTCCTGTAGCGCTAACTATTCCTCTGAAGGTAGACTGTAATCACAGCTGGCATAATGATACACTTTCATCTGATGATGTGTGGCTTTCCTGATGGCAGGAAAATCAGCATGTCAGGATAACAAAGCAATCCAATCTGCATTGAGCAAGTCCATGTGAGTCAAAAATAGCAACATTTATCATAAAGTTAAAAGATTCAGAAATTAAACTGTAATGTAACCAGACCTATATTGTTTAAATAAAACATGCAGGAGAAGCTATTTCAGAAGTAGCAACACAGTGTATGCTATAATTCCTAAGCACTTTTACTCTCAAACTGAAAAACATATTGTAAAGGGAGATCAAATGTGCCTTATATGTGTCTCGTATATTATACATATACTGTCAATATATACTGTAAAATATGCCAAGGATTCTTGTTCCAGGTACAGTGTTTGAAAAAGCACCTACCATGTATTAAAAGGTGCTGTAGAAGTAAAAAACTTTTTACTTTTTATTCAGTCATCATCTTTTCTCTTCTCACTTTTTTTTTTTATCATTGTCTTGTAATTATGTGTTTTCAACATATGGTGTCAGAGCTGGAGCCTGGAATAGCAGTGAACTTCACTGTGCATAAAATATGTGAGCAAAACAACAAAGGGTGGCATTTCAATCATATGAGTTTTCTTAGTATTCAATGCAGGTGTTGGCACTTTTTTTTGTCTTCAAGATACAGTATCAACAGCCAGTGGCAGAGCATTGACAGCAGCATCTGTCACTTTGAAGAGACAGTGTTCCTGCAGACAAAAAAATATGTTTGTGAGGCACACAGCAAAAGACACAAAAGCAAGTCAGCATAAATAGATTGATATGGAAAAATACACAAACGTAATGCTGACATTATTATTTTAACATGTGATTAGTTGATCACCAGAAAACAGTGTTGTTTACTGACTGTTCGCTAAAAATTTTCACTATCCAGCAACTGTCCAAACAGTTTAGTAAACATAGTAGGCAAAGCAGACATGTTGTGCTTTGGATTTCTCCACATGTAGAGGCTGTGTGAATGGACCTGTCATAAGAGGCATACTCCAAATAGAAGGGGTTTTGATGGACACCAAAAGCGTAAAAGCAAAGTGTAATTAAACTAATTCAATTAATAAAGAGCAAACTATCTAACTTTTTTATTTACAATAAAGAAATTCCTGCCAAACTCATCACATCAGTAAGAAATACAGTATACAGCAATACAATAAAACCAATGCCAACAATGGAAAATGAATATTTTGTCCTTGAAATTTGATTTGTTGGAAGCAGGAAAAATGGGTGAGTGTAAGGATCTGGGAGACCTTGACAAAGAACCAAATTTGCGATTGTTAACCACAGTGCATTGCAGTTTGTATGGGGCCGTTAAACCACAGACCGATCAGGGTGTCCATGCTGACTCCCGTCCACCACCAAAAAGAGTCTACACTTTTCTCTGGCACCAGGATGCACTATGGGAAGAAAGCAAGATGCAGGAGGCAGTGTGATGCTTTGGGCAATATTCTGTTGGGAAACCTTGGGTCTTGCCATTCATGTGGATACATATTTACCACCTACCTAAACACTGGTGCGGCCCAAGACCACCCCTTCATGGAAATAGTTTTTCCGAATGGCAGTGGCCTCTTTCAGAAGGATAAATAGTTTAGGAGCCGTTTGAGGACAAGAATGACTCCAAGGTATTGACTCGGCCTCCAAATTCCCCACAACAAATACCACAACTCACCTTCACAGATCTAATGGATTTCATGCCTCGATGGGTCTGGGCTGTTTTGGCAGCAAAAGAAGGACCTAAATAATATTAGGTAGGTATACAAACACTAAGCATACATCTCTATTTTGCTTGTTTAAGTATTTATATGCTTACAAAATTCTCATATTAAAATTAATAAGATGGAGACTATTTTCATCCATTTAACAAAACAGGTGTTAATTAATTAACTAATTAGCTACAGTTGATAAAATCTGCTAGTTGTCATTTAAGTTGGCAAAATGTCAGCTAGAAATAAGAAACTGGGCTTTCTCCATATGAAATCAAGAACCCATTGTTTTCACCAAGAATTTGACCAAGAGTGGTGCAACTATAGTTATCTATAACTGCATATGCTCCAGAAGACGGTGCCTCAAGGTCGTAGAGCTTCGCAAACTGTCCGTTGTTCTCTTGTAGTAAATTTGTAAGTAAATATTTAAAAGAGTCACTGGTTAGAGGTTAATTATGATTTAAAAGATTACGGTGCTTGTCCTCGATTCATATCATGAAACAATGTATTTGTCTCTAGTTTTTTCTATGATCATATTGCTTGTTAATGTCATTGTTTGCAAATATCGACTTCAAATATATCTATTTTATAAATAACAATTCAAAGATATACCAAACATTTTCATTATTTTTATGCAACATACAACTAAAGTACAGTCTGAAGGAGAAGTGAAATAATGAAGATAGTAGAGCTTCCATAGACATTTGAGACCACAGAGTGCAAAATCAAAGTCAAGTCAAGGACAGAGCTGCACAGGGAGTCCTGATATACACTCAAGAGTCCACAGCTACAGCAGGACTGGCTTATAGCTGCAAGGTAATTCCTGCACTTTCCCATTTCCCCTGCCAGCCAATAAGACCCCGATTCTGCAAACGCAAGATTTTTCTCAATTTTACACCTCTTACTTTCTCTTGCTTAAATCCCTTCTTAGCTCTTTCTCTTTCCTGCTGCCTCTCTCGGCCAGCTCAGTAACATCTACCACAAATCTCCACCTCTTCTGGTAGAAAAAACAGTGCATTTAGTTTCTGCCTTTTAGTTCTTATACCTCATTTTTTTACTCAAGCCTCTTCCTCCCTTCATTCAGTTCCCCTCTTTACTTTCTCCTCTCTTGCTGAGTGGACAGTCTGTCTGTTGGCTCTCCAGCACTCTAGGAGTAGCACACTACATCTCCTGGAGCCTTTCCCACTGGTGCTGGCAGGTGTTCCGTACCCTAACCCTATGTGTGTCCCACTGAGGGTGGTATGCTACGGCCTGTAATCAGAACACAGTGGTGAATAGTGAATGTTTATGTAATTGCATGGATTTGAATCCACGTTAAAAGGTGTAACATTTTTCTTTCACAAATGAACCATGGTGAATTCACAAGGTGTCCCTAAGTATTGGAGGCAGAAAAGAACATCTCCAATTACCATTTTACAAGACTTAACAGAGACATGGTTTCTCTCTCTAGCACACACAGATCAATGTCTTTCAACTGCACAACTAAAACACAGAGAATCACAACAATTCAAAAAGGATAAGGACTGAAAAATTAAAATACATTTATTACTCCCCACACTATGCTGGAAGCATTATAAAAAGTAATGCATCTGCAGTTTTGGAAACTCTACCTCATCTTTATTTTTTTCACCACACAGATGAAATGTAATTATTGTTATTCTCTTTGAGTGCTTCGTGTATAAACTTAGATACAGCAAAGAGAGATCAAAAGACATTTCTGATATTACTTTCTTCAGCAGGAAGCCTCACAGTTTTATGTTTCTGCCAACCAGTAAAGTTGCAGTTCACATCCAGACTCATGTATGGAGACTTTGAAGGAATCTTCATAAAGAGTATGTGTCTTTTAAAAGTGTCTTTTATCAAAATTATAGTATGAATACTTGGACTATGGCCAAAAAAGTGTTTTGTGAGTTCATAGTGACCTTGACATTTATTTACCAAATTCTAATAAATTCATCCATGAATCTAAGTTCATACTTGTGTCAGATGTAAAATAATCAATATATCATGTTCAAAGAATGGGCCAAACATAAGGTCACAGCAGTGTTTTACTTACATGCATTTAGCATTAAGTTAATGTATATGTAAGTATGTAAGGGACATGAAGATGCAATTACATCAATTTGCAGTTTTGAAATGACTGATACAGTAATGTCACCAGGTCATTGCGAGATAGAGAAGAGAAGAAAGGAAAAGGTATTTTTGACTAGCTATAATATAAGTTCCCTACATTTTGACTAGCTATTGGTATTCATGTACTATGCATGCACACCATACAAATACAACAAAACTCCGACACAGACTGGCCATCGGGCATACTATTACAAATTAGGTAGGCCACCACAGTGGGGAGCCAGTGGACCACTCCTGTTGTCAGTTTCTATACCCTTTCTGCATGCCTGTCATTGGGGGCATGTATGAGAGGCATTATGAGAAAGAAACAGTAATACAAATAATTCTACACCTCTAAAGCATGTAATAGAAATTGTTAATGTTGGCCTAAAGTTGTGTAAGTTAATCACATTGTGTCCTCCAGCAATGAATGGCTGTGCAAGCGCAAATCAGCCTTATCATTCGCAGTGTTCATTAGCCATATCAGAAAGGTTTGTAAAGCACCAAGAGTCTTTCAATTGGTAGATATATTTCTGAGTGCATCCAAATAGATGATATGGTGAATAGCAGGCATGTCATGCAGCAGTCTCACACTATTGCAACAATTAATTCAATCAAACTTTCAAAAATTAATTAAAGCTTTTTCAAGCACTTTGCTGCTTGCTGTTATATATGATTGTAAACTGAATATCCTTGAGTTTTAGGCTATTGGTTGTACAAATCAATATATATGAAGACATCACCTCTTCATCTCTTACCGCAACTATGGTTGAAGAAACCTGGGTGTCATGTTTGATGACCAGCTAACCTTCTCTGACCATGTTGCATGCTTTTCCAACTTTGCTCTATGCAACATAAGAAAAATTTGGCCTCACTTGATACAGTACACCAAAACCTCTGTCCAGGCTATGGTTATCACTCACCTCTACCAATACAACACTCTTCTGACAAGCCTCCCTTTATGCACAGTGATACCCTTACACATGGCCCAGAATGCAGCGGCCCGTCTGGTCTTTTATAGGGTTGGAAAGGGCATATCTCTCTCCCCTTGTCATTGACATACAATCAAATTCAAGTCACTAATGTTTGCCTTCAGAGTGACTTCTGAGTCTGCAACAATATACTTGAACTCAATGATACAGCCCTGTGCTCCTTCTCAGCCACTGTGTTCCTCCAAGGATTTTCGTCTGTCATTGTCATCCCTGCACAGAAGGCAATCTCAGTCCAGACTGTTGTCATCTGTGGTTCCCTGATGGTGGAATGGGCCACTGAGTGCTATCAGAACATTCAAAAATTTTTTGAAGCCTCATTTGCTCCAAGAGCGCCTTCTCACATAACATCTCCAACACCCTAACATACTTAACCGGCACTTGCTCAATGCACTTTTTTACTTGATGCACATATTGAATAGATGCACTAAGGTTTTCGAGCTGTCCCTCACTTGTAAGTCGGGAATTTTTCTTATGAGTGAATGTAAATCACCTCAGGTTCTGAGAAACTGTGATGGGCATTTTTTCCACAGCTATAGGTGATTAAATTAATTAAACAATCAGCAGATTAATCCCAAATGAAAAAATATTGGTAAACATAGGGTACATAGGGTAAAGATATAATGAAAATATGTTCAATAGCAAAGATAATTGTGTGCACATCTACAGAACCTCACTGGGTCAAATATTGGACACAAAGGTCAGTGCAATAAAGGCACAGAGGAAACTACAGACTACACATTAAAGCCTTGGTGTAAAATTGGTTTTATGGGTGACATTTGACCAAGCTGGCAAAAGTAAATGTATTAACTATGCTTTAAAGATGAGAAGAAATCATCCCCATGGTGTATTACGGTCAACAATAAACCTCAGTCTCTAACATGCTTTCTTCAAATTCTGTTTTCACTAATGGACAGAGTTTCTTCATTTTCTGTTAAAGACCTGTTTTAAAGTTTTTTTTAATTGAAATTTAATAATGAAACTTTCTTCAGGGTTTCAGTCTCAAATGTACATCAGAGCTTTTGCTGCTTTTAAGACTTGGCAGATGAACTTTTCACTACATTGTTCATGCTGTAGGCCTTGAGATACAGAGAATAAAGATATGTCCAGGTGCTACATTATTCAGTAAAACATTATTTCAGGAGATCTCCATCTAATTTAGTTCAAGCCCATTATTATATGTCAATGTAGATTTCTTTTTACACATAATCTCTCAATACTACACTCACTATTATAGCTCACTTTCACTTTATCTACTTTTATCTCTTACTCTTTACATTTTAATGTCAAATATTTCTGAGGACATCCTTTTCTGTAAACTGCTTTGAAATCAAATTTTTGGGCTTGTGGTGACATAAAGATGAATGATGAGCATTAATTATACCAAGAATGGCTCCTTACTGATAAAGAAACTGAGGGAAGATCCTGGATGAGATGGACATGGTGGTGGAGATACTTGGGTAATGACGACCGTAATCTCTACAGAGAACTGGAGGTGAGTAAAATGTGCTATTAATGAAGAGAAAATATGAGGTGAGCGGAATACATGTCCAACAATTAAATTACCTTCATTCTTATTTAAACTGGGGCAGTAGAGCTGACTGTCAGCTTGATGGAGTACAACCAAATTGTTATGTTTTTATATTCAGCCAACTACTATCCATCTCAATTTGGGTTGTGGAGGACCCCAAATGTTTTCAAATTAATGTATTGATTTATAAAAATAATCTAATGAGAAATAATTGTGGAATACAATATGAGAAATTACTTGCAAATTGTGATGTGTTAATTCATCTGATTTGAATGACATCAAATTAATAAATCATATCTACTGTATAAGTAGGAGATAATACATATATATATACAGACATACACACACACATACATTTATATATGTGGACTTAGAGCTACACCTACACCTAGAGCTTCATGCATACAAATTATATATATATATATATATATATATATATATATATATATATATATATATATATATCTGTCTCTTATACACATTCT
>CM076649.1:12535108-12807917 GCA_038496675.1 Rachycentron canadum | reverse complement strand
GTGTATAAGAGACAGTATATATATATATATATTCATTCAAGGTTACAAAATAAGGGAGTTATTGAAAAATCCCAAATTATTATAAATTATGATCAGTCTGTTATAATGTAATCCGTTAACGATACTTTACATCAGAAAAATAACAGACTTGTAAGACATGATACTACTGACGCATATCACACAATGGGTGTCACAACTGTTAAGATACACTTAGAGCTGCACCTACATCTAGAGCTTCGTGCATACAAATTATCAGCGGTCTAAAGAAATACCTCACTTTCCTGTATTTCCTCCTCCCATCTTTATCGATCTGGTTGTTGTCAAATTGTCTTTCAGTTTGCAATGCACCTTCTTCAACCTGCCTGTGAAACACAATTTGTTGACAAACACACACTGTGAATGCTGGGCCGATGTCAGACCCTGACAAGCCTGCTCAGCAGACATCCAACTGTTTCCTGACTTTAATTATCGTAGCATCACCAGAAATCAATCCCATAACCTTGGTAGAACACTAAATCAACACAAAAGCTGACTCCATTGGTAAGTTTTCATGGCCCCAAACAGACAGAGAGCAGAGTAAAAACATGTACTTCTGGAGTGAATATTGACTTCCAGAAAAATCTCAAGCACACTGGTTTATTTGATTTATAATGGTATATAGCTGGATAGAATGAGTTTGCTTGGCTTGGCCTTTTCTAAGTATAGATTTTCATAAAAGCAGCACTGTCAGAGCCGTCTTCCAGTATTGGCGGGGGACCCTTGTTTGAAGATGCAAGTACAGTACATGCATTTTTAAAACAACCTTCCTTAGCATTTTTCACTATATTGCTAAGGGACCGATGATGGAAGCGAGGCCATGAGAAGACAGAGGCAGCCTCTCACTATCCAGCAAAGACTCATTAAAAATGAAAAGGGAAGAAAATAATTCCGTGGAGGAAATAAATATACAAACAAATGCACATACACTGCTCAAACCCAACAGAGACCACACTTCAGTATTTCTTCATGTCCCAAAATGAGAGGGATACATTCAGCCTGAGTGTCAGTGTGAGGTGGATCCTCTCCTTCCCTCTTGCTCCCCCTCCCTGTTAGGGTGGGAGCTTGAGCTGTTTGAGGGTGACTAAATTACAGAGCACTTATTAGCATGGACGAGAAGCAAGTGTGACATCCATATCTTTCCTTGTCCATGTGTGTCTGCCTGTGTGTGAGCAAGAGAAAGAGAGAGAGGAATGGAGGTATACAGGGTAGGCTTGTCACCAACCCTGCAAGCTTTTTTCTTTTGTCAAACCATGAAAGGATGAGGCTTGTATTTGTGTGCATTTCTTTACAGTCAACATATCACATGGGACCAAACCCAACAATGAGTTAATCCTTCTCCCAACACTTTCTGAGAGTCAAAAATGTTCCTAATGAAGACAAGTCGCAAATATATGGAGTGGAGTACTCTTGAAAAAGACAAAATAATTATCTAAAGCAGCTGAACACTGTGGTTTTTGGTAAATCACACAGGGGTATATAGTGTGTTTATTGGGGGCTACTTTTATACAGATTTTGGTTGTTAAATCTGCAGAACTAAAAGGTCAACGTATATGTTTTAAATAAAGCAACGTAAAAACATGTACAGTGCAACAGTGTGTGCAAATAGCATGTCCCAAGTTGAATGAGCAATTGTGTATATGTGATATACATAGTAAATAACTTAGTAAATATCTATGTTATAGTAAATAACATAGATATTTTTGTCAATTGTCTTTTCTTTCTAAAAGAAAATACAAATACCAAAAGATTATATTGAACACAAGCTTATATTACAATGCATGAAATCGGCGACAGGTGAATGTTGGCGATGTCAGTCGTGTATAGGTATGTAAAGTGCGACACAGGGGCATTTGAAACGATGCCCTGGTAGGTGGAAGAAATGTGGATATCCTCCTCTAAGTTAAGTGCAAACATTTTTCATCTGAAAAGGCGGCGCTTACAGAGACAGCTCAGGTTCATTAACTCAAAACCTCTATTTGAGTCAGATCCGCAAGGTACTGAGGAGAAGAAATGATTCATTGAGAGGAGAAAAATATCAGACACAATAAATACCAAGTCATAAAAATCCAGCTAAACATCGAAACTTCCACCAAGGTGCATGTAAATAGCCTGTGAACAAAATCCCTGTGGGAAGAGGTATTTCACTAATTTGATGAATGGCTTTAATATTCAGGGAAACCCCAAGGGAACTGTGGATGAAACAACTGGAAGCTCCTGTAATAAAAAGACCTGCTGCAGATATTTATCTTGATCTTGAAAAGCTTTATTCCTGCATGTGGATAACCAAATCGAGGAAGAAGTTCTGCTTGGTTAGTGAATATAGGAAAAACCTTCAGTGGTTCCAGCACTTTGTTCAGGTTTAGAAACATATTTGCTCAGTAATATTGTTTAGCAGGCAGATGAAGTCAGTGTTATGAAGTTATTGCATTACAATAACACCTCTTACAGTCATGAATAAGTCAAATGTTAGGCTGCAGTTATGAATATTGATATCACCCTGACTTACTGTGTCAAGGGATTTCTGCACAGTTATGGCACAAGAGAAAGCATATAAACAACAACAAAAAACAAAACAAAACACAAAAACGGTAAAGTTAGACCCTCAGTCGATGTGAGGGTCTAAGGGCAGAGGATGTTGTTATGATGCTATGTAAAGCCCTTTGAGACAAACTGTTTGTAAAAATGGGCTATACAAATAAAATTGCCTTGCCTTGCCTTGCCTAAACAAAATGAGCAGTTTCGTTTTTCGTTTTTTTTGAGAGTCAATAATGCTGTATTTACTTCAGAATCTACAGTGGGCAAACGCTCAGGAGGCTCCTTTGGGAAATATTCACTTGCTGGGAGACCTTCAACCTCCATTCAAGGTGGAAGGTAAAATAATGAAATAAGAATGGAGCCGGTAATCAAGCAAGCAGCTGTCTGCCTGTTGCCGCCGATACTCTGGGCCTGCGGAGTGAATTTTTCATAGCCCTTGGGACACAAGACTCAAAGTCTATTTCTGTATTTCCCCCCCAGTGTGCAGAAACACATGTTGTTGACAACACATGCCCGAGCTCAGAGGCGTTTTTTGAAAATGCCCACTGTACTCCATCTGGACTCCCTTGGGATGACTGACAACATTATGGTCTGTTCTTGTATGTTGTCCTTGAGAACCTTTAGGTGATGTGGGTTTTCATTGGATGGGACAGTTGAACCAGGTTCACCTCTGTTGATGGCCTTGGATTGCAATATGATGAAATGTAATGTAAAAATATTTCAATTCAAGTGGGTCTTGATGATCTTAAATAACTACAACCTCCTCACAGATGTACTGTACAGTATAACCTCCATCCTTCTGGTTCAAAAAACCAGTTCACACCTTCCCACATGGTGTGTGTTTTCTATGTCCTGTGATTTCAGTTTACTAATTGTTTAAAAGAACATGCTGTCTTCTTCTCCCTCACAACAAATTTAAAGAGTTGATTCTTCAGTTACAAACATTAATCAGCAACAATTTTCATCAATTTAATCAATTCATCTTTATAGTAAAATAAAAAAAAAAATCACTGACTCCAACTACTGTAATGTGAATATTGTTTTTTGTGGACTGTTGGTCTCAAAGAAAATGTAAAGATTAATCAGTTGCTAATTGCTAATAAAGGAAACCAGCAGTTGCTGACCAAGCTGTTATTCTTGAGAGTTGTTCAGATGCCGATTTCTGAAATGCCTCCAATCCTGCCAAAAATACAAAATATCAGTGAGTACCCACAAGCAAAAAGGCAATGTGTACAGTATGCAGGGCTGTCATTTTGTCGCCAATTTCAACACCAGCAATCTTATAAAGCATCTGAAGACACATCAGACAAAGCAGCACCATGAGATCTGCAGCACCAGGAAACCACATCCAACAACAGCATAAATTCCATTAAGACACTGACGCACTCATTGTTGGACTGCGGTTTTATATTTTTATTGCACTCTTTAAAAAATTTAAATGTCATATTTTGCAAAACCGTGACTGCAGTTCACCTTTTTTTGCAAATATATTGTTATTTATTACTAGATTTTTCTTTTTTTATGACTGACATTCAGATTAGATATTAAAAGAAAGATTCTATGGCATTCGTGTTTTATAAAGGGTTTAATCTGAGCAACAGAAGAATAGCAATCACATCACATCCATATAGGGTTTATAGTATGGAGGTGATAATTTTTTATTGCAAACAGATTAGTACTCGTATCAGCTGATACACAAGCCCAGGTATTGCAATCAGTATCAGGAAGGAAAACGTGGTATCGAACATTTGTATAAATCTGTCTTTTTTAAACAGTGGCAACAAGAGAAAGCATTCAGTTCTTTTGTAATTTAATTGGATAAACCTTGAGCAAAAATTCATGTTAACTGAAAGAACTAATGAATAAAGATGACTCTGAATACCTTGTTTAATCAAGATCAAATTCCAATTTATGTCTTCATAAAACGTGATTTTATTATTCACTTCACAGAAAGATCAGTGGAACGGACAAATAATTTTTTTTATTGTGGGTTTTGACAAACCTGCCAGAGATTACTATGTCACCAGAGGAAGCAGCTGCCCCTTCAAGTCGCAACAGGTTAAAATCTACTCCTTTCTCGAGCAGCCTCTTGAGGTGAGCATTGTGTCAACCATCCTTTCACTTTTCAGCTCTCTCCCACTGAGCCTCTGCCAGCACCCTCCGCTGTGACAGCATGACTGTACAATCTGTTGCCCCCCCCCCCTTCTCTTGCACAGTCAGAGCTCCATTAAATTGAAAGCCAATGCAAACTGCCTGGGCTGGCCATCCTCATTAAGAGGACACCAAGGAGTGGACTGGCAGAGGATCCCAGACACTTTGGAAGCCTAATGAATTGGTACACGCCCCCACACTGTGAAAGTGGTACGCTCACGATGGATAACAGGATGAACGCTGCCAAGAAGCACTAACACTGCAAGGGCCTGCATTGGAAATGAAAGGTTCAGAATTTATGATGAAACTGGATGTGGCTCCATCATCACTTTGTATTATTGCCATCTACAAGGACAGAAATTTGTCTCAAGACCATCCATACGCAAACAACACAAACAGTTCGGGCTTTCCTCTGTCTTCCCTGCTGGGACTCAACTCCAAAGAGGAGTGTGAGAGTCACACCCAACTCAACCCAATGCAACAAAGGTACAAATCCATATAACTTGTTTGCATTCAAAACAGAACAAGAATCTTTTTGCATTGCAGGTGATTCGATCCACACTTCAGCTCAAGTGGCATGTGCCAATCCGGATGCACCTATATAAAATAAATGAGCCTAGGTTGAATCTAACAAGCACTCTTCAGAGCTGTGCACCCAGCCTCTCTGCTCTACATGAAGGCACAGCTCCCCAATGTTTGGGCAATTTATCAAAGAGCCAGATTAAAATAAATCTTCTGAGGATGATTTAACCACAAAGGATAGAAAAACTCTCTTTTCTGGTAGTGGAGCTGCTGTTGTTTAAAAGTGAAAATAGTAGGCTCCACACCCTCAAGCATTTCTTCTTTATGGCCAGTCTGAGTCACAGTGTGGGAAAGAGAGCACAACAATTATAGCCAACTCTAATTAACTCCCTATGGGACAAATGCTACTAATTGATTTTCTAACCTGCCCGAGACAGTCAATCTATTTGGAACTGCTGCGCTCATCTATAGTGATCAAGCTAAAGCTAACATGCTGAGTAGAGAGGGCTCAAGGGACGGTCAGTGAGCACTGGGATGAAGTGATTATCAAATCAATTAGATCAATCAAATTAGATAACAGTAAATCCATTGTTTGGTGAGTTGCTAGTAGGTAAAATATCATTAATGTTTAAAAAACACTGACACTGATGCCTTTTCTCCCAAGATTATGGGGTTCTCATTTATAAAAGTTGGCACTGTTGGATGTTAACCTGAGCTCAAAGTGTATGATGGCTTGACTGATGGAAAACAATAACATATATAAGAAGGAGGATGACTCACAACATGAAATTGTACCTACCTCAACTATCACTAGATAATACACTATAATATATGGCAAGGCATTTATATTGAATATCTGGCTGCAGTGGAGTCTAAATAACAGAACTATATGGAATAAGCTTTTCTGTGGTATTACTACTATACTATTACTGTTCTGCAAGATGTCTGCAAATCCTTTATGTAAAAGAAAATCCACTTTTACTGCAAGTGTCACAGAGTAGGGATCTATTTCAGTGGATGTCCATCAGTGATGCACGATGCTGATTGGTTAGAGGCAAGTTGACTTGATAGAGCAGTCATCCATATACCTGTCAGAGCCACTACAAAGCAGCAGCAGAAGCAGCCAGAATATGGTCAAGCACCAACCCAAAGATTTGTTTCAACACCCAGCTGTAAATTTGAATTATGATAAAGTACAGTAACAGGACATTCAACACCTTCACCCACCTCCATAAAAAGCACACAGTGCAGCCCAGAGCCCATCTCTCCTTAGCTTACAGGAGGTGTAATTTGTCTCAAGAGCACTGAAGGCACATGCCCTTTTGATTTTTCTTGTTTTTATGGTTCACCTTGGCTAGTGTTACTGTACAAGTTGTTATTTCATGTCTACCAAACTAGAACCACAGCCAAACCTAGGTTTCATACTTCTTATCACAAATAAATCTGGGAGCTCTGACTTTTTACAGCTGACATACTGCACTGTTGTTCTTTAGTGAATTTATAATACATGTCGACCCTCACACAACTAATATTTGTTTTTGGTGTCAAACATGCTATTTCACTTATTTATGTGGAACTTCTCTTACAATGTATGAAACATGTTTTGCATAGAAGGCTCTGTTTCTATTCCTATAGCTGAGTGATCCAAGGAACAGACTATGTATTCGCAATATTGCTGGTTAGATTTCAACTGAAAACTAAGCCAACTAACTGGCTGCTGACTGTTCAGTCGGTCCTCTGTTAAATAAACTCAGACAAGAACTTCACCTTTAAATTATCCAGGATAAATTCCAGGTGTCAGTTTATCTTAAAATCTGAATCTTTGCTACAGGTGAACTGTAATAGCAATTTTAAATTTCTATCCTGATCCCATTATGACAGTGATACTGTGTTGGCTTTAGTGTAATAATAATTAATTTAATTTAATAATAATTTAAAAACACAGACACTTTGGTCAGCTACTACCTTATGGTACACTGGTTTAAAGAGCTGTTTATGCTGTATATCCATACATAAATATGCATAATATGTGTATAATATGTGATTCTGTGAACAAAACAGTTAGTTCTGAAATGGCTTTTTAATCCATTTGAATGTGGGGTGTGAATGTGCTCTGGGTGTGAAGCCCAGCACTTCATAACTTATTAAAAGTCATATGTCAATATCAGGCAGATCACAATGCTTGATAATCTTAGCACCATACTCGACCACTTACATATGGAAAGATTAAGACATGATAAAAGTGCATTTTCACGAGTTTTCTCACAGACAATAATAAGGCTGAAAATATACTCTCTATGTCTGTCTTCATGACAGAAATCGTTAAATAGCAAAGAAAAATCAGCATTTTATCAAAAAAAAAAAGAAAAAAAGAAAAAAAAAGATAAATCTTCCCTGGACCCCACCCAACCACTTCTAAAGAGTGGAAATCGTTATATTATCAACTCACTTTTCCATTCACGCCACCACCAACAATCACAGGCACAAAGCAACTTACCATTTCCAGAGACGTGATTGTCCACCTCGCCGTGACCGACGGTCAGAGCTGCGTTAAGTTGAATGTAAAGTCCCGCGTACTGTATAATCCCTACTAACACTCCAAAAGCTCCCATTGCTTCAGACGGTCTTTCTAGTAGTTGTATGAAATAGTCACATTAGGTGGAGAGCATCGATGAAATATCCCCAATGGGCGCTGGGCAGCCCTCGCAGTCATAGAGCTGGAGCTGGAGAGGAGGAGAGACGCCGCTGCTCCGCTCGGCTCTGCAGGAGGAGATGATGCGGCCAGCGGAGGCGGAGGGAGAAGCAGTGTGAAAGCAGGTGCAGCGGCTCACACCGAGAGTCAATTAGGCGCGGAGGGATCTCACACAGACCTGTCAGTTTAACTATCATTTCTGCACCAGTTTCATCCACCCACTGGCTGATGATGCTGATAATACTTCAACCACTGATGAATAGGTTGGATGATGATGGCCACAGGTTGATGTGGCTTTCATGGATTTCATGTGTTTTACACACACACACACACACACACACACACACACACACACACACACACACACACACATATATATTTTACATACTGTGCGTTTCATGTTTTTTGATTGATGATTAATGTTAATTCATCTGTGGGTTAAATTTTTTACTTGGGTGTCAGAAAAATATCCCTTCAATGCCAATGAAGTTAATGTTGAAGTTTAAGGAAGAGGCCTTGCTGCATCCACTTCACCTCTTCCTTAGAGTTATAAGATAAACCAGAGACAACGGCTGGTGTTAGTTTATCTTAGCATAGAGAATGGTAACAGCCAACCTGACTCTGTTCAAGGAGAACAAAACCTACCTACTAATGTCTTTAAAGTGCTCTGTTAGACACATTAAATGTCATGTGTTTAATCAGTAGAAAAATAATTAAAATTAAGTGTCAGAACAAAAACTCACCATTTACTGGATTATTTTTTGGCTGGGAGCAGTTGCTAGGTAACCAGCAGATACTCCAAGAAGTTACTGGTCCAGGCCATTAAACAAGCTGTAGGTTTAGCTATAGGTTTTTGTACCAGAGCACAGCTGTGTCCCAATGCCAGGGCTGCATCCTTCGGAGGACACAGTCTACGAAGGTGTGGTCCTTTGTATACATTGTAGACCGCAAGGCCTGAAATATAATGTCACAGTCTGGTTTACAGGGGGATTTTTTGCTTTGCGTCACCAGCTGTGCGCATCTTTACTGTTGCACCACAAAGCACGGACCCTGTTACCTATCAACCTTGACAAAACGTAACTTTTTTCACCAAAATATTAAGTGTTAAAGCCCTTGGCTTTAATAGTTGTACCTGTTGAACTCAGCTGAAACCCAATACTTAAATTTAAAAGTGTCCTCCTCAGGCTTTCTGGCTGTGTTTTGCTGCCATATTAATTTTATCCCAGTCACATAATGAATTTTGGGATAGGTTGGACCACAAAGGATCCATCTGTTGGATAAGGAAAAGGATGAATTTGTCAGTCACACAAAGGAGTCTTTGAAATGGAGAGAGAGTTCAAAATCTTCATACACAGCCTTTGAAGGATGTAGCACTGGTATTGGGAAACAGCTCTAGTACAAAAACATATACTTTGATTTTTGTATCAATGAAACTTTATGGTGCATGTTGATTTCCAAGGCTTTGCACTAACTAACAGATTTTGTTATTGCACAGGACAGAGACACACTAGCTGTTTCCCCCTGTTCCTAGTCTCATGCTTAGCTAAAGATAAATTAGCTTAGCTTAAGATAAATATAATGAAATATAACAAGCAACTGACTCCAACTATGTATATAGTTGAAAGAGTGTAACCAATTTTCTCATTTAACACCTGGCAAGAAAGCAGATAAGCGTGTTTCCTAAAATGTCAAACTAGATATTCATTTAATACGTCATACAGCATAGTCTAGAATAGGAAGACGAAAAGAGGGTTTGAACCAGAAACAACTGCTATATGAGAAAAAAGCCACAATGTCCTTGCTAATAAACTGCTGTCTCCTTCTATAATTACAGTATGAAGGGGCATAACAGGATTGTTAACCCTGGTGAGAGTGTCCCAGATGTTTCCTTGTGTGGTTTTGTAGTGATGGAGTTAGAAACATTTTGTATTTTAATGGGTGTTGTCAAAAAGGCTTATACAATTTGTGTTGCAGTCAGATACCACAAGGAATGATTGACCTAGGTAAAGCACAGTTTAGATCAGGGAGTGACGCCTCATCAAAATCCAAACCCAATCACATATATGTTTTTGAACAGGTATGTATTTTTAGATTAACCGTCTCATGATACAGCGGTGGGTAGACATGAGCCTGTATTGAGCTGTCCAGGACTGACAATGCGAACACAGCTCAGTGAAAAGACGAGTGGCCTTTAGCCAGTGTTCTTTCTTTCCCAGTTTGACAGCCCTAAGATTCATATTATACCTGAAGGACAATGGTCTCATATGGGAGAATATTCCCAGCTGTCTCTGGCATTCAGCAAACATAAATTTTACATAAATTTTGCAATACTGCAAAAAGAGCAGAAATTGCACCATCACAACCAATTACAATTCAGTTTTATTTCTGCTGCACCAAATCACAACATTCAGTATCTCAAGGCATTTGCAGAGTAAGGGGTTTAATACCTCTGACATTCCATGCAATTCTCTTACTTTTATGTAAATGCTATTGTTTAGATTTATGTTGACTGTCACATGGATTCAGTTTTTCACAAAAGCTCTTTCTTTAGTTTGAAAAAGACATTTATTAAATAAAAAGTATGTAAAATATAGGTTAGAAAATGATAATATAAATAAATAATGCTATATGAAGGTCACATTATGTCAATGAGTTTCATTGAGAGAGGTATAACCCTAGTCAAACTTACATTTTTGTTTCTGCCTGAGTGCGTAATTAATTATGAAATATTTACCCTCCTGACTTTGTCTTTGCAAGAGCAAGGTGTGAACAAGTCATTGCACGCATTTAAGATTTTCTGGTGGAAAAAAGGACAAATATATTTTTGAAATATAAGTCTGAGCATATTAAAACTGTTATTATGATAGTCCAGGATATATATATATATATATGAGTTGTATTAGAGGGGCTGTGAAATCAATTTGTTTGCTCCATCTTTAATGAGATCCAAGGCACCGGCTGTCTTTTGTTGGTGTCAGCAATATTGGAAAATGATTTGTTTGGGGTTTAGACATTTGGGACATTTACAGCTAAGAGCCTTCTCTGTCCATGTATGAGTGTGAAGAGATAGCACCATTTGAGGGGCTCAGAAATCAACTCACAACTACAAAAGAAAACCAGTTAACCCTAGTGGGCTTTGAGAAACCCTACAATTTCACTGTGTGTCTTGTCCAAAAGAGGCTCATGCAGCTGTTTATATTTCCTCTTGGCTAGTGCTGCTGTCTGCTCCCTTCCTGTGGATGTCAACCAGGCTCTCGAGCCCAGAGAACTGAGGGTGAAATTGAAGCTGATGTATGCAGACGTGAGCCCCTAAGACGGACACAACACCTGCCTGGTAGCTCTGAGCTCAGCACCTCCCCACCACTAACGGCCTCAGACAGCCCTGGCCCCATGAGGTGTGTGTGTGTGTGTGTGTGTGTGTGTGTGTGTGTGTGTGTGTGTGTGTGTGTGTGTGTGCGTGTGTATATGTGTGTGTGTGTGTATGTGTGTGTGTCTGTGTGCTAGAGATGATGGTTATACAGCACAAGTCCCGTTAAATGTAAAATGAAAGGAGTGAACTGGGAGTCTGACTCAAGCAGGGAGTGGATTTCAAAGCCGACAGCTTCCACTGAAGCTTCATGACATCCATTATTTATTGAGTTCTCTTTGACACATTCAGACGCTTCTTTTACCTGCTGCAGAACAGAGGAGTACGCGCCTCTGTCTGAGCAAACTGATGCAATCAGCAGAGATTGTACCACACAATAGCCACTCTCAACATGACAATAAATTAACTCTACATTTCCTTTTTATTGTATTTAAATTTGTGTTTTGGGTTTATTTGAAAATGAAAGCTGATGTTTGATCCTTTACCATTATAATGTGGGTTTATGGCTCATTTACAAGTAAATACTATAACCCTGGAGACCCTTATCATTTTGTTCTCGAGAACAATATAGATATCATGGAAATCATGGAAAATTTAGCAGCACATGCAAAGATACTGGAGCAAAAATTCTAAAATAAATAATTCAAATATTCATAAATTTTTTAATATTCTCCCTGGATGTCCCTGGACTGTCATCATACAAATGAATCTCCAGTGTTTCTCCAAACAAGCCTAATTAATTTAGGCAAAATTATCTTGTCTCAAAGTTCACACATCTTGTGTTTAGTTTTCTGCTCAGTTTAAGTGTGCTGGTCATTTGCAGTGTTATTTGTTACTGCCACAGTAAAGTCCGACCAGTAGAGCTTCTGCATGGCAACTAACTGAGTATATGTCTATGCTGAGTGTGTGGCTGCTAGAGTGTCATCAGAAAGGTACTAATCATTGTGCCAGCATTGTTACAGTATGTTGTAAATGTATAAATGTAAAAAAGTGAGTAGCAAGTTACCTACATTAATGAAAAATAGCGACAGGTGTGAATGAGACTGACAAAGTTGTATAAGTGAATGTGCAGAAACACCAAGTATTAATTCAATATATCTCAAATTACTTCCTCCTATCAAGTGCTTCAGCAGCTTCCATCTGAATCCAAATGTTGGGACCAATACCCACTTTGGGAAAAACAAAACAACCTCCTCCTCCAAACCCCACAAGAAATTGGCATCACTATAATGTTGGGCTGAATGGATTAAGTAAAAAAACAATTCCATTCTTCCTTTGGCACTTTTTTGTCTTAGTATTTCACTTCTCGCAGAGTTACTCTTCTTCATTTTGCATGTTTGACAATGGTGTTGAATGTTTCCTTTTCTGATTAAAAAATTGATTTCTGGCCTTAACCCTTAGCTTTTTGAACTCAAAAAGATACATTTAGTGCTTTTCTAAGAAAGTTGAGGAAATGGCTGCATGTGTGAGAAGTGGCCTCTCTGCTCCTTTTTCCAGTACTCTGTTTACTACACCAAATAACAATATCTCTTTTGGCTCTTGAGATCTCAGACTGTTCAGGACTTCATGAATATTAAACCAAGCTCCAAGCTTTGTAAGCCATATAACTGCAGATTTAATGCACAAGGTGAGGGCTTAAAATGTAGGTGCAGCTGCTTGCACACTCAGTCATGATTGTTTTTGCAGGCTGTTTCCAATCCTTTACGTAGTGATTTAACTTCATGGTATGTAAGTCCCAAGGCATCTCTTCTTGTCTGACTCTCTTTCACTGGCCAAACTTTTCTGCATGTAGCTGGAGCAGGTATTTCCTCCAAAAGCATGGCTGTTTTGTGAGTCAAATGTTGCCATACCCTGGTGAAGATGAGGAGGGCTCATGTGAAATGTGTCTCTCTTGGGAATCAAGTGGAGGAGAAAGCTGAGTTGAGCAGAGTGAGACTAAATCTTCTTCATAAGGTTGAACCTCTCTGGGGCCTCAGGAATCGTTGTGCACCAAAGCTACATCACAAGAAGAAGAAGATCTGCTTTGCTTTTGAGGACATTTAAATAAGTATTCTTGTGCTAATCCTTCCCCTGATGCATTAATTCATATTAAACAATAACTGCCATGGTTTATACCCACTGGCTTTTCAGCAGTGACTAAGACTCATATGATGATTTTAAAGATGAAATGCAACACAGAACTTGGTGTGTGGTTGTTAAATTATCCCTCATTTACAGCTGTCAAGGACCATAGCACCAGAAACATTTGAACCCATCATTTGTATCACCAACTGATGCCATGTCATTTGCCCACACAAAGCCCTCCATGAACATTACACCATGACACTCGTTCTCAACAGGAGGAAAGTGTTTTCACCCTCCACAGAACTCATCACTTTCCACTCAGGCAGATCGTTGGCCAGCCTCTCTCCTCTGTCTCTACCTGTCATCTCACTGACCGTCCAGGAAAAATTATATGATGGCAAGAACCTTGCCACCATTTCCTGGTTCACTGGCTTCACTGGAGCGTCGCGCTCCACTAAATCTTTGCTGTTCATTTCTGGTACAATTTTAACTGGCTGCTGCTGAGAGGCGAAGATGTCAACCAGCATCCTGGCAGCAGCAGGTGCGGCACATTAACCACCTCTCCGTTTACCGCCTTCCCTCTGAGGCTAATGTGGCTTGACAGAAACATGCAATGAATAAAGATAGCCCGGGGTGTGGTGGTGATTAGTGTGTTGTGTATCACATGTGAATGAAACAGTGCAGAATATTGTAGCAAACTAGTCATAGAGAAATTATTTGGCTTTTGTGTGTGAAGCAATTAAATGGAATGACAGGTAATTGTCAATATTTATTGTGTCATTCCACATATATGAATATAATCTAAATTTCCCTCTACTTAACAAATGCTCCACATAACTAATCGACCCAGCAGTCAATCGTTTTGTGATTACGTCAATGCCACCTCAGTCGACTCAGCCAGTCTAAAGGGAGCTGGACAAGCACAATCTATTCTGGCTATTTAATGGTGAAGTGTTAATACACTCTCATTAGTGAAAGCTTTTGGCTCAGGAGGTGATGCAATTTTCTGTGCGCACACTCTCAGCAGCCCTTGGCATTTCAACACAGTGGGTACAGATTGCAGTCAATGGCTCTTTAATCTTCTACCAATTTTTGTCTGCAGGGTTGAGTCCACTTCAGTTTCCCAACTCGCCAGCTCAGTGACCAATGTTTTGATCAGACAAGCAAAAGTAACACATGTTATCCCAGTAACAAAATGAGTGATGAGTGACAAAAAAACATGAGCTGTTACAAAATAATCTTTGGTTGGATCGACCACCATTGTCATTAGGTGATGTTGACCAACGTTCATAGTCAAGAGATTGTCTATTTATGCTCATGTTGATGTATTGTTTTAAGTTAAGTGTAACCAAAATGCAACTTTTTCTTTCTTTCTATCTTCATATACAAAATGCAGAACCCAATGTCTGCTAAACATCACAGTGTAATTGTCAGTCAACATTGGATTTTGATGTCAACCTGATTGTCTTTGTATTAAGTTAAACAAACCAACAGGTGGCTGCAGCTTCATACAGACTCAGGTGAATCAGGTAACCAAATAAACATATTTCCAAACATATTTCCAAAAAATATTTAGTAGCAACAATGGTTATTTTCAAACCATAAAAGACAAAGTGTATTTGTAAGTTCCCATATAAAATGTACTGTGGCAGTACAATAATTTTCCTGCCTATGTTCCTCATAGGCCTGTGTTTGGGCAAAACCTAATAAAGTCAGTTAACTAAAAGACTGACATTTGTTCTCAGACAGTATTTGTTTTGGCTCCAGTGGGCTGCTCATTATAAGACTGTCTGTCTTTGTTAATTTTTGATGAAGAGTGTCTACATTTGAAACAATCCTGGGTGCTTTCTTGTCACTTGTGCTTATTATGTCCCTTTATATGTCAAGAAAAAAAATGAAACTATGGATTTCTAAATCTCAGCTTGCACTTGAAAATCTCCCCAGGGGATGATGTCTCTTGTCCTACTCGGCCAGCAACTAAAAAGCAAACCCCTCTGCAGCAGCTCTTTGAAACGTGAGAATTTTGAAGATTTTACCACAGTGATGCATTGAACTGCCTGACTATTTCCATGCTTTTGCTGTATATAGAGTTGATTACCATATTTCACCCTTACAGATTTCAATCATGTGAATAGATGATACTGAAAATAACCCACATTCAATCTCACTTTTTAAACTTATCCCCAAATGACCTTGCTGCAAGATTATTAACGGAGATCAGTCCTTGTATTGTGGCAAAACATTTTGTTGCAATCACACATTATCAAAATGTATAAAATCTCAAATTTTGAAATATCTAACTATCCCAGAAAATAAATGTCAAGAAAGACTGAAGTCCACCTGCCCCTGACAAGCTAAAAATGTATTTTTTCATTTGTAAGATGATGGGATTTCATGAGGGTGTAAGATCCTGCAGTATGTTTGTTCTCTGATGAGACACCTCCCGTGTTCATCAGCATTCCCAAAGAGAGAGAGTGAGAGAACGATTCAGGGCGCATTATGCAGAGTCAATCAATTTTGCGTTTGCTTGTGTGCGCAGCTACTTAATTCCATCATTATACCCTGTTGTCATGACAACACTATTATACATTGCCAAAAGGAAATGAGAGGTTCAACACTGAGCGTTCACAGTTGCTGAAATGCATTGGGTACGCAGCTCAACAGCGTGTGAGGACAACATGGATCATGTCAGTGTGTTCAGTGGCTTGTGTTTCTTTCTTACATCAAATCTTCATGAAAACATCCCCCCTGTATTTTTCGTAACTGCATGTATGTCTATCAACTGAAATAGTGTGCTTCTGTTTATAGAAAAACATCTGAAAATCACAATCTCAGCCGAACCCAGAGGAGAGGACTCTTTGATACTGTCAGCTAAATCCTCAAGTGTACACATTCATGCACACAGACCCACACACATTCACACAAAAACACACATTCACTGGCTGAGCGTCTTCTAACAGATGGGTTTTTATTACACTTTCAAGCACAGCATTGCCAAACTCGCCCAATAAACTGGCATGTGCCCCTCTGGCAAATTCATGTGTCTTAGGAACAACAAGGGCTGTGGTGCTGTGTGTCAAGCTGTAAAAAAACAGCTCAACAGCAGAGGCAGAGAGGCGATCAGTATGGTTCCAACTTTATAGTGATGATAAAACACAGGCACAGGCACAGGGGATGTTGACAGCCAAGCTGTTTTGTTCCAAATCTGAGAGTTGATGCTTTTGTAATTTCTCTCAGCCTTTCCTGGCTGAGCTGCTTAGTTGACGACGATAACTATTTCAACCATTTCATGACCATTTCATGTCCAGAAAGAGGCCTGGTGGCCCTAGTTCCACAAGTAAAACTATCATTTATTCTTCCCATAGACAATGTTGTGTGTCTCACGGTTGGTGCTCTTCCACAGCTAGAATTGGTATGAACCTATCCCAGTGAAATCACCAGTAAAAAGAGCTGTAATGTACAAGCTGTAAAAGCTTGTATAGGTAAAAACAATGTGCAACAATCTGAAGCCGTATGGTTCAGTTATAGGTATATTTAGTCTATGGTGCAGTGGTAAAAGAATCAGGCAAATACCAATAATGTGCACTTGACTTGACTTGAACATGACAAGAGAAGATGCTTTTAGGGATAAGGACTGAGTGATATCTTTGGTAAAGTATAGGTTTAACTCCAACCCATGTCTCTTTTTAATTTCATGTCAATCAAACCTTTTAGTGTCCTCTGGAAACTCTTTTATTGTGTTGTGTTTTATGTAAGTTGCAGTGCATTGAGCTCTCTGTCCCAACATACTTTGAGCAAGTAAACTGGATGTGTTATCATTAGACAGTTTACATTTGAGCTGATAACCACTGTTTTTCATCCCTTATAACTTTGCCCTTGTTTTTTTGTAAATTGTGTGCACTGCCTCTACATGTTGAAAATAAAGAATGACAGCAGAGTCCTGCATGTTCCAATTCTGTAAACCTGCACCTCTCACAATCTTAAGCTTTAAAGCTTATTCATTTATACATTTATGCGTGATGCCTGGTCCAAGTCAATCTGCAGTTTCGCATCATGTACTATCCCACTGAGATGTACAAAGCACTCATTCAGTTGCTGTAATGCAAAGTGACACAAAGATAACAGATTTTGCAGTAATCGTCTGTCCACATATTTAAAGTTTCTGTCAGTGAGCTGCCTTCACACTCCTGGGATGATGATAAATTGCTGGGTGAGAGGCTGTCGTCAATCATGTAAAAAAAAAAAAACTGAACAAATATAAATATATTTTCATGTGTTACACATAATATTTGCAGGTTATTCATCTGTGCAGGACCTATTGTGACCTATTCCTCCTAAACTATGATTTGATGATGACTGTTTGGGGGAGGGGTCATTTCATTCCTCAGATCAGCAATGAGTGATGAGGTTGTGTTGTAATGTGTCTGAGGTTTGTGTTGCTGGTGAATATTTTTTCTTGAATCCTAGCTTATACTTATTGTCAGACTGGAGCACGATAGCTGCCGTTTCTGCGGTCCTGTAAATGCTCCTTCAGAGGTTCTGTAGGTTTTAGCTCTGCACTCCAGGTAGAAAGCAGCAGACTGCAGACTGAGTGCATTAACTGAAACTTAAGTTTCATTCATACTGAGAAAGAAATCATACTCATGCAGGATTACATGCATGCCTTGAGGAGATATGAATTATTCATTGTGAGATGCAAGATTTGTTGGGAGCTCAACTCATTTCATGCATACACTGATCATAAAAGACCAAATGTATAAACTTTGAAGTGATGTGTGGTAGAAAAACATTTCTTCAAGGACAAAGACTATCTTGTTCTTCATTTATCTCTGCAGTGGCAGCAGCTAAAATCCATCCTGAAAACTTATAAAGCTGTGTGTAATTACAGCTTTAACACTGTTGTTATTGCTTTGACATGACAAAGATGTTTTTTTTTAATTATTTAGCCTTATAATAAAAAGTCTTATTTGCTGAATCTCAAAATGAATGTTCCAAAAAGAAAATGTTCATGAGCAATAAATAATTGGAGACTTGGTGGAAAGTTTTGTGGCCCATAGAGGACTAAAACAAAGACAGCAATGAGATGATGAGCTGCTGGTTTTAGGCTGTAGCCACAGTGTCAGCGTATAATGAAAATAAATGGTGCAATATGTGCTAAGTGGAACCTCTGGGACTCGACAGAAGGAGAACAGAGAGCAGGCGGTAAAACTTCATCATAATGCTTATAAGAAAAATGTTTTGTTGAGATTTTGGTGGAATTGTCATAACCTAACACCAGAGGGAATATGCCTTTGTTTTCATTAGCAGGTATAGAACTTACCCATGGAGTGACCCCAAAAGATAAATAATGCATTAGGACTTGAAAGTATTAAATTCATTAGAACTTTCAAAAGACCCTCTAGATCTCTTAGTATAAAGTAAAATTTGCCCAGGGGAACCTATTAAGCATATACTGAAAGTACAAGTCTTACCATGTCTGACCCAAGCCCTTTTTTTTTCTCGCACTCCATCATGAAACTGATTCAGACCAAAAATGTTTTTAATTTCTTCCCCAAAGCAGCTACTGTATAAAACAGCATGGATAGAGAAAACTAGGCTGTGGACCCACTGGACACATTTTATTAGGAAGCAAACATTAATAGATCGATATGTTTTTATTCTATGCTGATTCATTGAATTCAGTGACTGTTTAGTGTTGAGGTTATGCATTTAATTTTAGCCAAGAACCAACTCCCATTATGAAATAGCCTACAAACACATTTATATTGAACTTATAAACACAATTTTTGTACTTCATTTGTCTCTTTGAAATCTGTGAACCAAAAAATGAAATTCTATGGTTTTCCTAAAAGCCACAGAAGAGTTGACACATTTCCTGAGATTTTATCTTTACAGTAAATACTTTGACCCAAACCATGTCTGAACAACAGACACTAGTTAGACCTTAAAGTCTCTTAGCACAAATGAGCCTGAGATAAACAAGTAGAAGTCTATTTGACATCTGGATGAATTAGAAAACTCACTGAACAGAACAAATGATTCATGTTCCAAGGACGAAAAAGTAATTATATCAGGATGCACACACTAGTGGTCTATATAGGTATATTAATGTAAGTTAATCTCTATAAATGAGCAAAATGCACTGGAATGTATTTGAGGAAGGATGCAGAAACGACAGTAGAGGGTATCCATGCCCAATTCTTTTTTTTAAAGTGCAAGCAATCCAATTAAAAATTCTAATTTGTTTGTACAGTACCCAAATGATGTTGCTACTAAAATGCTCTGCTATTGACATTAATGGCATGTAGATGTTTAGACTTAGATGTACTATGGGAGGCTATGGCTATGGGCTTTACAGGATGCCAAAAAGCATTAAATGCTCTACATTATAATCCCAGCCTCACGTTACATGGCTCAACAATGGACCTTCCTGTTTTCCTGCTAAAGCAAAATATCTTGCTTGAAAAATGTGCTCTCGCTTTCCCTGTCCTCATGTGCTCAATGCTTTATAGCCTTTATTATGCAAGAATCTTACAACAGCTGAGTTATGGACACCTTGTCACAGTGTTTGCTTTGGGAATGCGGTATAGGTGGCCATAAAAATGCCAGCGCTGTGACAACACCATTAGTACAGATGAGTTTGAAAGGTAAAACAGAGGCGATCATTTTAGGAGGCCTGTAGCTCTGCCGACACCCTGATTAGCCTCAGCCTCCAGGTATGTAATGACCTGCCACTGCTACCAATCCATCGCACACCCTCCTCCTCCTCCCTGACCCCGAGAGGACCTCTGTTTAGATTAAACACAGGATCATTCAACAGGAATGATGTTGAGTTCAGTGGTAAAATCAGGGGTAACAAATAGTTACCACTTGAAAACATGTAAATACAGAGGTTTTAATCTTTTCATGTTAAACTTGGCTTGATGGTTATGTAATGTCAATGCTGTAGCCACTGCAAATACGCAAATCCTTCAACTGTAGAACAAACAGCAAAATATACTATTTAGATTTAGGTTTCTTTGTTTGAATTCGGTATTCCTCTGCAGTATACCAATGTTATTGTTTTGGTAATGCTTTATCTTACAGGTCCTTTATCTAAAATCAATAATAAATTCATAAATTATCATTCTTTCATATGTTATTGTTAACTTTATACTTCAGATGTGTTGAACTGTACGACTGCCTGTGAAAAAATTGAAGTAATTGAAATAGCACCAACTGAACATTTTAGGTTTATTTTACTGTTTCTATCGGTAACCTTTACAAGACCTTAAAATGAAGCATTAATTTTATTCTTATATTGGTACATTTTCTTATTCTGGTCTTTTTAAGTATGTGAGGTGCTATAAATGGTGAAAGTTGAGTGCCATTCTGTCAGTCACAGTCACCTGTGATCCTCTCAAGCCTTAAGGCTATTTTCCATCATTGCTATTTCTAAATAATGAAATGCAACACTGAAACAAGGCCATACTTTGCTTTTTCATTATATTTGTTGTGTATCCAATTGCTTAAAAAAAAACAATCCAGTTTGTGTTGAGCGTAACATTTGCAATAATGTTAATGTGTTTAATTAAAAAAGCTTAGGTTGGAATTAGCCTAAACTATACATGAGGCCCTGTTGCATAAAATGATCATTTGAGGGTCAAGTATCACCACAAAAACATAAATCATGGGTTTTTAGAAAGGGTGAATGTCGACAGGAAAGAGCAGCAGTAGCAAAGTGTGCCTGCTGGAAGTTGTAATAAAACATCACTTCAAATGGTTTCCTCAAGGGAAGACCAGGGGGCCGCGGTGAAAGTGAGTAGAGAGGCCAGAGGAGGAGAGGGAAAGCACTGGAGCAGATTCAGAGATAGTTCTGCAGAATAGAGATTGATGAGGCGCTGGGGAGAGGGAGAGAGAGGGGGAAGGTTGAGAGAGGAAAGCAGCTGCAGAGTAATGGTAACAAATGGTGCAGGAGTGCAAACATTGACAAACACATGAGATAGTGGAGAAATTGATCAAGCTGTGAGGCTCATTGAAAGATGCATCTCAACTAAGGAAAGTGTCCCATTGAAGGGTGTATAAGGCACAGAATTACTGGTATATGGTGAGATACTGTCAGTGTAATTGTGGAAACCTCATCTTCTGTCCAATAACTACTTGAACAACAATAGTCACAAGATACAATGCTGCTGTTTGAGAAAATGTCTCAAACAGCAGTTCCATATAATTTATGAAAATTATATGGAACTATAATATGTGGGAGAAACAAAAACACACAGAAAAAACCTTTGGTCCACTGTGAACATTATAGACAATGGATCCAAAATCACACTTTTATAAGTGCTTCTTATTTACATCATATTATCTAGTAAAATCTAATATTAATATTTATTTTTATGAAGCATTCATAGATTAGACTATGAATGAATTCAGCCGAAGCTAGTTTGTAATGCGCACAAGACAGCACACAAACATACAAACATGATGTGGCAAATTATTGTAAAACTCAAAGTGGCAGAAGGATGGCTTGTTGGTTGTTTGTTTTGTTTTGCTGTTGTTATTGTGTTTTCTTAGACTATACATACAATTAGTGCATTTCAATAAAGTATTTTATTCCACTTTCATATCTGTAGTGTATTGTGATTTTATGATGATGGGAATGATGAATTTAATTACACTGTGAAAACCCTACTAGGAACAGGATTGTCCCTATTAAAAAATAGACAAATGAACCAAAGGGAAAAAAATGTATAACTACTTGACTGAACCCTGTATAAAAAACTTGCTTTTGCAGCTTGACTTCTGTGGGTAAGCTCAGTTCCACATATTGATCCCAAACAGAAAAAGCCATCTGTCCAGAGGAGGATTTACAAAAGGCCACCTTATAGTTCCCCTTGGACAAAACTCAAGTTTCTGACCCCAGAAACCTCCTCAGGTCACTGAGCACCACCAGCTTACTATCTTGGCTATTTAGGCACTTATAAATAAGTTTAATGTTATAAAATGTAACAAAAATGCTTTACTCCTTACTAACCCATTACTATGTTGTATTTTGGAAAATAAAGCAATACTAATTACTTTATAGTACATGGATCGCTCACATTTACCAAGAAATAGTGAAAAAATGTAATTTCATTCTTTTACTACTACTACTACTACCACTACTAGAATTAGAGCTAAATTATAACTCTTTTAATCTTATAGCCTCCTGTGTTTATATTATGCCTGTACATTTTACAAACTATTTTTACATATTAAACTGTTGTTCTCTTTTTTAAGAGTAATTCATTTCTCAAACTGGCATATTGATTTGTCTTTAATCAAAATGTGATTTACAAAATTGAGTAGACTCACAATGGTTTAAAAAGAAGCCCCTGATTTGAACTCCACACAACTCTACAGAAGAGGATGCCCTGAGTTGTTATAGCAAGAAAAGCATGAGTGTATCTAACAACATTAATCACAGCTCTTATTTGACTCACATGATTTCCTTAAATGACCCTTAAAAGTTTCCTGTCCTGTGAGTTTCCCTATTGTTGTGTGAGCACAAGCAAACACAACACAATGTACCTTCTGAGAGGTAAGGCCTTGATCTGATCTGAGCTCATGAAAAGAGTATAACATTTCATAAATCCCAGGGGGTCACACTGTATCGAGGTCAGACAGGGTTGAGCTTCACCAGCCTTCAGCCACTGTGACACTTCACAGGTTTGCTCATAAAAGTGTAAAGGCTCTACATTTCCCTGTGTAACACAAACCTCCTGTTCCTATCCCGCCTGAACCTCCAGCCTCACACTGATATTTTACAGCTTTTAAAACAAAACTCAGATTATGTTCATATTAAAAACAGAGTGATTATGAATATCTCTGACATTATAGAGTAAAGAAAAGAAAATTAAAATATAGAGAAAATAGAAGCTGATACACCAGAGAGGATGACTTCCTGTTTTTATCTTTCACCTGGACTGAGCCAACCCTTTCTGCATAGAGACAACTGCATGTCCTTTACTTACTTGTTTAGAAAAAAACAACAGACAATGACTCATTTATGGTGTCCTTTATTATGTCTTGTTGCATGGTTGTTCCCATTTTGCCGACCCCAAGAGCTTAACTGTGAAGTCTCATTGTGAACATTTATCATTTACTTTTCAGGTTTTTCAGACAGTAGACACAAGGTTTACTGAGAGATACACAGTCTCCTGAGGACACAGAGCATCTGTTTATGATCCCTTTACAAAATGGATTTGCACAATTTTGGCCTTGCTGCCACCAAAGGAACAACAGCTTTCAGAAGACTTTGCAGAAAAAAGAAATGCGTAGATAAGCAGAGAATGAAATGGACACATAGAAACAACTGTGGTAGCAGTGTCAACACAGCAATAGCAGACCAGAATTTGACAAGTGGGAGAAAAGGAATGAGAAAAGAAGCCAGAGTGTAATTAAAATGAGAGTTTGTCTGTCCGTGACACAGAATACAATTCTGAAATGTTTTTTAAAAAAAAGCCTTAATCACTTGGTTGCTATGAGGATCACATTCCTGCGCAGTCGTGACCATGAACAACATGGATTAGGGGCTGAGGATCACAGTGTGATGCCTCAATTGGAATACAGTGTGTCTGTCTGCATACCAAGCAGCTCATTCTGTGGCCTGGGCTCCGGTGAATTCTCGCACATAAAGACTTCAATCACAGGCTGACCTGTGGTCATTGTAGCATCTGTTAACATGAGAGTGTGACAGTAGGAAATTATGACACCTTCCCAGCAACATTGAGCTCACAGAGCAAAAGTTTGTCTTGATAAGAAACAATATTTCTCTGTGTGTTATCAAATATGAAAAATGCCTTTGTTGTTTGTCTTTCAATTATTCAGGCCTGCTATCTGAACTGTTATCAGCCTCATTCAGTTGGTATTTCATAGATCATGCTTCAGACCAGTGTTTCACATTGCCAAGCACCAAAACATTGACCAATGCCAAGTAAAACAATTATATAATAATGGAAAACTGGGGAGTGACAAAAAGTATGTTTGGTGATCATGATAATTGCTGATTATCAGTGGTTATTATTTCTTTCTAGGTAGAGCAGATGCACTTTAAGACCACTGTCACTATTATAGTAGTAGTTGTATTCATCTTCTGGTAAAAAGGAAAATCTTTTGAACCTAATTTACAAATTAAATTCTAAATGTAGCAGTGAAATATTCCAGTACACCTAATGTTTGCTCAGTGTAAATTTGTGGTTCATTCTTAAAAATATCCAAGACCACGACTTGTACACAAAAAGTAACACCTATTTGTATGCAAGGGCAAATCCACAACATGAGTTATCCAGTGTACACCCAGCAGAGCTGAAAATCTCTCACACACACACTCAGCAATCCATCAGCAGTCCTCTGATCTGCTCATTTGAGATAAAAGAAGTCAGGCCAGCTCTCCAGGGCATTAAGGAGCGCTAACACCTTCCACCTCTCAATTCCCCACCATGTAATTCCTGTTAGTGCATCTCAGAAAAAACCACAGGAAAGGGCCAAATGTATTAAAGCAAACCCAAATGAACATAACTTGTGCGACCCTTTCTGAATAATGCAAACATTGAATATAAAATCATTGGCAATTTAAAAAACTGAAGATAATGTAAAGGAAACTAGAGAGGGAGAAAATCAAAAGCTCCCTCACTATTTCTAAAAGTGGATGATCATAGTCATTATAAAGCATGATTTCAAAAGTTATTTGTAAAAAAAGACTTTTTTAGCCTGAAAGCTGAAGTACAGACATATTGGGAATGGGCTCAGCATTTGTTGCAAGTTGTTACTAAACCAAACCATAGCACTCATAGATAGGTGGCTGGAAAAACTGTACATTAGGAGGATTGAATCTTTACAGTCTTTGTTGTTTTTTATGAATTATGAATGCCTACCTGCATCAATCCATATTATGTTTCTTTCTGTGAAATCACCTACAGGAGAAGGTGGTATGTTGTTGTTGCAACAGCTGGTATAAAAGACTGCTTATATGGGTTTTAAAAAATTCAAGGGTCAATAATTCTCATGCTAGCTTTAAATTGTGTTTGGTATCAAAGTTGTGACTGAATCCTCTTGTGATACAACTTCATTTCAGTCAAATGGTTCCACCTGTATATTAATTCCTTGTGTATTAGCAAAAAATACAATTTAGTGGTAGTAAACTATTCATGGTATGTGAATTAACTCTTTTAAAGTAACACTGTTGCTGCATCCTCATCACACTTCAGCTCTACAGAGGCCGTGTCATGCTCAGATTGAATCTTTGAATCTTTTTTTGTTTGCAACAGCAAATCCAAACACAAAGCGTTAGAAAGTCTTCTCAGAAAATTATATCTGCCTTCGCTGACTTATGAACTGGGCAGCATAGGGATGGGGCTCTTTCTCATTTGCAGGTGCAGGGAAGAAGTCTGCTTTCAGACAGTCAAATCATCCCTTTTTTTCAGGCATGTCTAATGTTTATGAGTCTGGGCCAACAGGACCTGCTGTGGTTGTCACTCGCCATCAGTCGAGAAAGAATCCTGGTGTGCTTCACCTTGAAGGGAAACAGAGACACAACGAGATAGAAGGAGGAAGAATCTTAGAAGCGAGAAAACTTTTACTCTCACAAAGTGACTAATTAATTAATGTGAAAATAAAAATGCTGCAATTTCATGACGATTTCTTTATCTATTTGGTGATAGTTAATTGCACATATTAGTGCCAGTAGAGCTCCTTCTAAGAAACATCTTTCAGACTTTCATATAACTAAATATTAACATACAGCACTAACAGTCAGTCACTTGTGATGCTTGAAAATGTAAGTTCTGGTAAATTTACAGAAGAATGTAAGACTGTGAAGTAATGAATGGACATCAAATAATTGATTAATTATCCTCCAACTTTTGCTGATCTCAATTTTGCCAATACAATACAATTGTTTCCTCTTTTTCTTCTACATGCTGATTATTACATCCCTTACCTGATTCTTTTTCACACATTGTGAAGTTATTATGGTAGAAATAATTCCATGTATTTGCACCTCTGGCACTCCTCTGTAATACCTTGTTTTTAATTTATCATCCTGCCCTCATCCTAATCCACTCCTCCTGTACATGATTTAAGGAGCTGCAAAGCCGGTGTAAACTTGTGTTCATGTAATCCTGCTCTCCTGCCCATCTCATTTCCTATCCAAATAAAATCCTACTGGCAAAACAAAGACATTCAAAAACTAAAAATGTAAAAGCTATATATGCCATATTATGAGTATGCATGCCATTCAATCAAACACCAAATGTTAGAATAATTCTTAGTTTGTGTTTAGTGGTAATGTTTCTGCAATAGCTGTTTTTTTTACCCATTATCTTGAAAATCTACTACTACTACTATTACTACTACTCTACTACTACTTTCCTTGCAGTGAAAGTATTTTAAAGGTTACTGCCCATGCTCTCATGTAACTTAAATTTCAAAATAGGATGACAGTTAATCATTCCCACTGATCTTTTTAGCTCTGCTAGCCCTGCTGTCAACCAGTCTGCCAGTTGGTTAATCCACCACATTGGTCCAAACATATCTAAAAAACTACAGTATGAAGGATATATAATTCAGGCCCATTCAGGCTGTGGACTCATAGTCTTGTTTGATCCATTGCTGTCACAATCAAACACAAATTGAGGCCATGGCCTGATGATTGCAGTCAGATATATGAGCAAAGAAGGGTAAGTTGTTAACAGTGGATGTAATTTAATATCAATTTTAATTATGTCATATCAACTTGCCATCAAAGCAACAATTTCCCTTTGCCTTGAGCACAAGAACTCCACTCTGTGTTTTGAAGATGAATTTGTGCCTGCTTCCAGCTGCAAAGGGAACAAATCTGTGCTGCACTATTCAAACTATATCTAATTGGCAGGCTGGTCAACGCGTAGGTGAAAATCCAATACCAAATCTCATTCAGTTTCTTTCTTGTACATCTTCGTTTCAATCAGCAAATGAAATAGCCTCAATGAGATGCGATAAGGCTCATACATTTTAACAAGTCCTCTCGGGCTACCTCTCTCTCCTCAACTGGCCTGTTCTCAGACCCATCGCCTGTCCAGCTACATCAAGTAGTGAACAGCCAGATACCACGGGGTTAATCAGTGTCACTAATAGAGGCTACACTGCCTGGAGACATAGACATTACCATTGGAAGAAGGGATCATGGGGTATGGGACTGGAATAATTTAAATCTGGTATCCTTCATGGTCCAAGGAAATGGGAACACTAAATGAACAAAATTATACATTGAATAACTTTCACTGGAGAGGCCTATCAAAGAGAGGCAATTACACATTTAGTTTGAGATACTGTACATCTGCCTTATGGGACAATGATGGGAATTTTTTTTTTCTAGACTAAGTGAATGAAATGGTTTGCTTTCTTTATTCTAAAAAATCAAATACAAACATCAGGGTGAGCCTTTTCTCTATTGTCTTGCAATATGGGACCTGATTAAGTCCATCCTTGTTGTATGAGCTTCCACAAGGTCCCCCGATTCCTCCGATATGCAGGTTAGATTATCTGGCTCTAAATTGTCTATACTGTGGGTATATAGTTGTCAGCCTATGTTATACACCTCTTTCCTCAAAAAGTTCATCACACGATATAAAAAAAACATAGTGAATAATAAACTGCCTCATTCCAAATGAAATATTTTTCTGTTTTAAAAAGGTGTTTAAAACTAAGGGCAAGAATCTAAAAGGATGGAATTTTTTTTATGTTATATTAACACTTTTTCTTCATTTTAAGCAATACTGTGTCTTTTTGGAAAATATGTTTAATTTTTTTACTTGTCACAACCTGGTGGAGGCAGGTAGAGACAGTTAGTGTAGCTTATCATAAAGACTTGGCAAAACAGGTGGCTTTGTAGTTCAAAAATGCACCTACTAGTAACTCTGAAAGTCTCAGCTGTTTAACATGTTATATGTTGTTTGTTGAATTTTTAAATGAAAAATGTCAGACTAGTCTAGTAAGTCAAAGAGATAACTCACCTCTCTTTCAATATATCCATTCTGAACTGCAGCAGCTGTTGTAGCACTGAAAAGCTTCAATTGAGCATCACAGCAGTAAGACAATGACACGGCCAAGCACTAGATTACATCTGTATGCAGGAACAGACCCACACAGGAACTAAGGATACGCATCCTTCAGCAATTAAAATGTTGTCTTTTCCAGTTAAAGGTTATTCATAAGACATACTGTATGCTTTGGGTGCTCTGTGTCGCCCCTATTAATAAGCCACAGAGATAAGTCTCCATGAGCTGCAGCACTCCTGCCATTTGTTGAATATTGAGTGAACTCTCCGGGTGTCATTGAGATGCAAAGTGGCAGGGAGTGGAACCAGTAAAGCAGTGGTCCACTGCGTGCAGCTGTTCTCCTGAACACACAGCATTAATCTAAATCAGTCGAGGCCAAATTACCTTTACTCTGGCTCGCTGGGCTAATTCTGTTTGAGAGGGGACAATGATTTGGAACAAAAAGTGTGGAGGATTGTAGTGAAGTTTACTAACATTGGGTTTTTTGCCCATCTCAGTCAACATTCGCCTTGGGCAGAAGCAGTCCTTTAAAGAATGACATTATTAGTATTAATTTAATTTGTACTAAATATGTTTACACTTCATATTTAGTCACCTCAAACCCAATCTGAGCCTTGAATCTACTCAAACTCGATTAGGATTGTTACCCTATTAATTGGAATTCCTCTAAACTGTCAGATGCAACTTCGCTTGCCAGTGATATTGGCATGCAGGATAATTAAAATGAATTGACCCATGAAATAGACATGTCTTTCAGCGGACTGTGGGAGGACATATTATATGGAGAGTGAGTTGATGAGATGTCTATACTGGAAGGTTACATACTGGGGATCAAATCCTTTGTGGTTCATTAGTCAATACATGTCAGCATATAGTGTAGGAACCGATAAATACATGACTGTCCTGCTGTGTGTGCGTGCATGCATCCGTGTGGGTATTAAAGTCACCAAGTCCTCCAACCTGAACAACCATATGGGCCGTTTTCAACCCTCTGATACTTGTCACAGGAGTGTCTCTTGAAATAGGTCCCTACTGTGGCTGGACATAAGTTGTCATGGTTACAATAATAAACATGCCAACTGTATCAGCATACCTACCTTTATTGCCATGGTTACTATAATACCAGTCATGGCTTGGTTAGGTTGAGAAAAAGGTCGCGATTGGATTAAAATACAATAAGTGCTTCCTTGACATTGGACTTTGTGTTATTATCATTATGTTTAGTTGTTGTTTTTATCATTTTGAATGGTTTGTTCATTTCAAACTAAACCAAACTGTAAATTAAACTGTGATAAACACTGCATCTAAAGATTGACAAAGCCACGCCAGTAGATTTGTGGTTGTTTGTAACTGATCTGCAGATTAACTCTAGTTGTCATGAGGAGGGTATAGGTCAGCAAATACTGTGGTATGGCTTTAAGTGTTTTATTGGCTTTTGGAAAATAGAGTTATAGTTGGAAGGTTTCATAGAAAATCCATTGTTCTTCACCAGAGTCATTTAAAAAAAATCTAAAAATTAATTATTTAAAGGAAGAGTAAAGGGAATCAGAGGAAAGTTACGTAGCTGTGAAGCAGGTCTGTCGCAGTGGGTGCAGTAAGCCAAGCTGCTACCACTCAGCTGAGGTTAATTTTGTCATTAAACATCAGTTTTCTTACAAAACTCTTGGCTAAAGTCAAGAGTGCTCACACTCACACACAGCCAGAGTGCAAGTGGGAAGATTGTGTAATTATTTTTACACCTTTCATGAAGTAGAGACCTCCGTGAAAGAGGCTGATGAACTCTCAGTGGAATGTAACTGTCTGCATGACTGATGTTATGTTTTTGGAGAGGAACAAATGAAATCTCTATATTTGTAGCTGATCACAAAGCAGCATTCAGTCCCTGAAGGAACAGCAGCCGATCTGAGGAGACTGGGCAGAGAACAGTGTGCTGATAGAGAGGATGTCCAGCTAAATGACCTTTAAAGCTATCACAATTTCTCTTATTGTATATCTTTTATATTACAGCTAGCAATGAGGTGTTAACGAGAAGTAAATGGAACCAGTTATGTTATGAGATACAGAGAAAGGGTCTGTTTGAATGAGACAGCTCAAATTTTGTCCATATTGTTTAAACATTACAACACATTATCTCTGCCTACAGAGGTGTTAAAGACTGCAGCGTAGAAGTGTATGACAATGACTGCAGTATTCTGTGCATGTGGAATCAGGTCATTATATATATCCAGTAGTATCTAATAATATAATATCCAGACTTGTTGCACCGCACCTGTCCACTAGATGTCCTCTGTGGTTTTTCCAGACTGTCGATCACCTGACTGTCCTTGTGGTCCTTCTACCTCACAGCTGCTGGTCATGCACTCTTTAGGTTCTGTGCATTAATACTGTGTGAGCGTTACTTTCCCCCTTGTTTATGTATCTGTGATGGTCTTCTTTCCCCTGACTTTGTTCATGCCCTTTATTGATTGTCACCCTGAGCAGTGACCATTAGCCTGCCTTCTGTGTGTTTGCATCAAACCATTGGGATCCATCCAATGAATGCATCACAGGAATATTTGTATGGAAATAGCTGGAATTGCTTCATTTAATGCATATATTTTATCACAAAAAGTGGTTCAGCATGAATAGTCAAGTTTTATGCTACATATGTCAATCCCCCAACCCCCCACCCAGACCCCCCTTTTTCTTTTCTGTTTTCTCCTAACTGAGGTAATCATTTCTCTCTGATGGGTGCCAACACGCCCGTCTGTCGCAGACTCTTTACAGTCCCCTCCACCGCTGGCACCTCCCTGCCTGTGACACACTATCATTTTCCCCTCCAGCAGTTTTCAATTTAGATTGTTAAAACCAGCATGTTCTTTATAGACAGCGAGACAGTAAATCTTAAAAGCTGCTGTGAAAGCACAGTGACAGTGTTTCCTGTAAAGCTTCTTGTTTTGACCCAGGGTCATAAGCCAGGCTGATCTGATAGAAACTGACATCCCATTAGTCTTGCATAACCTCACTAACACCACACAATGTGATTTAGGTTTCCCTAGCAAGATTTGCCCTCTGCTGTAACAAGATTTTTCAAATACATTAGTTCAATGCTAGCCTCAATTTTTTTTTGGCACAGTTAAACAAATCATGTGTATATAAACACCATCCAGCTGTTGAAAACATCAGGTTTCACTGACTCAATATTCTTTGAAGCAGAATCTGGGATTTTGCAGGAGAGATCTACTGTAGATCAGGAGGAGGCAGGACTTATTAGAGGAATCATTTTATTCACCAGACACTATGTTCAATTACAAACACAAAAATACATGTACTGAAATTTAATGCACATATTCAGTCAGTCAATAAGTCCCGTCATGGTCACGGCAGTTGGCAGAGGATCAGCCACTGTTGCATTTACAAGAGGTTATAATGCGCCCTCTGAGAAACACTACTGCTTCAGGGCAGACTGGATGCTACAGAGACTCACTATAGGAAGGTGATGTGACAGTTCGGCCAGAACAAGGCTAGCTGATTATCATGCCAACAGTAGAAGAAAGTAGAAAGACAGAAATAGAAGCAGAACAAGAGTCAATGTGTTGCTTTCCACCACTAGAGATGACTTTTAGTGAGTAAAGGAATGAAGTTTGATGCTGTCCTTACAATGTTTCTTGTAGACTGGTAAATGAACAGATTTTAATGTTTACGTTGGCTATATATAAATTAGATGTTTTCAGAGAAGTGAGAATGTACCCAGGAGCTAGGATTAAAATCGGGTTCAGGGGCAGAGACATCGGGCTCTATCTCTATTTAATCAACACAGCTAAACTCTAATGTAACATGTGCTAGAACAGGCTACTGATCATATTTAAAAGTAGTGGATAAGATGAAAGCAATGTTCGACAAAATTTTATTTTGTACTGTGCAAAAGGCCACCATTAGATTTGTGGCAAGTATTCAGTGTGACCTCCTCTTACACTTGAGCAATAGCAGGAACTAAATGGAATGGAGCCCTAATTCATGTCATGCTGATGCAACGCTGATTTCCCTTTGAGAGCGGCCTTGCTGATGCAAAATTATGTTTTTATGTCACATTGCATGATCTTTGGCATTTCGAATGGAATAATGTGATTGAAAGTTGATCTTATATATATTAGCATCTCAGCAGTTAACCTCATACAACATGTGTATGTAATGCTCACGCATTTCTTGCACAAACCTGGTGCAATGGACCTTTTTCACAGCATCATTTTGACATGAAATAGTCGACAGATACAAGTGTTAGCAGCGACATTAATTAGGGTTCATCCCATTTAGGTTTAACAGCCAGGTTCCTGCTATTGCGCAAGTGTAAGGGGAGGTCATACTAAATACTTGCCACTTTAGCCTATAGAAACAAATTTCTTCTGCATTTTAATACTGCTACACATTTCCTGTATTTTCTCATTGTATTCTAATAAAGAGACACATAATTAATTATATTTATTATTTTTATTAATAATATATGGTCATTATAGCATTGATAAAACAACACATCTAAGGATGGCCTAAGACTTTAGCACAGTACTGTACATTTTGTTTTTTCATGGTGATTTAGATTTATTTTGTTCCTGTAATTGCTGACTGTGTGTACAATACTCTAAAGTGCTACCACTCAGATCTTTTCTTGTAGTTCTCTCATCAGTCCGAACATGGCCTGAAGCTTTTTTTACTAAGTATAGCAGACGTGTAACCCGAGAGAATTTCACCAGCCTTCTTTAGTGATGCCACACATATAATGTAGAGGACATAAATCCGTCACCTTCAGATTAAAGAGAAGCCCAGTGAAATTCCCTGTTTGTCAGTGGGGTCGGTTTTTATGAAGTGATGACCAGGGGAGATTTTTCCCCTCTATTGCCATTTGAAAAAAAATCTTGACAAGAAAGAGGGCAAAATGAAAACCCTGAACAATTACGTATTCTTCCACTATGGGGTATCTATTACCTGATAAGGTCAGAGCTCATTCGTCTCCCTTAAACACCCCGTCAGCTGATGGCGAGCGGGCGAACATGGAGGTTGTGCTGTGATAATCAGACACAGGGAAGAACTGGGCAGAGCACTATCACTGGGGTGCCTTAATGAACAGTGGGACTGTTTTTATCAGCACATGCCAGGAGAAATCCTCCATCACCACGACAGACCGCACTCACCTGGGGCTTGATTGTGAAACGGTGTCTTCCAATTGAGCTTGCAAGTGCACTGGGTAGATCCTTCATGTTTTGTCATTCAATAGTGTTCTGGTCATTATACTTGGTAGGAGAATTCATTATTTGAATTTGGGCCAAGGCTTTGAAATTCATCTCTACTGACAGATTGTGTGTCACATCCAGAAGAGAATACAGCTGCAGACTGTGCCTGGATTACATGTTACTAGAAAGTGAATGATTTTACAGAAACCCTGAAATTGCCTCACTTGGATGGTATTTCCTGTTCATAGGTTTTAAAAAATGTTGAATCAAACCTAGGATTACTGTCATGGTTAATCTCAAAATATTTGTTATACCACATATAGTTTTTTTTTTTTTTTTTTGTGATGTGTTGTTTTTGATTTAAGAGACAAAAGCCTGAACCTGGTAGAAAGGTGCATGTGACTTGTAGTCCCCACTTTGGCCATATCACAACAATCGTATTCCCTGTGACATAAAATGCTTTTGCTGAAGAAAAAAGCCCAAAAACAAAAATAAATAGAATAATAAATATAAATAAATAAATAGAACTAAAGAAAGATGCCACTAAAAGTTAGCAATGTTGAGTTTACTTTACTATTGCTTTCAACTGACTCCGATTCTTATGCATAGTCTGTTACCACTGTTGCTCCAGGTGTCGATAGAGTTGATAGATTTTCATGCAATAGATTGAAAAGTCAAAGAACCCAATCAACATCAGCAAGCCCATTGATTTGTCTGATAATGAGTCCAGATAGCCATGTTACACAGAGTCCCAAGACATATCACATCAATACACACTGCACTTAAAAACTTTTCCCCAAACAAGCTTGTGTTAGAGAAATCCATGGTGGTTGTCAACTCTAACGCTCGTAGTAATATACTGTAGATTCCCAACCTTTATCAGTTGCAAAATAAAAGTGTACAATCTACTAGCATAGCTGTGTAAGTTCTTGCTCACACCATAAAATATAGGTTGATAAACATTTAATATTAAAATTATAATCATTTACATTATTTGCCTTTGTTTCATCCATATTTGTCAGTGGTCTTGAGATGACAGATAACAACTCAAAAGGTCCCTTTTATTAAAATTAAGAGTGGTGATGTCTTTTGCGGTACACACTGGGAAATAATAAAATAAATTGGGATAAAATAAACATGCCCCCCCCCACCAAAATCCCTCTTTAAATTAATTTCAGATTAAGAGATTAAGAGTTTAACAGGGCAACATCCAAATTATTAAAACAAAACAAAAAAATAGATAAGAAAGAAGACCAGTAATTAAGTTGAGTTGAGTTTATTATTTTTCACCAGTAAAAGTTCTAGTTGGTTGTTGGGATGTCTGATACTCTGCAGCATCATTAATAAGGAGATAAGGTCTTGGAAACAGCCAAAATACAGTGTCAGCACTATATAATGTGTTTGGCTGATGTCCACCATGGTGGTAGCAGCAGTGAGGCAGTTTTATCCCCTCCAAACATTTTTTTGTGTCAGTGTGATCCAATTAAACAAATTTGTCTTGGTAACCTTGAGAACACATTGTGAGTCTTTATGAATGGTGCAGTGAGTAAAGGGTAAATACTAGACTGAAGCAGCGAGATTCATTTAGCACAGTGTGCAAGACTTACTTTCTCTAACTTTAAACGCATTACATAGCAATTTTGTATTAACCACTTTATTAGCTGATTGGAGCCGTAGATTAGCTCTGTTTGCCCAGATTTCAGACCTGCGCTTAACCACAGACAGGAAATGAACCATGTATTGTGTCACTTGCATGCTGAAACCTGAACGGTGGCATGCTCTGCTGCAGAGGACTCTTTTTACACACTTTCCACTGGACTAAAAGTCTACAGCCAGACTCTGTGAGGCTAAACTGAGGCACAGATATGCCTCTAACTAAATGCCAATGTCAGCATGCCAACATTTTAGTAATATTACTTGTTCTATCCAGCAGCTGGACATGACATCTGGCAAACCTCAGCGATATCTGGACCACCACCTAACTGCAACATCACAAGCACCTATACCCCAACTCCTCCCTCAGTCTGATCAATCATTAACTCCCCATCATTATTTAACATTTCATAGCGTATGGCAGTTGAAAGGGCACGAAAGGCATGGAGACACAGGTGGGTGCAGGTCTTATCTGGACCCTCCAGCTGTGTCCCAGTTACCCATCACTGCCTCTGGTAACAGGAATTTAGTTCACAGAGTTTAAAATTAGCCCGGGCATCTATCATTTCCCAACGGCTGAATAGGTTGGTGTCGGGGCCCTGGCATAGGCAATTTGTCTCCTCCCGTCTGTCTGTCCCGCCTCAAAGCACCATCATTCAAACACCACGACTTGTCACTGAGGACAGAGTCAGCACCTGCAGAGCAGAAAATATTTCTGTAGGACACATAAGCAAACATTCAAGGAGTTAGTGCATGCTCAGTGGTGAATGTCAACAACACCAAAGAAAGTATTCACTCTGCATGCAACAGAGCTGAATCAAAAGGACAAGGAAAGTATTACATGTTTTACAGTGTTAAAAAAATTGGAACTGTGGAAAAGTACCTGCAGAGGAAGATCTAAAACAAAGAGCTTGTTACAAATGTCTGTCCAAATGGCCAAAGCTGCAGGAACACATTTGACATCACTATAAATCTCCCCATGTTTAAGAGCGGATGTGCCTGAACACCATACAAGAGCTACAACACATCAGCCAGAGGGCACAGAGCTGCAGCACACAACTCAAGGCACCCCATCACATAGACTCTGTCCACTGTCTGGATTAAAATACTGTGACATTATACACGTACCTCCTTTAGCAGCACCAATAGACAACGAATAACACACCTGAGCTCCAAGATTTGTAAATGAGACCCAAAAGTGTTAGGTTCCCCTCTCACACTTCTGCCTTCCTTGTGTGCTTTGTTCTGAGCCTGTCTCCTCCCCCTGTGTCATTGCATGTGTGCGTGTATGTGTGATGTGTGCATATGTGTGTGTGTGTGTGTGTGTGTGTGTGTGTGTGTGTGTGTGTGTGTACTTCTTGGCAGGGGTGTAACACAGCGCCGGTTAACCAAAGCATCTGTCCCTCATCAGCCAGTCCTCATCTAGACCCTGGTACCTCACCCACTCCTCGCCAGATTGGCAGAATGGCAGCTATGTTCAGTTGGTACTCTCTGGCCCCTCATCTTAATATCTGTGAGTGAGTTCTGCTTCCTAGTTTTTGTAAACCTGTCTAACTGAGTTTTCTGTGTTGCAGTGTACCGATGGAACTTCCCCCTCCCCTGCCTGGATTTCCTCTGCATGACTCCAGCCCCTCCGTACCTCATTTGTGTTTTTTGTACCATAGCATAACAGTAAAAGACATTTTATGTAAGATGATTTACTTATATATACTAATATAATATATCTGTCTATGTGGTGTTTGGTAGAGTAGAACTTTGCATATGTGAAAATATTATACAGCTATGAAGCTGTTTGGTATTTTTTGGTTCCTTTAAGAAACTCACATTTATTTATTTGCTACTGGATGAAGCAAGCTGTGCCCATTCACAGATACTGATATACTGATTTATTTTTTCTGTTAATGCATATGGAGCTAATAATTGACATTTTAGTAATCTTTGCACAGTACAAGGATAAAATCAGTAATTGATTTCAGAATTTAGCACTGACCAAATGCAGTGACTGAAAAATGATGCTGAATCCCACAATAAAAAAATTCAGATTTACATTCATGTCATTGCCATTTGCATTGTGAAGGTCATGAGTGTTGATCATATTTTTACTAAATGTACCACTGCATTGTATGTTCTGTACTCATGTTTGATATCACATGTAAGGTTATGAAAAGTTAGTGAAGTTGGTTGAAGCTGTGCAGAAAATGACCTGACCAAAACTGTGTACCTAAAACAATGATAGTGATGCAAAAGCTCAGTCAATCCAACATTTACAACAGCAAGATTTCAAAAGAACCACAGTGCAACTCTGCTCATCTTTGATGGTCTGTAGAGAACATGACATTGTGCAAAATAGTTTAAGTGGAACCATATACTCAGAGATACATTTCTTTGTGGCACTTTGTGGTGTGTCTGTCTGTCTCATTACAGTAAGTAATCATCAGTTGCATTTATATATTTTTTGTTTTATTGATAATCAGAACACTGACTAACACTGGTAAGACTGCCGTTGGAATAAACTGGCTCACTCAGGAGGAAATGAAATTACATTTGTAAACCATCTCCCTCTTACAATGACATGTTTTCTTTCTTTGCATGTCAACTTGAAGTTTGCAGGTAGTCCAATTGATACCAGGAGATACCATCATTGCAGAGGCCACATGTGGATCAGCTTCTCATGCAGCTGCAGAGGTTAAAGCACAACAGCAAACCATTTTTTCAAAAAACTTGAGAAGCTTGAGAGCTTGAACTTTTTATTACACAAAATGACTAACTCAAAAACATGAAAATTGATATTCATCTTATTTCTATAATCACATAAGGGATTGTATTATATTAATGATAGTTTCTTGACAACACACACACATACCTCATTATCACTTGACAAAGACACTAAGTGTTTTGACCCTTACACACTCCACATGCAGCACACTGCTCATCAGTGCTCCCAAAAGAGACTGCTGATATTCACCGCTATCGATTGAGCTGTCAGAGTTTGTGGAAGGTGCAATGTTCATTGATCGTGGTGCTGGGCTGGGGTTAAGGCTAAGGTCAATCTTTTCCATCACTCCTGAGGATTTCTTCCAATGCTGTGGAGAGCCCCCCCAGTCAATAGCACATTATTGTGCTTGTTCACGTAGCAGTTAAGGACAAAGAAAACAAAGGTCATTTTGTAGGGAAGGCTCAGCGTCCTAACAAACTTTGCTCTGCTGTGTAGTGATTGAGGTCACATGCTCCGTGTGTTTTCTCACTCATACGAATATCAAAGATGACAAAAGCTCTGTAACCTGACTGATCTGTCTCTGATCTGTGATATTAGCATTATATAAACTATCATTAACTAGTACTCCACATGTCCAGACTAAAGAGTAATGTGTAGGATTTAAATTACCAATTGTGAAAAGCACAGAATTTAAACAAAACAGATAAAGTTGACTAAATTTATTTTGGCCTGCAGTCAATTTTTGATATTATTTACTTGTGCAGAAGACTAGCAAACTAGCTGCAGTATTTTTGACCTACATCTGGATAGAGATAACCTTTAGTTTTCATTTTAATCATTATATAAAATTCTTATTTTGACTATACATTTGTGTTTTCTACATGTTCAGTGACTGCAGAAAGGAGTTTTTGTCCTCAGGTTATATGACTCAATAATAATTTGTCTAAACACAAACATGATAAATTATTCATAATTGTTCCATTTTGTTTGAACAATGTCAATGTTATCACATTATATCACTTACTTTTAATCTTTTTAAACTAGAATTTTTGCCTTGCTATTTTTGTGGTTTGTGCTGCAACAAATGTATAGGCACTTTCCCAACTTCAAAGTGGAGATTCATTAATTTTTGAAGAGTGTTTTTTTGTTTTGTTTGTTTGTTTTTTGTTAATAGCCCACTCACCTGCCCTGGAGCTCCACTTAATATCAAATTACCAATCAAGAACCAATGCTTTGACACACAACAGTAATAGCTCAGAAAAAAATACTGACCTTGGAATGATCAAATCTATGAAGAGTCAGAGTCTTTTATAAAAGCACAAGAAAACAGTGAGAAATCAGCCATTAAAGCTGCTAATTGTAAGCTTTGCTATTGTCCCATAGCCAACGTTAGCAGCATTAGCTGTTTACTTAGCAGTCTTGAGTGTTGACTCTTGTTGGTGAAACTTCTTTTCTTATCCTGAATTTGGCATGCTGAGCAGCCAACATCTCATCACTGTCCAATAGCAAGTCACTGTCACCTCCAATATTCCCAGAGGATGTAGCACTCCTCTGAGGGCGTATTATAATCTCCTGACTCCAAAACACATTGATGGCTGAGGCTCTTGTCAAGCAACAGTCACCACAACCTTACAAATAGCCCCTTTAAGTATACCAGTGTGCAGCTGATGAAAAGTTATGTTAAAATATGTGACATGGCCAAAAAAGTAATGTAAACAAAATGGAGCAATGGTTCTTAAAACAATTCGAAATTAAATACTACATCATGACAAGATGCTGTTTTTCTGATCAAGGTCAATATACTGTAGCTGAAGAATGGCCTCTGTTGTTTGCCTGCTTTAATGCTTTATCTTCTGTGTGCTTGACTTTATACATATCAAGGCATTGTTTATGATGGGCTCATACAATATAATTTGATATGTGTGTTTGTTACCCCCAAGGCATTGTAGGTGCTTTGCACAGACCATTTCCTATCTATCCACTTTGTCTTTCATATTATGCTCTAAATCACAGTCTGCAGGTTTATGTCCTGCTACAGTATCCTGAAATTGTAGGTCGGCAGACACCCGACTGCTGGTACTGTAGCCAGACTTTCTTGTTGTTTTTCTTTTCTTTTTTTCTTTTTTTTTTATTAAAAAAAAGAATATTAAAATCTTGATCACCCACATGCAATTACATAGCAGAGACAGAATAATGCAGGTTACTAACACTATTGCAAACTTTAACTTTAAATGTGTGTCTTATTTGTTTGTACTCTCCTGTAAAGGCTGTAGTTCTATCCAAAAGGGGCATGTGACCTGTCCTCTGAGATATATATTGTCTGGTGCTGCTGACACAGAGAAATGGTTAAACACAGAACAATAAGACCAGTGATCCTCCACAAGGACAAAATGCTTATAGGCCATTTTCTATCAGCTTCTCTGAGGTAATGGCCTGTGCTTTTCTATTCTTCTGCTCCCCCACTCTGTGCTGTCAAGCACAACTTTACAGATGTAACCTTAGTCAATTACAGATACACGTTCATTACTGCATTTTATTCTGTATAAAGGGTGTTTAAATTGTTCACATCAGGAGCACTGACAGCTAATGATAGTTAACACTGGTGCACAGCAGAGAAAGACATTGCTCAGGTGAAGAAGAGTACAGGTGCTTATGTGAGGATATGTTTGTTTGAGCTGAGCCTGCTTGTTTGTTTGCAGGATAAACGCAAGATTTGTAACAACAGCATGAGGGATTTTTTCATGTCTTCCTCAGGGAAAAACAAGCATCACCTGTAATTATTGTCTAGTGGTGGTGTAACCGGTTTGGTGCTAACACAATTAGCTCCAGCTTCAGCATTTGGCAGGTATTATTATTATGAGTCAACCCAACCAACTAAATCCTCTGGGACCAAATTCAAAAAGGAATTGCGTTGTCAGTGCCAGCACTTAGGACTCTCAGGTGAAGTCTCAGTGGACCTGCCAATACCATCAAGACTGTGAGTGTGCCAGGTCAATTAAGATTTTTTTGCAAGACCTTCTATTTATTTTTAGACACTTTTGACTGATGCCATTTATATATTATGAATGGCAGAGGGTGGAATAGTGCGATGTTCTCCTGGTTTGGTTTGCCCTCCTCTGAAATGTTACTGTAAGCTGGATGCTTACAGTAATAGAACACATATAGATGGCATGAACATTTGCAACATTTGGAGACATAATTTTTTACTGTTATAATGGTGCAGAAAATGTTTTTTTATGAGAGAGGTAAGAGGAGACCAGCCAGAGTGCAGTGGACACAGGCTCAGATGAAGAAAAGGGTCAGAATTTGGCATTAACAGCATGAATCCATGGACCAAACTTACCTTGTATCAGCAGTCCTGCCCTTTAATGCCACTCAGTCATTATTTGAATGCCACAGTATTGTGGAAACATTTGCAGCAACAGGAAGTGATGTGATGCAATCACCTAATATATCACCTAGTAAAGTGCTTCATGAGAATGCGCACATTTTAGAGGGACTGCAAAACTAAGCAGGAAGAGTATAAATGGCACAACACTGCCACCATGTGACATTTCAGAGAGGAAATGGCATCTTGCTGTTGCTGTGCAAACCTCTTAAGCTTCAAGCAGTTGTGTTTGCCGCTGTGTTCTCCTTTTTCTTTTTAATGATGACAATAATGAGAGGGAGAGAGAAGATCATTCTGGTTCTCAGATTTATTTCATGCAGATTTCTTTGATGTCATTTGCTGCAACATTCATCAGTCAGTTGCTGAGAAGGCTTTTACAAAATAAATCTGGTTTCAACATAGTTTTAGCTTGAAGACAAGGGCAGGCAAAACTAAGCAAGGAAACATTTAACGCAATAGCGAAAAGGAACAAGCCAGTAACCAATCACTTTAACTGTAAACATGTAATGTCACACACATTTTTAATTCTTGTATCTTGTGATCAGATGTGGTCAACGACTTGTTCTTTTTGCTATTGTCACAACTCAAATGTAGAAATGATCCACTGAGAACAGGAGTATACAAATATAACCAGTCTACACCCCAGCTCCAGGATCTTATCTCAGAGCAGTTTATCACAGTATAAAACATGATCTTAGTTGACTAAATAAAGAACAGCCTTTCAAATATTTTCCTTGCTTATGTTTACCACTCCATTCAACCCTTTGTTTTTTTGCCTTTTTTTATTTCTTGGATGGAAGTACAGAAAGAAAACAAATTTTGCCTTGCTAACTGACCTGGCCCCTGTGTGTTAAAGGCCATGTTTACCTTCAGAAACTCATGCTAAATGAGGTACAGAGTAGGAAAAAGAGCCAGTGATCCCCGAAAGACAAATAGTGGCAGTGTAACACAATCCAATGCATTTTTTATTTTTATTTTTTTTTGTATTTATGGAATCACTGATCTTTGGGCATATTCAGCTCTCTTGTTGAACGTGACAGTATTGCATAGCACCGTGGAAGGGCACAGATTTAGGTGAATTTCAAAAGTTTCTGAAGGGGAAGAGGGACGGCTCTCCTTTTTTAAAAGACTCTCCTGGAACTGGTTGATGAGACTGTGGACTTGGTGACAGTACCACCAAGACCGCCGTAACCACCAGCCAAGCTGCTACCACTGAAGCCATATCCACTGCTGGAGCTAGAGAAACCTGGAGTGAGAAAAAATACAGGAAGTTATCATTCATTCATCCATGTCTCGGCATGGTCTGTTGGTTTGAATGTCACTGATGACAATAATGGATAAAATCTGAAACTTACCACCTCCAGAGCTCTGCTGCACATGTATGGTTGCACTGGAGCCTCCGCTGGCCAGTCTGATGGTGAAACAATGTAGAGTCAGTGTCCAATTCAGAATTTAAAATAATGCTACAGCCATGAAGCAACACTGAATTTCCATGTTTGTCCCACCTGGTCTCCTCTCCTTCCAGCAGTTTCCTGTAGGTGGCGATTTCAATGTCCAGGGCCAGCTTGACGTTCATCAGCTCCTGGTATTCGCGCACCTGGCGGGCCATGTCCTGCTTGGCTCTCTGCAGAGCATCCTCCAGATCCTTGATGCGGAGCTTGGCATCCTTCACTGCCAGCTCGCCACGCTCCTCAGCCTCTGCGATCTGGGCCTCAAGGCTTGCTCTCTGTGGAAAATTCACAAATCATTTAGTAACTGCACATCCTCTCATTCACTGGAGTGTGATAATAATGAGGCGTCATCTGTGAGAATGTCTTGAAATATACCTGGCCCTTGACGGCCTCAATCTCATTCTGGAGACGGGCAATCATGCGGTTCAGCTCAGCAATCTCAGCCTTGGTTGAGCGCAGGTCATCACCATACTGTCCCGCGGAGGTCTGCATCTCCTCATACTGTTATAAAAAATGTATGCATATCATGAAGATGATTCAGAAGTTGTTACAAGTGTGTATAAAAGATAATGAGAATATATCTCGACTTTGCTTTTCACTCACCTTCTGTTTGTACCAGGTCTCTGCTTCAGCCCTGCTGCGGTTGGCAATATCCTCATACTGAGCACGCACTTCAGCCACAATGGCGTCCATGTCGAGGTTGCGGCTGTTGTCCATCTCCACAATGACGGAGGTGTCCTTGATCTGGCCCTGCAGCTCGCGAAGCTCCTACAGAATCAAAGGTTGATGTTCATCAGCTTCAAATCAAATCAAATCAAATTATACTATGAAATATATTGGCTGAATTAGAAGTTATAGGTGGTACATACAGCCTCATAGACAGCCCTGAGGAAGTTGATCTCATCCTGAAGAGCATCAGCCCTGGCCTCCAGCTCCACCTTGTTCATGTAGGCAGCATCGACATCCTGGAAAGAAAATGTGCAAACAGGAAGTGTTATAACAAGTCACCTTAAACCTCAAGATAACAAGAAATCTAAAGGACCATCTTCATGCATTCCCACCTTCTTCAGGAGCACAAACTCATTCTCTGCAGCTGCACGTTTGTTGATTTCATCCTCATACCTGTCAGAACGCAAATCAACATATGAGTATGTCTTCTCCACTCATATCATTTGTCATCATATCAGGGATATATAGTAACTATTGGCACTGTCTTGCTGACACTCACTTCCTCTTGAAGTCCTCAACCAGGCCCTGCATGTTCTTCAGCTCTCCCTCCAGCTTGACCTTCTCGTTGCCCAGCCCATCGAGCTGCCTGCGCAGGTTAGCAATGTAGGCCTCAAACATGCCATCGATGTTGGAGCGGGTGGTGGTCTGGTCCTGCAGGAGGCTCCATTTGGTCTCCAGCATCTTGTTCTGCTGCTCCAGGAAACGGACCTGTGCACATAAATAACCAAAACACTTGTCAGAAAAATATTTTCATGCATTTTCTATAGTGAATTGCATATAAATAGGAATTGTGGTTTGGTGCTGGTGTCCGAATTGTTAATTGTTAATGACTTGTAAATTCTCAGTATTGTTAAAGGGCTGGGTCAGCACAAAAAATATTTGAAGGGTGTGTCATTTGTGGTATCATGTTTCAAAATGCCTCACCTTTATCTACATGACTGAATAGATAAGGACATATCTGAATTGCCACACCCCAGTCATAACAATTGCAATTCATGAAGGGATATATTTGTATTGGTAAAATGTGTAAAAGAGGACCTTGGAGTCTTTTAGTGGTCATAGAATACATATCTTCTTTTTTGAAATAATAATAGGTTATGCTTCACTAACATATGTGTGTGGTTTTAAGTCTTTCTATTGTATCTCTGTTTGGCTATGACTCATCCTGTATGCTCTGTTGAGCTATGGAGGCCTCACAGTCACGCTGGCCATAAAAAAAACTAGGTGTGGCAGATAAACTGCAGAAGACAAAGCAGCTCAGTATCATGAGAGTTTTTGGAGTGCAAATTCTTAGTGTCTCAATCTGCATAGAGGTAATCACCATATAGCTGGCATGCAACAAAGACTGCAGCGTTTAAAACAAGTGAAAGGTGAGTCGCAGCTCTATATTTAGGATTTGTGTTGCCTATGACAACCAGGTGATAGGTGAAATGTGCAAATTACAGACTTTGGCCTGTGGGCAGAGTCCAGATAGATCCCTACTCTGTCTACCAGCCTGTCAGGTGAGAGATAGGCAAGTCACTGCAATTGTACAATAACCACCCATGTTTAGTTAGTGGGCAGGGAGGGTCAGACAGGGCCACAGGCCAGATGTTACTTTATGCAGATTTTAGAGGGAGTTGCCCATATATGATGACTTTGACATTTTTATAAGATTTCCTAATCCCGCAGGCTGTAACTCATTGATGGGTACAACACCACAGAGATAAGCTTGTTCTCTTGCTGTGTCAGCTATGACAGTAAAAATTACATATGGACAATGAAAAAGTTAATAATGCTCTGCAGTTTCATTTGAAAAAGCAAAGTTCTGTTACTATAGTGGGTATTACAGTTTTAAAAATGTTGTTGTTGATGTTTCTTCTCATTTACAAATGAAAGAAGACAAAAATAGCTGCATAGAAATAAATGAACCACAGGGAGGACATAGATTGCCAGTACTAAGATAATCAGGCCTAGAGTACATTGTACAGCAGACATACGGAAGTCACACAGAGTTCACAGGAACCAACCTTATCGATGAAGGAGGCAAAGCGGTTGTTGAGGGACTTGATCTGATCCTTCTCCTGGGTGCGGACAGCCTGGATGGTGGGGTCAATCTCCAGGTTCAGTGGGGCCAGCAGGCTCTGGTTAACTTGGACAGCTGTAATTGGTGGTGCAATGTAACAGCCTGCTGCTTGGCTAGCAGAAATGCCGAAACCACCAGAACTCATTGAATTCATGCCAAAACCAGAACCACCACCAACACCAGAACTATAGGTGGTTCTTTTTACGGAGTAGGTAGAACCTGGTGTTGCATAGGACCTCCTGGAGGTGCTGCTGGAGCCCGCAATTGACATTGACTTTCTCATCATTGTTGCAGCGATTTAGATTGGAAGTTCTTGAGCAGAAGAAAAGTGAAGATGAGCAGCCTTCAAAAGGAGAGCCAAGTCCCTCTGAGTGTCTGACTGCAGACCCTGCCTGTTTTTATAGCTGTGCTGAGTCAGGGGGAGGATCCTTCTCACCCACTTCAACCTGTACTCTCACTTTTGCTGTCCAGCCTCCCCTCCACCTCAGCCTACACGCCTCTGGCTCTGAGTGACAGGAGTGGCCAATCCTGTAAAACAGGTAGGGAAGGATAGTCAAAAGATAAGCTGTGACACACCCTGCTCCAGGACAGACTGAAGAGGAAGGAGAAAGGGGTAAAGAAACAGCATAAAAATGTGATTGTGTAAGGAAAATTAGCCTCTTCAAGTGCTCCAATGTTAATACTCATTCATTTTACTATGCCTTAGACCTACTGTCCTAAACGATACAATTGAAATATAAAGAAATACGCCAAATAATTTAAATAACAACATATACAAAAAACAAGCCTGCACACGCACACGCACACACACACACACACAAACAGTTTACTATCTATGACATGAAGTAATTATAATTAATAAATAAGTTATTACCCATTCTCAACATGCACAAATACACCGTTACATACACCAAAAGCTGCTCATCTTACATAAAACATGGAGCTGTTCACAAGATTAAACAGTGCATTTTTTATTTTGGTCTCTAATTATATTTAGATTAGATCTAAATTATATGACTAATATTCCACAAGCATACAGTTTTTTTCTTACTCAAATTGTATTTTTGCACTTTAGTAGTAGTAGTTTTCCTCCACTATATTTCAGACATAAAATAAACAGAATTGTTTATTCAGTTATGTTTATTTGACAGCTATACTACACACACAGAGTCAGAGGTCACTCTGAATGTTTGACTTTGTCATGGTTAGCCAGTGTAGGGTGATGAGTAGTGAAATGACATGTGCTCTCTTGGGCTTATTAAAGATCAGGGTTCAGAGTCTTGGAGAGGTTTAGTTTGTACTAGAGATTGTTCTGTGGTATATTCATCAGGATATAATTAATCTGTAAGGTATCTGCATAATAAATGAGTACCTTTAATGTTTGAGTACAATTTTCTGCTAATTATAGTTCAGGGTTGTGGCATTTTGTAGTATATGACATAATGAAAACTTTAAATACTTTATGGTATAGCAACTCTTACTGAATGATGTAATGATTCTTTCGATTTTGTATGATTTTTGATCTGTTTCTTTCTCATCCTTAAATTTACATGTACTCTTGTAAATTGAAATGTTGCATTTCCTGTAATTCTATATTAAACTTCCATGGTTATTTTAGCAACATCTCCAATTAACCACTGCAAAATATATGTGGAACCTGGAAAATAGTATTTTTTTCTCTTTTCAGTATTAAATTTGATGATCAAATCACCCTACTGGGAGAACAAATTATATAATACAGCAGCTGAAGACAGGACGATTGAAGTGGAGAAAATGTTATATAATTTATTATAAAACGCAGCATTTACGAGCATTTAACCACCCATACGAGTTGTCTAAGTAGAATTTGACCAAGAATGGACATAGGAGGCTTTTACATTATCTAAGTCACTCACATCTTCCACCCTGACCTCTTGTCTCACTGTCTCCTTCTGTGGTCTGGGATGAACAGTTAATTGTAAGTTAGTGATCATTAGTGATTGCTGTATTAAATATTGCATTTAATATTGCTGTGTATTACTGAGTTAACTGACCTCATGGCTTTTCTTCCCTTGTGCCACTTTTACACCAACTTGGCATTTTAACTAAAGGCTTAATTTTAGTTTTGCAATTAGAGTTATACCACAATTGTCATTTGCAGCTGTTGTATCTGCTGCCCAGCAAAAGCTACACTTTTTCAGTAGTTCTTTAAAAACAAAACAAAAATTCTGCTGTTTTTCAGATCTCTTCTCTCTAGACCCGAATTAGTTTGTTCTAGCAAGACATGTTCATCCTAACTGAGTGTCTACATGTTAACAACTAGAAACTGCTTCACGTCTGCTCACATGCTTTGGATGATTAGTGCTGTGTGGCTCCAAGCCAGGAACACCACGCTGCTAAGTCAGGTCGCTCATTGGTCAACCCACACGAAAGACAACAAAATGTATGCACAACCCTGAAAGTCTGTTCCAAACAGTTCCCTGTTAGTCTGAGACAAAGGCCACACATACCTGATAAAATGCCACAAAGAAGACTTGATGGAGTTCCTTTTGTGCTGATGCAAATCAGACACCAACATTAGAAAAAATAAAAACATTTTTTAATTCATGATTCTTGATGTAAGCGCCAGAAAGATGATTAAATAAAACTTCAGACTGCTTCAGACATACAGTATAAATCATTTAGTTTTGTTTTGCTAGAGCATCCTTGTTCCAGTAAAGACAATCTTATGAATCAGTGATGCACATTACAGATTTAGTGATTTGTTTTCTCACTGTATACATTTCACCACACCCAGTTGTTCCATAATCAAACACTACCCCTCATGTTTCTTTCCTCTGCACCTTTGGTGTAGGTGAGGCCTGCATTCTTTTTCATTCTTCCCCAACTTTTCACATGCACATGCCTTCAATTTCTACCATGGTGTGGAACTTTACTCTAAAGCTCAAATCTCTGCTGTCCAACAGCTATTTAAAGAAAATTTATGTGTTAGTTTTGCTTCTTACTAAAGTTTAAACAGATACACAACAGTGAGAAATTTAGGATTATGTAACCTTTTACTTATCAATAATTACTTACACACATATGCAGACACCTATATCTCTTTCACTGTTTGCTCATGCTGCAATTACTCCAAGTGATAATAAATCAAAACCACACGATAGTGCAGGGTGAGCACGGTGAGGCGTCTACAAGCAGTTTAAATAGATGCATTACTGAGGAGGTTGATAAACCCAGATTAAGAATGGGGAGGCTTCAGTGAGTCAGCAAAGATTTCAAAGGAAAACCTGCTGTTGAAGAAATGGTGGACACAGATCACAATTGTCATGAGCTTTGTCTGTGCTTGTTTGAAATGTTATTGCTCATGGCTGTCATAACTGAAGAGCTCAAGTCCGGTCAAGTCTGGATCATTTGAACTCAACTTCATCCATGAAGTTAAAGTTCATGTTACCAGAAGTGTGAGATGATGGTGTACATGTTTTTGCATAGGTTTATGAAACCTGAGTAATATTTGAAAATGTGGCCATGTGTGTCAGTAGGTAGGGCAGAGTGAGAGTGTAACAATGCTGCAACTGTCTGCTAATGTGTTCACATTATTTCTTATGGGACTGTGAATTCTCTTAAAGCTGTAGTCCAGATGTAAAAATACTCTGCAAGGAAAGGTATTTGCCTCATCGTGACTTTATTTGTTGTAACACTCATGTGAACAGTTAGAAATGGGCATAAACATATGCAGAAACACATATGTATGCATAAGCAAGTGTGTACAAGTGGCTCACACACACACACACACTCAAACAGTATTACTGCGAATCAAATTGAAGAAATATTATAGTTGCTGTAGAGTGAAGAAAACCTGGAAAATCTAAGTTTCAACTATGCAAGTGGGTGATATAACATATCCTGTTTTTCTTTTTCTATCTCATTTTGTAATTTTTTTCTACTTTTGCAGAAGTGATATTTTGTAGACCTTTTTGATTATTCTTTGTAATTTAATTTCATTTAATACTTCTCTCAAGACATGGTAACAGTTTCATTGACTATCCTTTAAAAGAAAGTCAATGAAAGTGTTACCATGTTGTGACATGACATGCTCCAGTCTTTGCTCTTATGCTTCTGCAACACCCACACTGATAGGCCGTGGCTTTCCCATACTTGATTTACATACTATGTGAAGTACCAAAGTAGTATCAGACCATAGACTCATATACCCATACAGCAAGTGTAAGCTGGGCGTGGTCTCTTAACAGTATCTGTGGTGTCATTTGTCAGTTTCTTTATACTAAAGATTTCAGAAGAGTGGCCATTCAGAAAACATGACACACAGTTTGCAGTGTGACTGAAGTCTTCTTTCAGTCTGTTAATGGCTCAGGAATGTGTGCACCCCAGGTATGTCCTATAGACAGGGGACATTACAAGTCCACTTCCAAGATTAAATAAGATGTGTGTACTACAAATATATCTCACTTGGTAGTTTAAGGACTACAGTACACTTGCACTGAAATTAATCCACACAAACAGCTGGATATAGCTGTTGCTCTTGTAGACTTAATTATCCTCTGAAAGACAGACATTGACAGAAACTGTGGTCATAAATATTAAAAGTAAAAGTGTTACGTCAGGTGTTAAATAGGTTTGTGTCTCTGGCTTTAGGTGCTGTGCTTTTACTGTTTGAACAGCTTTGCCTCTAGGTGCTTAAACTTGATGAACAGCTTCAGCTTTCTATGTCTTGGGGTAATTTACTTTTGTTTTTTGTTTGTTTGAATTGAATTCTGTAATTAACAAAAGAAAACATCCTCTGTAGTAGTTAATGCAGCAGGAGTGGCCAGTGATCATTATCCAGTTAGTTGTATCACTAATTAAAATAAGGCTGCTGCCAACACTACTTCTTACACTGCTACATATTTTTGCAACTGCAAGTTTACCTTGAAATTTCCTGAAAACATAGTTGTTGAAATCCGTGTAGATTTTTGATCTAGTCACACCATATCAAATATGCAACGTCTTTGGGTGGAGCACATTTTTTGTCAAAGTAAACTACTGGTTGTGAAAGCTTGACAGTCGTTAATCTTTGCAAACATCATTAGACAGTGACTCTCACTTATTTTTAACTCTTAATAATATAACACCACCAGAATCTTTCACATTAAGCTGATTGAAAAAAGGCTTTCACAAGCAATTGAATTTCAATGGTGTTTTAGTGCTCTTTTGTGTTATCCTGATATTATTTCCCAACTAGTGGCCTTAACATTTTTTTTTTAGTTTCTGTGCCTTTACATTTAGTAAAGTATAGTGACTATACTTCCTTTAATCAGAACACATTGTCTTTATAATTAATGTGAAAAATTTAGAAACCACAAGCCCAGAGTGACTGGTTTAACTGGCATCAGTCTATAGCTGTGCTTTGCTAGTGAGGACATTTTACTGCATGGTTGTAGTACAATAGTCATTCCATAAAAACGCATGTATCATATACTTTATTGTCCCAGTGACAGCGTTACTTGTTTCTGTGTCACTCAAGCACAAAAAAACTTGCACAGTTACTTAAACTCAGCAGCAACAACTGTGACACAAGTTTCTGCAAGTCTGCCTTCAACTTCTTAGCTCTGTATTTCAGTCCAGAGCATGTTGAGCATACCTTTTCCATGGTGTAGTATTGCACATACTATCCATTATGTACATTCCCATGTGCATCTGCATTTTCACTGCAACATCACTGAATGGGTTATAATACTATGTTCATTGGAGCATTACAGAAAAGGTCAAAAGTCCCATTAGATCTGAAGTAAACCATTCATTGACCATATGAAGAATAGTGAACAAAGAGTTAGGAGAAAATCTGAAGCCTTTGGACACACAAACACACCCCTTTGTGCTTGCTTTGGCATCCTCATAAGGTTGTGGGTGTGTCCCTCATAAGGGAGTGTTGTTGAATTGGATTTTAATCTAGGCCACACAGTTACACCACCTGCAAGAGGTACACACCCTTACAACATAGTGGCAGCAAGTCAAGCATGGAAATACCTCGTGGAGGCCAACTGAAGAATGTGGTTAACCTGCAATATATGTGTAGAATTAAAGGTTGGCTAACACAACAACAATGAGCATTTCATGAAACGCTTCCAGACAATGTCTCTCTTAAAAAGTTCACCTATTCCAGAGTTGGCAGTGTTTACTGATTTTACAGTGTCAGCTGTTTGTTGTCATGCTAACACAAATCCAAACACATCTACACTGTTTGGTTAAGAATCACCAGGATATATTACTTTACAATTCTGAACTCGAGCACCTTGCTTATAGCCCACAAGCACGCACACACACACATACACATACACACATACACACACACACGTGTAAATGCGTGGGAAAGCTGGCACAAACGGCAGTCTGGCTGACTCATTGTCCATCAGACAAGGAAGATCATGAAAGTTGACTAGCAAAATAAAAACCTAGCAACCGAGTCGTTTGCTTGTGTGAGTGTGGTTTTGAAACCACCTGTTTTTATATGATGTCATCTACAGTATCTGCAATTGCAGAGTTTTGTCTGTGTTTGTTTTTCAAACAGGTGTAGTTCATTGACTGTCTGTGCTGACAAAGTTTCCCTGACAATGAAAATAATGCTTACTTTGCTGTAATAAAAGATATGTACTGCTCATGTCTCACGACAGTGTTGGTTTGTCAATCCACTTTTGTTCAGAATAAACTATCCAAAACTACAGAGCTAGCTACTACCATTCTCCCAGCACCAAATACAAATACTTTGGTTTATGATCAAATACCTGCAAAACTAACAGCATTCCCATCAACATTAGTAGTGCATTGTGTATTGTGCTAATTTGCTACATTTTAGCATGCTAACAGGCTAAACTAAGATGATAAACCTGCCAAACATCACACATATGGTAACATCATCAAGACCAGTGTAGTGGCACATCTGCAGTGCCAACAGTTGACAAGCTTGGACCAGGCTCAATCATCATCATCAAGCAAGGTCATGTTCTTTGTGACAACAGATAAAGCTGTTGCATGAAAAAAGCAGCACTTAAAAAAAGTATTGCCTGTTAACAAACTTCATTAATCTGTTACTGCAACAGCACTTTCTGGTTTGTATTTCACTGTTCTACTGGTACCATTAAAAACATACACAACTACAAACCCCAACAATGTTTTAATGTGGGGCTGTTTTTGCCCAGTTAGTCTTATTGGACCAAAAATGGCACAGAAACTATCTCTGTATTTTGATCATTAGGCTATAATTTAGTCTCTATTCTTTGAGTTAACCATAGAAATAACCTGTATATTTGTTTTCCCATTTCAGACACTGGACAGTTCATAGGTTGTAGCACTGGATAGTGTCTGTTCTGGCTGTAGTCAACACATTCCTGGGACACCCCCCACCCAATTAGTCAGAGCCTCAGTGCTATCACTGGCCTCACTGTGACACAATACAGCACACTGTAAAAGTCATGCACTTGTCTGAACCTACTCATTCATCATCTGCTTTCATTGAAATTGATAGAATTTATATCTATATGCTCTTTACAGACACTGAGACAGACTCTGATTTGAGAATCTGTCTACAAATCAAGTCATAATGGGTGTGGCTACTCAGTAGCTGCTCAGTTATCAGTCATGGGTTAAAGGCCCCTATAGAGTGTGAAAGAGGTTTGATGTTGCAACTAGGCCTCCCACTCATACTATACCACAGAGCTGTAAACATGAAATGAGGAGACATGGCTGATTATGACAGAAGTGCAGTCACATTTAGGGTTGCAATTTATTTGTAAGCTTTTAAACCTTAGCTATGTTATAGCTTCCTTTAACTTCTGATCTTTGAATTCACATTTTTGGGGTAAATCAGTATGTAAGTATGCAACAAGTACAGAGACAAAAATAACTGGTGAATCTCTTTCATGTTATCTAGATTATTTTCCCTCAATTCATGCTCTCCTATGTAAGCCCCTCTTGTTATTTTCCTGCTTGCCTAGCAACCACTGTCTTGTTATTATATACTCATCACTTCCATAAGTCCCTTTTGTGTGTGTGTTTGTATGTGCTTGTGTGTGTGAGGGTAAATGAATGGAAACATGATTTGAATCATCACATATAACTGAATCTGTGAGAAGTATCATAAAGATAAAGATTTACATTTTGTAAATATAGTGTAAATGATGCAATAGCCTACAAAAATAAAAACAAAAGAAAATTGCAGCCTCTAACAGCAGACAATTTGGCACATACCTACATACTTTCATGTTTGAACAGGTAAAAGAAAAATGAGAATGTGTCACCAAACCACTCCACCCTTTTACACCTCCACATTTGATAGTAGGAAATTATTAACTTGCTCATAAACCACACTCTGCCAACAGGATGCCAGAAGTTTAGTACTTATCAGCTCTCAAGTCTCTATACTGTAGCACTTTATTCACTTTATCAAATAAAGTCAAATAAAATAAAACAGGACAAAGTTTGATACTTAAAGTTCTACAACATGGGTGAACTTGAACCATAAACACTATACCTCATCTAATAGTCCAATGAAAACAGCCTCAAAGTTTCTTTTTACATATAGAAATAACTAATGATGTCTGGCATGAACCCTTTTTTTTTGTTTCCAGAGCTTTAGGTTGAAGACCGATTTCCCCATAGAGGGTAATTTTAAGGGGGGTGCCATAAAGATGCATCTGGGTAATAGAATTTTTTAAAGTATTTATGCTGAATTGGAAGTACGTACATCTTATTTCTAAAAATAATTATAGATATAACCTTCTCTGCTTTTAAACATATTAATTATGCCTTGGAATCAGTCTAAAAATATATTAATTCAATCATGTAAAGAAAATCAATATAAAAGTTAATTCAGGATCAAGAGAATTTAGTATGACACACCCCTGCATTCTTTACAGTGAAAGTTACATGTGAGAGACAGACACAAACAAACTGTTTGTGCACACCTTCATGCATTTCTTTCAGAGTTGAACATCAGTGATTAAGTCTGTAGGACTACCCCACACCTCACATATCTCACTGTGAGTGATTTACAGACAGATCCCAATAATGACACCCAGCCTGACTACTGCAGGTCCTCCCACACCTTTCAGGCTGCAAAGGATGATGATTGAGCGGCATCACAAAGTGACAACACATCCTTTTAATGTAACTGTTTGTCATTTTAACACAAAGCTTTTGTTGAAGGAATATTTTCTGTTGGCACAAAACTGAAAGAGAAAAATCTGAGAACAAATATTTTACATTCAGCCTCATTCAAAAATTTTTATTACTCAACCTTGATAAACAAAGACATACCAAAACTCAGAAAAAACAAATAAGTATCTGAATTAGAAAAATTAGATTTTTTTAATGTAAAGGTGAACTTCATTTTTATGTTAAATAGGGCAGAACAAACAATGTTGTCCAACTTTGCCACTTTGTTATCATGTGGAGTAAAATGGCTGTTGATTTAAGCTGTTTGTGATTGATTGTGATTGATATGCTGTTACACTGTGATTCTAAGTAACTCTGGAAATATTTCCTGAGGTTGGATACCATCTACAAGTTAATGCTCCACACCCAGTTTTACCAGACCCCACCCTTAGAGCAGGGCAGCTTAGCTGTGTCAGATCATAGTTTAGATATGGAGTTGGAAGCAAACTGGTCCAGCTGTCAGGTTCACCCAGCTGTCAGATACCCCAGAGTCATGCAGTAGTTTAACCAAAAGCGTCTTTCCACTGCTGCCAGTAAGATACCCCCTGTGGGGACTGAATGGCTTGTCAGTAGGTTTCAGGAGAGAATGATGGATGAATGCATTGTTAAAATAACAGGCTTCTCTAACAGGCAAGAGAAATCAAGCATGACATATTTAGAATGGTTGACAGGGGTGCAACATAGAAAGTGTGAAAAGACAAGCTTTAAGGGTTTGGCCTTTAGACCTTAATTTGTTCAAATAACCTTTTTTTTTACATCATGCACCATGCCTGAAGATTTGTGAGCTACTGACCTCCCACCAACAGCAAGTACTCCATCTATGATGCCTCAGGCCCCAGGTTTTCAGTTTCTTAGATAGTTTGTGGTAATGTGATTGTCCTCTTAAGTGGAGTTTGAAATCAAATTCCAGCAGACAGCAAGTTGCACTGTTGCATTCACACATGATATGTACTTCAATGCACATTTGCAACTTCAGCCTTTTAAAAATGCTACTGCCAGTGCCACTGCTTCATTGCTCCACAGGTTCCTCCACAACTGTAACTGCTTTTGCTGCATCCACCTCTGACTTACATACCTCAGGTAGAGGTGCCCCTTTAGGACCAAAAGATTAAGTAACAATGTTGGATCCTCCTGACTTGATATGGTACATTTTGGTAATTGACTGTATTCAGTGATCCAGTTTTTACTTTATTGCAGCTATGTGAACTCCTAATCCTCACTAATATTTCCTTGAAATATGAGAATGAAATTATAGGCATTACAGGCACTTTATAATGTTATATGACATTTTATTTAAAAAAAAAAGTGTCACCAAATGTTAGAAGTTTGTGGGTCACTTCTTACTCGAAGAACAAGTGGGTGAGCTGCAAAAGGCTTGTGCTTGATGAAAACCAAACAAACAAGGTTTTGCATGTGGCAGACTTGAGAAGATGAAAGAAAGGCCCTGTCACTTCAAATCTCACACTTTTTAAGTTATATTTTAGAGATTAATGTTTTTCCTCTGCTTTCGACTGTACAAACATGTTCAGTTCAGACAATGCTGGATGATGTAGGGATTAACATCACATTTCTTCTGTGGACTGGGGATTTTCTTTCACAGCAAATGTTGACAACCTGCCTCAGTGGATCCATATCTATTGAAATCCCACTGTAATAGCACCAGGACACCTTGTGTTCTAGTTTTCTCTTCAATTTATTTCTTAACTTATGATTGAAAACCTTGAAAGACAAATATGCTGATCATATGGTTCAGAACTAGTCAAACAGGTGCTATTTTAAAAAAAGATGTGGGGATCTTCACTGCCAAACCAGTTACTTGCTGTCAGCCTGTTGTTGATAGTATTCAACGTGTTTGGATGATTGAATTCAGATGTACACTCTCTTGGTTGTTAGGTAAACCCATGCAATGCAGCAGCTCTGCCATAAACTCTACTCTTGAGTGACTGGTGATGTATTCAAGTGCATTATGTTCTAATGTCTTCCTAATACCCCCCACCCCCCCTCCTCGCTTGTGAAAATGGTATGGACAATGATAGCATGACAAATTTGGTGGTTGTATTTGTGGATTAGGTACAATGTAGCTATTTGTAAATGTATGCAAAATATTGGGAAACATTTGCTACTTTACTGTAACTTGTATTTGTTCTCATTGATTATCTGCTGCTACTTCTCTTATGACAAATCTCTACCATAGCAGAGCATGTACTTCACTTTTAAACATAATGTGACTGTCCTGCCTAAAAAGAATCTCACTTTTTCAGAAAGCAGACACAGTTGGTGTTGTTGCAGACACTCAGGATGTTAAATACTCCTCCTCTCTGCTGATTTTAATCCGCTGTCTCATTCATTCCAAGCCAGCAGAGGAATTCAGACCTGTTTGTCAAGTAGAGAGAGCATCTTTTTTTTTCTTTTTTGTTCAAGGTTGAAAAACACTTGTCAGTCTTGCATTTTTTTTATATCAAGTCATGTATAGACAAATCCTGGATGAGGTAAATCAATGCGGTATTGCCTCTGGTGTAGTTTTCATGTCAGCCAATTAAATCTGACAGTTTACACAACTAAATCATGAAAGCCTGGAAAGACATCATAGACTTAGAGTTTTTACTAGCATTTCTTCACTTCATCTTCATTTTACAATAAAGTTAAACTGTCTGGTAGCCATGTCAAAGTTTTTGTCAGACATTTTAATTTGTCTGATGGAGACAAACGTTTTACTTTGATGAGCTCATAGACTGATTCAGTGCCGACTCAGTGCTCAGTATGCCCCTGTAAGGTGTTACAACCACTATGTCTGTGTGTTGTTGGCTCGGTCATCTATGGCAACAGAAGATGCCATACAACTCTTCATCAGCTTCTTTCAGTGAATTCCAGAAGCACTGTTAAAAAAAATGAATTAGAGCATTATAATTATAATAACTGGTATGAAAGACAGGGCAGTACACTAGCATTTCTTCCATTGAAATGTTCAAGCATTTGCCTGCAGGCAGTTCAATGAAGCAGAGAGAAAAGCATCCAGTTGATTTTCTTTTCTCATTGAGGTGTGAATGTATTTACTCTGCAGGCAGCCTTGGGACATTTAGATATACTGTATTGGACAGAGGCATATTGTCTATATTACATAACACACCTTGGGTGAAGAGAAGGAATGGGAGGGGACATGAGCTATACATCAATCAGTCACAACAGTGTAGCCAAGTTTGTTTTAATTTTCTTTTTGTCACCATGGCCTCACCCATTCCTATGCGCTTACCTATCTGGAATTTTTTTTTTGGAAAAGTTATTTTCTTTTCTTTCTTTTAAAGTGACTTATTTTCAATTCTGGACTTGCAAGTCTAAGAAAGGTTTTATTTGTAAGGATAGATATGGCAAAGGTGCAACAGCAAACATGACATTAAATTTTCCTTGAGTATTGTCAGTCCTTCCTGTTACAGCAAAAACAGTGCACAGCAATACTGCAGACAAACTCACAGTGTGTAATGTGCATTGTAGTGGAGTAGCATCATGCCTCCTAGGGGCAGATTTAGCAACTGTTGAATGAATAGGTGATGTAATGTGAATACATGAATACGTTTTAATCCGTGAACTAAGAGTTTGGATGTACCTGGTTGCATGCACCTACGGTTTCCAGCAGACCTCCTAGCAGAAAGACAAGCAGCCACAGCAGCACAGATTGATAAAATGTGGCTCATAATAATAGTGCTTGCACAAAGGACTTTTTTCATCAACTATAAAAAAATATTTTGGCACAATTTGCTTTTTATTCTGATTATTACAACTATGCACAGTGAGCTACTGTGACTGTCTCAATGAAAGTTCAGTGTTTTGGGAATAAATGCTCTGGTGGAGAGTTAGATGAGAAGCTTGATATCACTAATAAATGTATCCTTTAAATAAAAAGTCACTTAGCTCAGTACCACAAAGTCACTGGCCAAGCTAAAGTGATAGTTTAGGTTATTTGATGTAGAGTTTTCTGAAACTGGCTAAAACAAGTTTTTGCCGATGGCCCCGTCCACAGCAGCACGTCGCTCAGCTTTAGAGCCAGTGCTACTGCTGCCTCTTGAACTAATGCAAATCTACTGCAGGTAATACATTGACTATAGATAAGTACCTCACACTGCAACAGAGCACCTGCACAGATCAAGGATGGCTCTTTCCCTTTTCTTCCTCTTTCTGCTAAAATAAGCTAACTTTCTCCTAGCTGTAGTCTAAGAGATAGCTGTAACAGCAGTCTTTTCAGAAAGGAGGTGGGTGTGCCACTAGACACTAGGCATTGGGTTATCACTGTCATTTCAGGTCACCTATTATGACTATTGTTGGCAAAAATATTTGTGGTTAGACTGTATGCTGTTCAATTTGGTATTGCATTTCATCATGCATCATGCATCATGCATATTGCAACTCATGAAGCATTCAGATTTTAGAATATAATCTCTGCCTGAATGTCAGCAGCCACAGATCAGTGAAAAGCATTGAACAGTGGGTGGGATTGCAGGATTTGTGCGGTTTTCTGTTTTTGACTTCATGAGAATTTGTATAGCCTTGGGTGCGGCACTACCACCCATAATTCATGTTCAGACCTGTTCTTCTATGGTGGAAAAAGCCTCTTAAGTAAGCATTTACAGCAGGAGAAAAATACCCTCTTCCTCACTAAATTACATATGTTACGTCAGTGCACTCACAGACTCTCACATCTTCATCTTCTTTGTGAGTTGCATAGTTCTTGCCCTTTTTGATTTAGATTATATGTTAGATTAGTTTGTTTTGTATGTGATTTGTGTGACCTGTAGATGAATGCAATAAGCGATTGAGATTGTGACATGCCCTGTTGGAATGCTTGAATGACCGTGAATTAATGTCATTTCAGAGTAACTCCTACAAAAGCGAGACTGGACCAAGTCAGGCTGGGACTTGTGAGATGTTCCAGGGAAAAGGTTGAATGTGTGGAATATCATCACTTCACATAATGCAAGTATTTTTTTTCGAACACTGTCGAAGATACAGCTTACTTTTCTGTGTATATATGTGTGTTGACATAGTCGAGTAACTATATAACCCCCCCCCAGGCAAACTAAATATGTTTAGTCATTGTCTCCCAATGTATCCTTACATTTTTTTTTTTTTTTTTTTTAGATTTTTAACCAAACATGAGGTGTTATTGTAAAGTTTCTGATTAAAAGATTAAATGTAAAACATAATTGAAAAAAGATGTTTTTCACACTAGAGAAACTAAGAAAATTTATATGGAAACTTACAATCCAACTTCACACAACTTCACAACAAAATGCAACAGAACACCATGTAAATTACTGTTTGAAGAAGATTTATTGTTGAGCAAACAGGACTCCAGGTGTTGCCAACAGCAGCACACTAAAAAAAAGTTTTTCTCACTAGAAGTGATGAGGACATTTTATCATTTAGGTACAGCAGGTTTCTTTAGCACAAGGTGTTTTCTATGCTTTCGTTTTCTCAAAATTATTATTAAAAGTGATCAGATTTGAAGTTACAGGTTTCACAGGACTTTGTGTTGGTCCAAGGACAAGATGGAACAGCAGAGGAAACACACACACACACACACACACACAAGAGTGCCACCTGTTGGCTAAGCAACTGAGGTGCGGTGATGAACCACTGGCAGTGACTCAGACTAAAGTTGACAGTAAGGAATGTATTAACTTAAGCTTTAGGAAAGCTGAGACTAAGACACCTCCATTAGCACTACCACATTAAGGCTCTCTGACAGAAAGATGGAAGTGTTTCCTCTGACACTAGACACACACCCATTGTAGGCACTTGGGGAATGAAACAACTGATAAAGTAGAGTAGAGGTGATCCAAGACCAACAACCATGAATCTGTAAATCCTCATTCCTCGGCCACAACTTCAGCCTCCACCTGTTCCTGCTCCTTCTTCTCCCCAGCAGCTGGCTCCTCGATTGCTACCTGCTCCTCCTCCTTCTTCTCCTCCTCCTCCTCTTTCTCCTCCTTCTTCTCCTCAGATTTGATCACCACAGTTTCTGTCTTGGTGACTGTGGTGCTCTTCACTGCTGCGCCCTCGATGGCTGTGACTGAACCGCTGCCTGCTTTGACTCCACCAAAGGAGCAGCTGACATAGGACGGGACTCGGGAGCTCTCTAGGCCGTAGGCGTTGTAGTTCACTGCTGCAGATTCAGAAGTAGAAGCTAGTGATCAACATGTAAAATGGGCAAAAAGGTGGCAAGCAGATGACATTATATGCATATTATACTGCATTTTATATTTATCTGAACATAATCTCTTCAAAGGCATTGAGGCATTATATGTAAAAAAGGTCAATCAAAAAAAGTTTGGCTTACATTTAAATACCATATTTTCACAACTTACTTGTTGCACCAAATGTGGTGTAAGACTGGAAATACAGTGATACACAATGATCTCTGAACCTTGTAAAACATTTTGCTTTACTTTTTACACAACCAACACATAGAAAACATGGTTTGTAGAATATTTAATTTATTTAATTCAAGTGCAGACAATGAGAGAAATTTCACCTTATTGAAGATGAGACCTAATAAAATTGACAGGGAAATTGTGGAACAGTAATCTAGTCACTAATACTTATTTAATACTAATATTTATTTCTGTTTCCTGGCTTTTATTTCATTTTGCATTTTGGCTGAGACTGCAATGTGGCAAATATCAACAACAGCAGTGACAGACTTTAAATCTTTGCACTGAGATAGAGCATAAACTTACTAGTCTGCTTGGATACACTGGTCTTGATTCCAGTTGCTAACCTGTAGAGACAAATGGAAAAATACAAGAAAAAACAATATACCATGAGATATACAGACTAATATAGTTGTAAAGAATGTAGTTGTCATCACATGCTCAGACAATAACATCATACCTGTCCTCCTCTCCCTCCAGCAGTTTCCTGTAGGTGGCAATCTCAATGTCCAGGGCCAGCTTCACATTCATCAGTTCCTGGTATTGGCGGACTTGCAGGGCCATGTCCTGCTTGGCTCTCTGGAGAGCATCTTCCAGATCTTTGATGCGAAGTTTAGCATCCTTCACTGCCAGCTCACCACGCTCCTCAGCCTCCGCAATCTGAGTTTCCAAACTGTTTCGCTGAGAGTGGAGTTGGGCAAAATGTATGTAAAAAGTATCATGCAAACTCTTGATCCTGTATTCTTGGATAGGATGGGCATATCTGACTGGACAGATACATACACTATTGCAGTAAATTCAGGAATAAAAAATGTTATTAAATCTAAATCCTGTGACAGTAAAATATCTGTAAATGTTCTGTAATTCTCACCTGAGCTTTAACTATGTCAATTTCAGACTGAAGCCTCATTATCCTGCGGTTCATGTCAGCAATCTCAGCCTTGGTTGACTTCAGGTCGTCCCCATATCTGCCTGCGGACTGCTGCATCTCTTCATACTGTTAGACACCATCGAGTTAGTCTGACACATCAACAGGCAACACGACAATCTAGGTATCTTCTAGTTGTCTTGATTTTTAGCCTCACATTTGGTATATTAAAATATTGATTGCAACATACAGTGATGTGCAATCATCAGATGGGCTGTGTTTAGTTTCTGCAACAACATGTCTGCACATGGGACCCTTGAAGAAATGATATTCAAGGTGAAATAAGTTGAGGTGTGTTGAGGCAAAAGGGAAAAAGAAGAAAAGGGAAGAAAAGAGAAGTCACCCTACACCATCTATCACTTCTGGTCTATATGTGTGATAACAAAACATCAACCAGGACAGTCCTTACAGACTCCCACCCTCTGTGTCAGACAACACAAAGAGGGCTCTCACCTTAGTCTGGTACCATGATTCAGCTTCTGCTCTGCTGCGGTTAGCGATGTCCTCATACTGGGCACGCACTTCAGCAACTATGGCGTCCATGTCAAGGTTACGGCTGTTGTCCATCTCCACCACAACAGTTGTGTCCTTGATCTGGGCCTGGAGCTCACAGATTTCCTACACAGGAAAGCACATCAATATGGACAGAGGATAAAAAACAGAATTATGAGGCTATGCCTTTTTTTAAGATGTTGTATAGCTAAATCAACAAGTCACAAGTGTGTAGCTGAAAAATAAAGTTTGACTATTACAGCATCATAGATCTGCCTCAAGAATTCAATCTCATCAGAGAGTCCGTCCAGTTTGGCCTCCAGCTCCACTTTGACCATGTACGCTGCGTCTGTGTCCTGCAGGGCAAAAGACAGCACTGAAAGAAAATCATTGTTGCATATAAGCCTGACCCTAAGGGACAATTGGCCATTGTATGGGCTCATCATGCTCAAAGGCTTATTATGGTTTCAAGATCAAGAATATGTGAGAAAACCTTAACAGACCTTCTTCATGAGGACAAAGTTGTTCTCACACTCATTGCGTTTGTTTATTTCATCTTCATACCTGGAAAAGAGAACATTGGAATTTAATTTTAGCCCTTAAATGTGTTTTCTGAACTCCATCTGACCTATATGATAGATATTATTGCAAAGATCAAACACATAGGATTAGGTGGATGTAATTATATGTAAAAAGTAATTATTTAAATGTATTTGTTGTTAAATAGTTTTTTTCAGCTGACTTAAATATTCAAACTAATGAATTAATTAAAGCTAGACTGTTATTAGTTTATTATTGCAGATATATCAGTATTGGTGTGTGTATGTTGGCCATTAAGTAACAGAACAGAAATGCTAAACTGGGATTGTGATCATTTAGAAACAGTGTCACAGTTTGTCCACCAGAGAGCACCAATGAGTTAGTTTTTACATTGTAAAACATCCTGCTGAGTATGTAACTTGGTCATATTTTAAGACCAATCATTGGGATTAGTATCAGTACAGTACAATACACTAGTACAGCACATACAATGAGATCCTCAATATGGAAAAATGGGTTTGGACCACGCATGGCTTGTACATGTTTTGAAAAATTGAGCCACTGGCAGGTGCCTCAGGTTCAAGTTAAAAACTCACTTGGTTTTGAAGTCCTCAACTAGACCTGCCACGTGATGCAGGTCAGATTCCAGTTTGACTTTTTCATGACCCAAATTGTCAAGCTGCTTGCGCAGGTTTGCAATGTAGGCTTCAAACATGGTATCGATGTTGGAGCGAGATGTGGTCTGTTCCTGCAGAAGTTTCCACTTGGTCTCAAGCATTTTGTTCTGCTGTTCTAGGAAGCGAACCTGCAAAGTGATAATCAGTTATCACTAGACAAAGAGGTAAACAAATGGCTGTGCTTCATTTGCTTCATTTAGAGACTGTTGGGTGACTGTGAGAGTCAGACTTGTTGGATGAATACATGGGTCTGACCAGTCTGAGGAATAAAATTTTGGATGCATGATACATATTTTCACATGGAAGAACAAAATACATAACTGCGTAGAGTGGGAAGGAGGTGGTCACTGAGACATATAAGTGGTTGAAAGAGCAAGAATACATGTAAAGAAAGAGTGGGGATGATTCAAAAAGCATGAAAAGCTTCACTTTCTTTGGTGATGGATTTGGACAAAGAAACATATGAACATCAACCAAAAGAAAAGTGACTAAACTGAACATCTCCCACCTATAGTGACCTCTAAATGTCACATCAATTACTGGTCACTCAATTCTAAACCATAGTGCCATGTTTCAACACAGAGCGGCACTGTTTCCCAATTGTGACACAGTTCGCCCCTTTACAACTTCTCTATTCAGCACCCTGACCCTGGGTGGGGTCCCGCTGCCACTCAGCAAACATGACGACAGGCACACGGTTCACCGCGCACGCGTGTCTGTCTGTGTGTGTCTGTGTAGAGGAGGAGTAGAGGGCTTTGTTTTGAAGAATTGGGGTCAGCATGATTGATTAACAGGTTTTCTACCCAACATTTCTCTTGGGTGCCTCTTTAAACAACAGAGGACATTTATGAGTTACAATGACAGATAACTAAAGAATCTGATCAATCTCAATTAGAGAACAGTGCAAGCATATGCATACTACTGCCAAGAAAAATGCAACTCCATCTATTTTTTCTTTTCTTTTTACAGGGAAAATATTTTAATGATAATACATTAATACCATACAATAATACATTTATGATAGCTGAATAATGTAGCATTTTGCAAAACTTGAATATAAGAATGGATTCCATACATGAATGTTAGAGCACAGGGATATACTTGTCAATTTGTCTACGTTCATAAACACTTTTTGGCAGGATATTGCTCACAATTGGATGGACCCCTTCAGGGAAAATTCTTCTGCTCTTCATCTCAGTCTTGTATGAGCTCTGTATCCAAGTTGATCCTATTATCTGAGATCTAGGACCTCAGTCTTTGAGGAGGCTAAGCCACCACTCAAAACACTCTGTATCCTCTACAGAATGACTGAGCTTGGCTTTTAGCAGACTTCATATTTGTATATACACAGTTTTTACAGGCAGGACAATCTCCATCATGATATCAGACCCTTAAGCTATCTTGGCTTGCAATGCACTCATTTCCTCTCAGGTTCCTGAGTGCTTTTATACTTTGTGTGGACTTTACTGGTTTTATTCCACCAGCCAACATACATGTATGTATGTATGTGCTGTTTATTGTTATAGTCATAGTTTTCTCCATCTAGCCATTATATCATGATAATGATATTCAACTGGCACAATGGCTTTTAATTTTAATATTTTAAGACAATCTCCAGCTGACTGACCTTATCAATGAAGGAAGCAAAGCGGTTGTTCAGGGTCTTGATTTGCTCCTTCTCCTGGGTGCGGATCGCCTGGATGGTGGGGTCAATCTCCAGGTTCAGGGGGGCCAGCAGACTCTTGTTCACAGTCACCGCAGTGATGGGGGCCACCACTTCATTGGACATGCCTCCCATACCTCCACCAAAGCCCACATAGCCAAACTCTACTCCACCTCCTCTTTGTCCAGACCCCCCAGCAACATACCCACCAACCACCTTGAACCCCCCAGCACCCACAGCAGCACCACTGCTGCCTACTCCCCCATAGGAGCTGCGGACAGCGTAGCTCTGCCTGGCACCACCCACACCATGGCCTCCATAGCCAGAGAAGGAGCGGCTGCTGAAGCCCTGGGTTGGGCCCCTGGAGGAGGATGACATGGTGGAGTAGGTGGTGGTCTTCACAGCTCTGACAGACATGGTCACAGAGGGAGTCTGTAGCACTGAGATGGTGTGACAAGAGAGACTCTGAGGGAAGGAGAGTCAGGCAGATAGGACCCTCCCTGGTCCTTGTTGCTATTTATCAGAGCAGGGGAGGGACCCTCCTGAGGTGTGATTGGCTGATGTCCTCTGCAGGGGAATGAGTGATGAGGGGGGAGAAGAAGAGAGGGGGAGAGATGAGGGAATGTTAGGGAAGAAAATCGCATCATGTTACACATTTACAATACACAAAGTGCGCTGGAGAGAGAACAAAAATTACATAATAGTCAGTGTGCCAGTTTCTATAAAACTACTGCAGAAACTCTGGAAAACTCTCTAGAGTTTTGTCCACCTTGTAAAATGTCATTTTCCATGCTTGAAACATTACATTGCTTTCAATCACAATGACATAAACTCTAATCTTTAAAAATACATTGTACTTCTAACAAAGTCTACATTGTTGTATCCTATGTATACAAACACACACACTTGCATGCTTGCACTTGCAAAATAAAGTCAAACCTTGGATATAATGAACAAGCAGATCATTTTATGACCTTCTCTTCTTCTTTACAACAATTCACATAGATGTGACATATTGCAAAGTAAATTGTGGTTTCCCAGTGTGATGGGCTTTACATGTTTGTGGGCAGCCACCATATCACTCATTATTGTGTCAGAATCAATTTTACTACCAGTTCCTGTAGATATGTCACAACAAGTCATCATATCAAACACATAACAACAAAAGTTATTGACATAGCAAAAAATGTAATCAGACATTTATAGGTGCCACTGTCTAAAGCTTCAAAGTAAAAGCACTTACAATGTAGTCAGCCTATTGCAAAATTATAAGGTGCAGTTTGCTGGATGTTGCTACTATCAGCTATGATCTGTGGACCAAGACATTCAATGCATACACACACTCAGTCACACATGCACGCACACTCACACACACATATACACACACATGGGAATTATTGATGAACATTCCTTCCATATCAGCCAAGTTAAGAGCAAACAGAGTTTTTCTTTCTATTTTACTCTGGACCCCACCTTTGTTTTAAACAGCCTTTTCCACCCATAAAAGTAGTGCACTGATAAATACCCATAATAAAAGCACTGAGACTGCACAATAAGGTAGATAGACAGACAGACAGACAGACAGATAGACAGATAGATAGATAGATAGATAGATAGATAGATAGATAGATAGATAGATCACAATTGTATCTAAAACATGTACCTCAACAATCATCTCATCCTGTGGAAATCATGATTCATTTGTCACTGGGCAGATTTATGACTCATGATCTTTTCTGGGCGGTTTAGTCTGCTGCCTAATTTGCACCAGAATAACCCTCTCCTTACTCCTACCAACATTTTCCCCACACCCCTATTCTTTTGTATTCCAGGTTTTATATGTTTCTGAAAAAAATACCTTCATCTATTTACCAGCTAATGAAAAGAACCAAATCCCAAGGTACTGTTCTGTGTGGAAACTAAATGTGATTAGACAGAGAGAGCGGTGTGTGCGTTGTGGAAAGTACATCTTAACAACCTAAGAGGGACTTTCAGGTTTTGCACCAATCAAAAAAAATGCATGTTTCATTTGGCTTGCCTGAAACAGTGACGTGACTTTTCACAATGGGCCTGCTATGCTAAACTTGGAGACAACCATATAAGTACAAGTCAGCCAGTTTTTTGTTGTTTCATTGACTCAGCCTCTCTGACATAACTGATGAAGAGAGCTGCATTTACACACAAGGACAGTAAGAGGATAATCGAAGAAACTTACCCCCCTGCCATCAGCTCTCCTAAGAGGCCAGTGATGTTTTGGTTTGTATGAAGCTGCTATATGACACATCACGTCAGGAATGTGCCAAGAGAGACACGTACATGCTACAAGTCAGAGAGCAATGGGTGGGGAGAAGATGAGCTAGTAGGGGATGAGAAAACAATTAGCAAAGATAAGAAACAAACCTATTTCACAACCACTGGCAGACTGAGATGTTCAGTGAGGACAGGGTGGGATATATGATGCTGCTCAGCAATTTAAAGTAGAGTGAAGAAAGATTAAAATAAAGCCTACTGAAGGCAATAGCAAAGATGATTTTATCATCCGCATGCATTTGCATTATACTTAATTTGATGTTTGATGACTAGACAATAAAAAACTCACGTCAAAACTCAGAAAACAGAGACTGGGACAAAAACATGAAAACTGTGTGGTTGGTTTCAGCGTAGGTCAAGAGGCTGTTATTAAAGTCATTTTCTTTTGCTCCTAGTGATGCCTGTTCAAACACAGAACCTACACATCTGACTTACATCTACACCAAGACATGTAGCATATGTGGATATGCTCAATATGCAGATATATTCAATGTAGACATGCAGACACACTCAAAGTGAAAAGTCAAAGGCGTGGCTACAAAATGAGCAGATGTGAGCAGATTTCCTCAGGCTCATGCTTTGAGAGTGATGCCCTCTAGTGACTGGATGGTGAAAGTGGCTTTCAGGCCAGGACACTGCACAGGAGGAGGGGGAGTGGTATGATGTGACTAGACAGTAAATTCACTGTTTCTCTACTTCATGGATCTTGAGCCACAGCCACACGAGCAGCATGGTTTAGGGATGACTTTGTTCACCACCTTGGTCCAGAGTCAAGACTGAAATAGTTCAAAATCTGCTGGATGGATTCTCATGAAATTTATATTACACTTGACACTTGCATATAATTTAGATATTTCAAAAGAGATAAGTTTAACATATAAAAGTCTATTGTGACTGGAGGACTGAAGTTTTATTTCCTTAAAATATGATGATGGGATTAATTTATTTGTCTCTACATGAGAAATGAGAGCATAGGTGGCTCTCCACTTCACCGGTTCTGCCACTGCTGCTTTTATATCCTCCTGTGAAATGTCTTTGTGCTAGAATTGGACATGACATCCCACAGAGAAAATGTCCCTTAGCCGACACATTTCGCTAACCTCCGATGGGTGGCCACTTTGCCAACTGTCCTAGCCATAAAACTGAAATATAGAGTCACATAAAAGATAAATAAACAGCCCCTTCAGGCAACTTTCAAAAATCTTGGCTGAGTCAATGAAGGAGTGATCACGTGCATAAAAATGAATATGCATCTATGCAAATAGATATTTTTGACTTTGTATATAAGTGTGTGAGAGCACACAGAGAGGTGAAAGGAAACCACAGAGAACTGGGGAGGGTGGAGTTCATTCAAGGCAATGGCAGGCTGAGCACAGACATAAGCTGACAGTTGTCCAAGATTTGTGAAGCACATAAACTCCTGTAGTAGCTTCCAGATTTCTGCTGTGTGTGACTATGACTCATAGATTCCAGCTTCTCCTCTTCCTTTTTCCTGTCTTATCTGGGGAAGAGGTGTGTAATTCAGATCCAAATAAGTTTTCATTCATAAAATAAAGTCACGTGATTGGAAGTAGGAATTTAAAAAATTCTCATTTAAAACCAAGTACATGAGCCATGAATATGCAATATGTACTAGTCAAGTTTAATTCCCCGTTTCTATTTGTGAATCTCTTGTTTTTTTGGGTCCTAGCAGGCAAGGCAACATGTTGCCAACACACATTCAAACAAACAAGACAGTGGAGAAACAGTCATGAGATATGACTCAAACTAATTTAATTCACTGTTCCTCTTTATATGACCACGGTTATTGGTGTTTCCTTTACTTTATCTTTGCTTTTTTGCTACTTTCTATATGTTTTTTTCCTTCTTATGTTAATAAATAGAGATCTGTAAAGAAATTTACACCAAAGGGCTGGTTTGAAGTGTGAGAAACAGTGAAATTTGATCAACCATGACAGTGATGTAAGCTCAGGAAAGAAAAGAACTAGATTGTATGGGAGCTCAGGAGGGTGTTCAAGCTTTTGCCATCTTGCCCCAGGGGGTGGCTCATTTGGCACCCAGCGTGAAAATTCTTTCTGACCACAACTTAACCCTCAGTTAAATTTCTCCAGAGTCATTTCAGAACCATGCACACTGCTGCTGAGGAAAATGATTCTGTTTTCTTCTTCTTTGTCTCATTTGCCTTGTATAATCAACAGTTGGCCAATTCACACACAGAAAAGAATGTCTTAGGGAGAAAAAAGTAATTACTTATGATCATGCTGTGGTGGTTCCCAAAGGATCCGCAACAAAAAGTGACAAAACATTTCATAGTAGTAGTTTGGCTGATTGGTATCACAGATAAAGCTTCAGAGATATTGTTCACAGTCCTCAGAAGAAATGTTGTGTTCAGATGTGATTAGTGAATGAGGGCAGCTTGTCTTTCTTTTCAATTGCATTCTGAGCTCAGTATCAGCTAACAAGCTAAACCTTTGGCTATATTTGAAGCTAGGGTGTTTCCTTTTAAACATGGCAGGGTTCATTGTACTGTCCACCCTATTGACTGTGCTGAAATTTGATTACACCTACTTTAATAAACAGCTCAGTGTTTACACTGAAGATAGTTATTTTCCATAATAATTAACTAAATACTAAATAATTTTCCACTTTAAGATATAAACCAGTGAAAAAAATGTGGCTCTTTTTGTTTTAACCACAGCTAAAAGCAACTGTGCTGCAGCTGCTGTATCAGTTTAGTCTAGATAGCAAGGTAGGAAAAATCAGTTTATTTTGGAGCCTGGCTGACCATAAACTATGCAACAAATGGTAGACATTATGCCCTTTATGGGCAAACCAAAGGAATTTGGTTGCATGCTTACACAGTAAACCTCATTTTGTGAAGAATATTCAGCCCTTTAACTTTTTGTTTTAATCCTTTCCCAGTTTTCTTTTTTGTTGAAAGGTGTACTTAATGTTGGACAGTTTTCTTTCATTTGTTGTGAACTGCGGTTTATGTGATCTCCATAGTTCAGTCAATTTAACTGATTTGCTCTGGTTGCTCAAATGTTTTAAGTGTTTTCACAACATAAAAACACCTTATACATTTCCTTGGAGACAGAAAACACACTGGATGTTAGAAAAGGGAACATGTGGGAGAACATTAGAGCATTAGAAAGCAGGGAGGGGGGAAGGAAAGAAAGACTAGACTGGGGCGATGTTGAAGTGGGCAGGGTCTGAGAGACCAGCTGTGATTTAGAGAGAAGAGGGAGTATAAAGTTCCCCATTTCCCGCTGCTAGCGTCACTTTCTTAGCCGACCAGCAGTGAGCTTCCACATCCCATTTTTCACTTCATTCTCTGACGTGTTTGAACATCTCCAAAATGAGCTACAGAAGATCCATCCAGCAGATGCCTTCTACCCACATCTCCATGACCCGCTCTACACCTCAGTACCAATCTGCCAGCATTTATGGTGGTGCAGGTGGACATGGTGCCCGCATCTCCTCTGTGTCCACATCTTCCCTGCGCTCCAGTGCCCCAACTGCCTCTTCTTCAACTGCCTTCAAGCTGAGTAGTGGAATGGGTGGAGGTATGAGTGCAGGTTTAGGTAGTGCTAGTGCATCCATGGCTGTTGGTGGTGGGATTCTGGGCAACGAGAAGGGAGCCATGCAAAACCTCAACGATCGCCTGGCCAACTACCTTGATACAGTCAGGAACCTGGAACAGGCCAACAGGGAGCTGGAGATGAAGATCAGGGATGCCCTGGAGAAGGGTGGGCCAGAGCTGAGAGACTACAGCAAGTATGAGCCCATCATCGAAGACCTACGCCAACAGGTGAGCATGGAAATATATAATAACCTTTAAAATGAACAGGTTGGAGTTAAGTGTGAAATGTTGAATTCTAAAACTGATTAGTTGTAGTTGCTCTTGATAGAAAAGGATACAGTAATTTTCGAGACACAGTTAGAAAGGAGGGTGTTCAAATGCCTTAAAAAGGCTTGATGGAGACTGTACATGAAAATGAATGAGAGCATGTGATAGTCCTCATCATCAAAGACAATATTAAATAAAGACTTACTTGTGGCAGTAAATTGTATCAGTGAATTCATTATTAATCTACTACCTAAAGTTGTAAACTAATTGTGAGTAAGAACATTCACACTGAGACTGGCAGTATTGCTTTTGAAAGTCATCAAATTTCTTGCAAGAGAATGAAGGGTGTGGTTGCTCTCACCCACCCCACCCCTCCCCCTCCTATAAAACTAATTCCTGCCACAAACTGAACAGAACTTCCTCTGATGAATCACCACCACGAGAGTATCATAGAGCTCTCACACAACGTTCACCAGACAAAAGCATTTCCAAATGCTCCTACTTGTATTCTGTAAGCCTGCTGTGGTATAGAAGGGCCTCAATGTGAAACAGATGTGTGGTAATGACACACACACCAATAATCTCAGACAGCCAGCTGGAATGTGTGTGTGTGTGTGGGTGTGTGTGTGTGTGTGTGTGTGCGTGTGTGTGCGTGTGTGTGTGTGTGTGTGTGTGTGTGTGTGTGTGTGTGTGTGTGTGCACGTATGTGTGCACACACATAAATGCATGTGAGTGCACTGGTTGTATAACAATCATCTGCAGTCCGCAGAGTCAAATGTCACATTCTTCTCCAGACTTTACTTCTTCAGTGCCACATAATGACACACTGATGGTGGCCCTTTGTTTTATTCAGCAAATAAAGGGACATGTATTTCCCCTTTCCTCTGAGACAGTATACCATGGGCATATAACTTCAACTATAAAACACACTCATGCACAAAGAATTTTGCAATTGCTTCGCACATAAACACACACAGTGGTGTATACAAAGAAAAGGAAATGGAGACAGTGCAGCTGTGTGGAAACCAGAGAGAAGAAAAACTCTCAATATGACAGACAGGAAACCCATTTTTCCAACAATACTAAAACAAACCAGATTCTGTTTTGGCACAGGAACATCCTCTCTTCCTGTTCTCCAGTTTGTGGTTCCTCTTTTTTCACTGAATGTTACTATGGATTCAACCTTGTTGTGGCCCTTATGTGCAATCAGGATCTGGAGTCAATATTGTTACATAACTAAAATACTGATTCAAATCATATGTTTAGTTCTGTAGCTGTGTGAAACACTGCTATCTCAGAACACATAATGACTTGAGCAGACCACTACGTTATGCAGAGGTTTCTGGTTTACCAGTGCTGTTCTTTCTAACCAGTACAGTTATGCTAGAACAGAACAACTTTGTTTTATTATTTTGTTCTCACACACACTGATCATAAATTCTATTTTCTGCCTAGATCTTTGATAAGATCGTGGAGAATGCTCGTTTTGTGCTCCAGATTGACAATGCCCGTCTTGCAGCTGACGACTTCAAAGTAAAGTAGGTCGTTTTATATTTAATCTCAGTGTAATTTATGACATTTTAACATTAATATGTATCCAAATGCAGTTATGCTTTGGTGTCAGAAGTCCATACAGAGTTTGGACAGTTCATGTAATATCTATGGTATGTGATAGAATAAGATTTCTGCAGTAGCAGGGTTGTAGCTGCCATTTTGTAATTTTAACCATTTGGCAGCACGTGAACATGAGCTGGTCTAAGAGAGCTTGTGTCTCACTCCTACAGGTTTGACAATGAGATGGCAATCCGTCAGTCTGTGGAGGCTGACATTGCTGGCCTGAAGAAAGTCATTGATGACACCAACATGAGCAGGATGAACATCGAGAGTGAGATTGAAGCTGTGAGGGAGGAGCTTGTCTTCCTGAAGAAGAACCATGAGAATGTGAGTTAACACTACACCTTCACACTTTACTGTACTTTACTATTATATTGTATCATGGATCAGTAAGTAGAGTCTGAAGTCTATGAACATTTTTCTGCTTTTCTCTCTTTCTGTCCTATAGGAGGTGATGGAGCTGAGGAGTCAGATCTCCCAGTCAGGTGTGCAAGTGGACGTAGACGCTCCCAAAGGTCAGGACCTGGCCCAGATCATGGAGGACGTGAGGTCCAACTATGAGAAGATTGCAGTGAAGAATGCAGAGGACCTCAAAAGATGGCATGAAAATCAGGTAATGCAGTGGCTAAAGGGCATTCACTAAGAAAAACACTTGTGAATTTTAACAAACATCTTTTTCTCGTCTCTTTTTCAGATTGCGGATGTACAGGTGCAGGTATCACAGAACACAGAAGCTCTCCAGGGAGCCCAGATGGAGAAGAGTGACTTAGCCAGACAAATACAGACCCTGGAAATCGAACTTGCATCACAACAGAGCTTAGTAAGCATGCATTTATCTTTATATCATGTATCTTATTTAAATTACCCTGACCATTCTGACCACATCTTTTATCACTCATTTTTGTAAAGCAAAAATATTTTCCAAATAAAGGCTGCAACTTTCCCATGTTCTTCCAAAAAATCTTCATCATTGCTTCTTTTGAATCCTTTATCAGAAAGCCTCCTTGGAGGACACACTACGCAACACCGAGCTACGAAACAACATGGAAATGGATAAGTACAACAACATTATTATTCGCTTAGAGGAGGAGCTGTCCAACTTACGCGCAAACATCCAGCAACAGACCCAGGAATATGAGGCACTGCTAAACATGAAGATGAAACTGGAAGCAGAGATTGGCACTTACAAGACTCTTCTGGATGGTGGAGACTTCAAGTAAGAGTTATAAAGAGGTGCAGGAGAAAAAAACAGGTCGGGGCAAGGTGATGATGATGGTGGAGGTGAATATTTAAGTCAACTGTTTTCATAGTTTGCATGGTCAAGTATAACTACATCATAATGTGAGGCATGTGAGTACTAACAGTTGTTCAAATGCTTATATGACCAATTCAACATGAATATTTTGGTTAAAATGTTTGATTTGTGTTTTGTCCAGGCTCCAGGACGCACTGGATGAGCTGGCAGCCACAATCTAATTTGGAACAAAGGACCTGGGACCATCCTAACAATGAAAGCAAACTAACCCACAACCAAAAATTTTGGAAAAGAAAATGTCCTGTTTCCCATTTTTGAACCAAGACCACATACTGTGTAAACCCATAAATGATTTAAGCACTTCTGAATAAAGGCATTCTTCCCCACCACAGTGAAACTGGCAAGGTTGTTTCAAAAGCAACCACTGCCTTACCTGCCAGCATATTAAAAAGGAATAAAACCGCCTGTTGACCCAAAGTTATGACTTTTGTGCATTGTTATATAAGAATGTGTTGTGCAGCAAATTGTCACATTTTTGCACTGCATAATTGTCCCTGATTACATAACAAAGTTAAAAGTAAGCATATGATTCAGATTAGACAGATGATTATTTCATTTCTGTTGACAGAAGAACCACACCTTTAAAAAAGGAATGACTGACAAATTACAGCATCTAGCTTAATTTAAAAAAAAATAATGTTGGTACCATTATTTGTTGTGTGAGCCATACAAAACTTCAGGATGCTTAAAGCTGCCTTTTTATGTCTGCAAAAGTTGTTGGTCATCCAGGCCATGTAGTGGTAGTGCAGGTCACATGTGAGTTGTTGACCCATCTGGCCATCATGTGAGTCGTTTGGGCCACTGAGGAGGAAAATATTTATGTAAGACTTGCTTACCCTGCCAGAAACATCCTAAATGACATATCGGGGCACTGCAAGAGGCAGTCTGTTCAGGGGACACCCATACAATAGCTTTTCACTCTTATAGTTTTCTCTCGGGTAGCTAGGTTTCTCAAGTTTCCCACTATCCCACAGCCTCAGCCCCGTCCACAGCTTCACTGAAGAGTGGTGAAATGGACACAAGAGGGCGTTAATATCTTAGTACTGCAGCCTCACTGACAGAGATGCCTGCAGATATTTTTTGTCAATGAGCCCCGTGATCTTTAAATCTCAAAATGCAAGAGATCAGCTTCTACAGGTACTTGAAGAGAATTTCCATTTTATGCTATTTTATACTTTACATTTAAGTGGGAAAATGTATGTTTTTACTCCAGCACCTTCATTTGAGAGCAGATACTAGTATGCAGATAAAAATAAGATTTAAAAAATGATGCATACATTTGTGTAACACTGCGATATAGTGTTGGCATCCCCTTTAAAAGCTACATCGCAATTCTGCCTGACAAGATAAGTAGTAGTATCAGTCCAACGATAAAATATACGTCTAGGATTTCGAATCCATACTAACAAGAAATATTGTTCATGCAGCACGGATATGCTAGGCCTGACATACATGGTACTTTTTATTTTAAAATTGAAAATAATAAACATTACACCTGGTGGTTTTGAAGATGCTATCAAAAATGTAGAAGTTACAAATATTATTATTCATCCTTAATGTTTCAGCCGAATAGCAGCCTATGAGGCGCAATGAATTAACCATTAGGACCTTAAAGAATATCAAACAAATGGAGCTGTACGTGAGTTTTGGGTCCAAGGATTTGCAGAAAGATAAACAAGAGAAGTAGACGAGCAGGGGTTCAGTGACAGACACGGCGCAAACTAAGGAAACATCAGTCACCGTAGCTGAGCAGATGTGGGTCAGTGAGCAAACAAGGGAGGAGACGGCCAGGCCCGTGTACGGCGATGCGCGCTCCCGATAATAAACCTCTGACGCCTTCATCCGGGAACTTCTACGAACTCGCTCTCCAACATGGCGGCGGCAGGTGAGGTTTATGTGGGTGAACGATCTGGGACGGTTGTGGGGAATTTCACAGGTTTACGCTTCGATACAATCCAGCACGTTAAGTTTTGGCGTTGTTAATGCATCGCCGTAGTGATCCGCGTCGGTGTCCCGCGTGTATGAATCGGTTTGTCGGTTGTTTTGGCCCTGTAAAGACGTAACTGCTGGAGGGAGGCGAATGAACGGAGCGACTAGCACAGTCCGAGCATTTTAACCTACAGATTACATGCGGTCTCCTCCTGCGAAAAATGTTACCGTGACGTTTGTGGTGTCCGCTTTTGAGTCCGTGCGATATTACTCGGACTGGAAAGTCTGTGATACCTTAGTAAATGTTTCTAACTGCGTGCAGAGCTGGCACATCGTATGTCCGTAGCGGAGCTCGCCGTGGCGCTCAGAGTGGATAAGTACCGGGCGCAAGCGCGTTTCGTGGAGGAGGGGTTGGGCCGAGGAGTCCGGGCTGCCCGGGGAGTCTCCCCACGTGTGCAGCCTGGCTCCCTGGTGTCGGTGTTTGATGAAAATTGGGCAGCTGGGCCTGTTGGGTTGAGTCCTAAACACTTCCCTGGCAGCTTCACAACTTTGAGCCGTCCCGTCCGACCGACCAAGTCCTGCTCCGATGATGGCGCACTTGGATCCTGGCGCTGCGATGTGCACTAGGCCCTAAAACCTAGCCAGCTAAGCAAGGATACTTCCCCCGTCAGCAGTCCTTTGCTGACTAAGCCCGCATAAAGACAAAAGCGACCTACGTAGATAGCAAACAACCAGTATGGTTAGCCTAACAGTTAACTGCGGCCCTAGCAGCTGTTATCTCAACATTACGCAGCTCCCAACGTGCTAATGTTACACTAGTGCGGAGCGGTGAGAAAGCTGCTAAAACAGTATGATACTTGTGCGTGTGGAAGAGCACAAGCAGTCGAGGCCGGCCAGTTTGGCCTGTTAATTTTACACAGTGACTTAGCATTGTGTATTTGGGGAGAGTTATAAACCGTCAGTTTGACTGTTTGTGTGTGTAGGGTTTGTGACAATGTGTGTAAAGAATGTACTGACAGCTGGGATTTTCACAATAAAGCTCACAGCCAGCTTTGTCGCTCCTCTTATTCTGCCTCTGACCAAAACAAACCAGACCTGCTCTACGAGCTACGTGTGAAGCCCCCCATGGACGACTGGCAACTGCTTGACGTTCAAAAAGACAACATGGGGAATAGTCTGCAGCAAATACAGGATTGATTGATTTAGTCTCCCTTTTAAACATAGAGGCTTGAGCATATTGCAACTGACCCTTGGAGCTGAAAAAATAAAGACAAGTCTGCTGATCTCCTGTGACAGTGACAGTTGGATGAGTCGACCACTCCCTGTGGATTGACTTTCTAATAGAAAATATGTCCGTGTTTTTGTTATCACTCACACGTTGCAATCTCCTTGTCTGGTTAGGCTGGATAACATGTCACCACTAAACCTTACAAATAGTGTTTGTCTATGCAGAGATGCCGCTCTCTATAATGAGTGGGAAGACATACACATGCATATAAGTCTTTAGAAAACCCAAACTGTCAGTGTGCTGGTCTTTTAACAAGTGAGGCTTTCATCAACACAGCATTTCACTGCTTTAACATTTTGTAATATTTTCTCAGTGAATTGCTCCAAATGGCATGCAGACATCTGTGTGGGTAACCAATTAACTAGCATGTTTCTTCTATGAATGACTGTATTGTGTGTTTATTTTCTCCAGGTAAGAAGAAGAATAAGAAGGGGAAGACCCTCACTCTGACTGACTTCTTGGCAGAGGACAGTGGAGGAAGTGGCGTGGCCCCCAGCTACCCGACCAAGTCCACAAGTTGGGCTGATGAGACAGATGACCTGGATGGAGATGGTAAGCAAGAACTGAAATACAAATAAAGTCCTTATCTTGAACCCTAGAATCTGCATTGCTTTTTTTCACCTAACCTTACTAAAATCAAGATTACCTCTCTATTGCCTGGGTTGTCTCTTGCTGGATTGGAGAGTAATTAAAACGTGAAAGAATGGAGTCAGAGTGGTTGTGCCATCAACATACTGTGGGGTCCAAAATTTCACTTTACCATTTAAGTGAAATCAACTGATCTAACACTGGACTGCAGATTTGCGATGGCTGGTTTGAATTTGAAGCTTAGATGTTAAATTAATCATCAGAACTCCATGTTGTCAACCACAGGTTTTGAATGTAGTTTCTCACATGTCATCAGTCACTGTTGTTCTATTTTTCCTCCTGCTCATTTCCTTTTATAGCTCGTACAACTTCATCAGACAAATATCCACCTTACAGAACAATAACACTACACAAGTCAAAATAAATATCCTTTTCTCAGATCATTTAAAACATCCACTGAACTTCAAGATCATGTGAGATAAAATTTTGACACATTTGTTTCAGTGTCTTTTATAGTATGTATTTAGATGTTGACTTCTAATGATATTTTTTTTCCATTTATTCTAATAAAATGATTTCCATTTGCTTTTATGTAAGCCTCAGAATACAAAGCGCCAGAAATTTAAGTAATAAGTACAATGACAAAATAACCCATTATTTAGATAAATATTTATTTCACTCTTAAGAAAAAAAAATTAAGATTTTATGTTTTTGTCACAAATGATAGTAATGTCTTTGTCTTTTTGGACTGTTAGCTTGACAAATCAAGACATTTGAAGACATCACCTCAGGCTGTGGGAAATAAATGTCACTTTTTTCTGACATTTTATTGAATCACAAACAATTGTTGGATTATTCATTCATGAAAATAATTGTAAGGTGTCATAACTGTGCTCATCTCTCCAGTCTCGACTTCATGGCATACGGAGGAGGATTCGTACCGGGCACCGCCCATTGACCGATCCATCCTACCCACAGCACCTCGCTCAGCCCGTGAACCCAATATTGACCGGTCCCGGCTGCCCCGCAGCCCGCCGTACACGGCCTTCCTGGGGAACCTACCCTATGAAGTCACTGAAGAATCGATCAAAGACTTCTTCCGCGGCTTGGCAGTAGGTGTAACAAGCACATGCAATGTGTATAACGCACAGCATAGGTAGTTAGTTACTGCACCTTTTTTGTTTTGCAAAGCAGCACAGCTACTGAAACTCATGACAGTTTCAGTCGCAGTATTTATTACTCTTTTCAGAACCTGGTCTGCACAACACAGATCTTTCAGTAACTTGCAGTGTTTCCCAACCTACTTTTTGTAATTTTTACAGATAAGATAAAAGCCAAGCTGCTCAGAGAGTGGCCATAAAACATCTAATTTGCAGTTAAAATGTCACTTAGTTACCTCCATATTGTGTGGTAATGCCTGCCTCTGAGACAACAGCAATTTGATTTACTGAAACTATCTGCAACAGTCACAGTCCTGTTTGGGACTTTTCATGTTTAAAGTTAGAAAAATTGATTATGTCAACCTGTTTCTTCCATATTTTTCATTAGCACAATGTTCTTTGTATTTTCCTTCCTATCTTAATTTGGGGGAGCTGTATAGTGCAGGGTCCAGATCAGTGCACTCTGTTTCTTATGTTATTCTGTTATTCTCCAGATCAGTGCAGTGCGCCTGCCTCGAGAGCCCAGTAACCCAGAGAGGCTGAAGGGCTTTGGCTATGCTGAATTTGATGATGTGGACTCCCTCTTGAGGGCCCTCAGTCTCAATGAAGAGGTAAGAGTAGCAGCAAGGATCAACTGTCATTTGTCATTATTATTATTATTATTATTATTATTTCATTTTTTATTTTTATTTTTATTGTTACATTTTTATTTATTTATTTATCTAAGACCTGGAACTAAAACTAACTGAATTCTCCATCACTGTATTGCATAATAAATCTTAAATCAGGAATTAAACATTGGTTGCATTACATAAGGCAAATGATGTCTGTAATTTTTTCCCTCTCATTAAAATGTATGTATGAGAACCACCAACTATTTGTCCCCCCTGTCCGTTCACCCCAACAGAACTTGGGTAACAGAAGGATCCGTGTGGATATTGCGGACCAGTCCAATGATAAAGGTACACAGCTAACTTTTTCTGGCCTTAATGTCCTTCAGAACAATTGAGCCATAAGCCAAAAAGTTACAGCCCTTCAACCATCATAGATTACCATTTAACTCAATATTTTGTCCTGTTCACACCTCAGAGAGAGATAGTGGGCCTATGGGAGGACGAGACAGAGGTGGACGGATGGCAGATATGGGCCCGGACAAGACAGACAGTGACTGGAGAGCTCGGCCAAGTGCAGACAATGATGATGGACCTCCCAGGAGAGATGATGCTTTTGGAGAGAGTGAGTCACATCCAAGCTTATTTCACAACATATCCCAGGGTTGTTCTGGTAATAGTTTTGGATAGATACTATTTCGTAGTATCACTGGTGTCAATCACACTTACTCTGCCTGACGTATGTTTGATGGCAGCAGTTCATTAACAGAGGAATTCCTGTGTGAAATACAGTCGACTCATTTCTCTCTTCATTGATGCTCCTAATGAATATGTTTTGACAATTAAACTGTAATTTAAATTAAAAACAGTCAAGTTCTCTATAAAGATGAGACAAAGCTGAAAATGGTCAAAGTTGCAAACTGCATCTATGGGTAAGCATAGTCATATTGGTTTACCTAACATGGCTAACAGTAATAATACTAGCATCAGCAGCCCACTTTCCTTGCAGGTTAAGGTCCACATTCCTGTGCTGAAACTATTTACATTTTGGTGCCGTTGAGTCATTATATGCTTTTTTTTTTTTTTTTTTTTTTTTTTTTTTTGTCACAGCCTACATATGTCATTTTCATTTCATAGATGAAATTACTGCCAAACTTCAAATAAGCATCACAGTTATTTCAAACTAGTACCTCGGTCAGTGAACAATTACTTTGGCACTAATTGGTCCATTTCTTTTTGTGAGCAATTTTCAGCAATTTGTTCCAAGTGATTACACAAACTCATGGTATTACCTTTGGGCGCTATCTGTGTTGCATTCACTACTGTTAGGTAGTCGTGACTGCTAAGACCCAATCAGGAGGTGAGGTCGGTGTCTGCGCCATTGTTTCCAAAAGTCTTGGTTTCTTGTCCAGGCTACAACACAGTCATGGACGTTGTCCAACTAAAACAGGGCCAACAGCATTTCCAAAACTCTCAGTTTTAAGAGCTCAAACAGTCTGGAGCAGTGTGGATGCCAGGTCTAAACCCAGCAAAAGTGATGCATTTTGCTGATGATGCAAGAAAAACGTATTCGTATGGACATGAGTAACACATAATGCACACAAGTATAAATAATTACTTTAACTACCTAGTATATCTGGTGCTGATAAGCAAGTGAAGCAACATTTAATAATTAAGTCAACCAATCACGCACATCCCTAACTCTCTGATAATTCTTGCAGGATCACGGGACCGCTATGAGTCAGATCGTTATAGAGATGGCCCACGGCGCGACAATGATCGTTATGATGGTGGAAGAGACCGCTACCGGGATCGCTATGATGACAGGGACCGCAGAGATTACGACAGGGACCGCAGAGACTACGACAGGGGAGGTGAGTAATTGTTCATATTTAGGCTCTGTATTCACCATCACTTGTTTTTTTTCACTGCTCCTTGACTTTAAAGTCTAAAATATATTTGTTATATTTGTTTTTTGTTGTAATATTCCCATAATTTAGCTTGTGGCTGTATTTCCCAGTCATAGCATCCTATTATAGGTTCCTGTTTTCAAATTTTACCTGTTTACCCCCTCCCTTTCTGCTAGGTTACGACTCCCGTGGTGGAGGAGGTCGTCGTGCCTTTGGCAGTGGCTTCCGTCGTGATTATGATGACAGTCGGGGTAGCAATGATCGTTATGGGGACAGGGATCGTTATGGCGACCGTGAAGACCGGTATGAGAGACGGGATGAGAGGCGTGAGGAGAGAGGTGAGAATTCACATTATTAATGCTTGTTTTGTCAGAATTATTTTGAATCAGATCATCTCAAATAAAATCATTAAAGTGGTGTGTTTGTGTGAGCATTTGTCACTGATTTTGGTTGTTTATATTTACTACCAGTCTAATTAATGTAAATGAAAACAAATGCTAATCAGGAAATGCATCAGCCTGTTTTCACACTCATCTTGCAATGTATGATTAAGCTTCTTTTTATGTCAAAGAGTGGGGTTTGACTGTGCTAACTGATATTCACAGCCATTCCACCCTGTATTAAGATTACCCTCTCCTGTGCTCGCTCCAGCTCCTCAGCAGAGACCCAAGCTGAACCTAAAACCCCGTAGTGTGCCCAAGGAGGAGGAAGGTAGTGGCAGTGGCAGTGGAGGCGGTGGTGGTAGTGGTGGTGGTACTTCCCCCGCTGCAGCTCCAAGTTCTAGCAGCAGGGCCTCATCCATCTTTGGTGGCGCCAAGCCTGTTGACACAGCAGCCAAGGAGAGGGAGGTAGAGGAGAGGCTGAAGAAAGAGGAAGAGAGACTGCAGCGGCAGCTGGAGGAGGACAAAGGCCGGGGACCTGACAGAAAGATGAGAGACAGGTCAGGGGTTGACATCATGGCCATTAAGTAATTTCAATGATGTGTTGGCTTATTTTTTCAAACTTATAAAGTAGTTATAAAGGTTTATATACTCCATATTTCAGAAGGAGGTCATATAGTTTATGCATTTTTTTTTTTTTTTTTCAGGGACCCAAGCTGGCGCAATGAGGAATCTCATACTGAGCGATCTCGTACAGGAAGTGAGTCTTCACAGCAAGGAAGCACTTCTGGCAGGGGTGAGACATTGCATTTCATTTTTACATAGCTCACAATCAAGAATGTAGTTTCTCCTTTTCTTTACTGGACGTACTCAAACATTACGCTCCTCTTGTCCTTTCCTAGGGTCCCGGTGTCGAGATAGCGAGCGCTCAGGAGAAAATGAGGTTTTCAGTGGGAGGGAAGGTGACCCTTCCTCCCCTGGGCCATCCTCACGCCCCCCCTCCACCAGCTCTTCTAAGGAGCCACTGAAGGTGATGCCCGCTCCTCCTCCCAAGGAGAACGCCTGGGCCAAGAGAAGTGCAGTCAGCACAGGCTCTAGTGACGGTGATGGACGACCTCCAGTCTCTCCGGTCTCCCCAAGCGGTTCAGCTCCTCCCAAGTTCAGGTGAGAATACACCAAGGACACATGATAAAAAGCCTTTCTGCTATGTGCTCTCATGTTCACACCCAGAATTAGCTTTGACAGGCTTGTAGAAAAGTTTAACTTGTCAATGCTTTGTCTATCTCTCCCTGACTGTTCTTACTTTCTCTTTAGCTCCTCAAGTTCTGCAGATGAAAGAGGATCTGGAAAGGGTAAGGCATTCTGATGAGTGCTAGGCACAAACCCCACTGTAGACTACGATTAAAATTGAACAACCAAGAAATGGTGTGACTTGCGCGCACACAACTGTAAAAGGACTCAACAAAAACAAAGGAAACTGAAGAAGGAAGACGCTTATATACACAAAAACACTTGCATACATCTGCAAAAATATGTGATAATGGAGACTTTGGATACGAACAAGACTCAAGTCGTCAGCCACATTAGCAATCCTGTGATACTGTAAAGGTCAACACATAACTTTGCTGTTCTTAGATCCTTACCACTAGTTAAGCAATAATACAAAGTTTGGCTCCAGTGGGAAGGCCATGTTGATATGTTTATCACAACGATTTATTCTCTGTACGTTGGCCATTATAGGACATCTCAGACTCATGCATTCAGGCTCAACATTGTCAGATTATCCCTGGCCCTGATCAGCCCCGGCTGTTCTATGACTCATCTGTGCTTTGAGCTAAAAGTTAATGTGAGCATGATAGCATGCATGTCCACAGCTATTGGATGTTTTCATGCTGCCAATGTGTAGTATGGTGACACTGTAATGTGAGAATATTAAACCACAGCCTAAATCTCAAATTACAGCCAATGAGAACTCAGTCTTTAGTTTTAGAGGTATCCTGTCATGAACTGAAGTGTTGGATGAGCGGAAATTTTGAGAAGGTGAAAAGGTCATTAGGGTTCACCTCCTGGGATCCACAGACTGTATTTCATGGCAGCCCATCCACTAGTTTTAACTCTGGATCAAAGTGTTTTGACTTATGGACCAACTGGCACTGCTATTTCTAGAGTTGCGATGCTGGCCTGTCTAAAGTTCTCTATTCAACCTTGTAGATTGTATCTGAGTGTATTTTTTAAACATCTGACTGCCCATATAAAATTGCATTTGGGACTGTTGTCCACAATCTATGCAGTGTCCTTGTTTCTTTTTCTTGACAATTGTGGACTTGCTTCACAGCTTCAGTTAAGTGTGGCTACACCTGCTTGAATCTGCTCTCTAAGGACATTTGCATTCTTTTAAAAAATGTTCTTTTTTTATGATCTACCATGAAATGTTGATATGTAGGTGGTTTCAAATTTCCTGTCCTGTAGACAGGAAGTTAAATATTTCACAGCCTCATTTCTTATGCATTTATTACAGAAGTTATATGAGGATTCCAGTGTCTCTTCTCTGAGACCACCTCAGCCACACAATGAGGTCTAAGAGCAGTTGTTCTTACCTTTCAACCTGTTTGGTAACTTTATCACAATAAACATATTAAGTAAAAAGAACATGTCTGATAAGAGCGAGTTTTGGGTCTTACTATTAAGTGTATTCATTACAAGTGGAACACAAAAATGTGTGTTGTGTTGGTATACAGATAATCAACAACGAGGTCCAAAAGTCTGAGACCACTTCCCCATTCACCTGAATCCATTATCTCCATTGCTCAGAACTGGTTTTACTTTTCTGATTGTTTTGGAAACCTTTGACAACTTGGAAGCCAGTATTAAACTGAAAAGAAATGGGTTACAGTGTACAGAGTCAGCTTGCATTCAAGCAGTTGTGCACCTCTCATTTGGCCCTACATCAGTGACTAACACCTTTGAATCCAACCCAGTGGCTTTTGATGCTGCAGTGTGTTGTGAGTGTAGTCTACTGTACAAAGTCCATCAACCTCCCTTCACTCAACTGTCTGGCTTCTCCTTTAAGATGAGAACAAGGCTGACGGTGTGCGTCGGGACCGGGGGCCCCCACGGGCACGAGGGGGGCCTGCAGGGCCTGGAGCAGGGCGGGGCCGAGGAGAGGGGCCTAACAGAGACCGAAGAAAGGAGGCAGACAGGTCAGCCACCAAAAGCTAGCAACTCCAAAGTACTTAAGACAGGGAAGAGGACATTTACTGGGCATCTGTGAAGAGTGGCCTATGCTCAGTTATATAACTGATGATGCATGAATTGTTCTGGTGTCATGGACAGTAGGAATAGAAGGATACCAGGGTTTCTGGTATGCACATTTAATGCTTTCCCTTCGACACCAAATAGTTCCCAGTTCCCATAGAATCCCCAGTAGTGCAGGGACCCTCAACAGTACAACATAAATCTGATAATATTTGGGACATTTCTGATGCTTTTTATTTTGAGGTCTGAGGACAGTGTGAACTTGGTGCCAAGTGGCATGTAGACGTTAATTTTCAGGAGATGAAAATGAACGTAATTTGTGTTTTTGTCTGTGTGGTTTAGCATTCGCGGCGAGGTACAATTTTCGGGTGCTTAGCCCATCCAATAAATCTTAACCTCAGTGTTCATTCTGATTGTAGAAAGGATAACAGAAGAGACCGAGACTCCAGACCACCTCCAGAGCCAAAGAAATATGAAGAAACCCCAACCCCCGTGAGTGTTTACCTGGGTGACATCAAATCATCTGACAAAAGCTTTTTCCATTGTTCAGGGTTGCCTTGTAGTTTTGCAGTGGATAAACAAGCCATTATCAGTCATAAACGCATTGTCCCTAATATTGGTTCATGCTCCTTGAGAAACTTGGCATGTCTCCCTTATTTGATCAGGCTTGGTGTACTGATCCAGGTTCTGTGTTTTGTTTTTCAGAAGTTCAGCTCAGCCAGTAAGTACGCCGCTTTGCTAATGGACGGAGACCAAGGAGACGACGTTGAGGATGCCGAATAGAGAGAAAATAATGAGACAGAGCCAAGAAGCGCAAGAAGAGGAGAAATCAGTGAATGCAGGAAAAAAATAATCTCACATAGTTTATGAAAAATCTCACATGGAAGAGGCTCCTGGGAGGAGACCATACCCTCACTCTTTTCCTCCTACAAACCTGTCCTTTACTTTCAAACCTCCCATCCACCCATTTTCCCTGCCCCCTGCCCCACCTTCAGGACTTTTCAGGTTCTAAAGAATAGTCACATACTGGACTTGTTTTAAATGGGAAAAAAGGAGTAGCTGACACATGGAAAAGTGATGATAACATTGAATTAATTGTAATAAATAAATGGAAAAAGTGGGGAAAAATTGATTTTGTATATTTGTGGATCACAGATGGGGTAAGATTAGTTTATGACAAGATAAAGCTCACTAAGAACCTAGTAGAACCTTTTTTTTTTTAAATCTTTATCGGTTTTTGTTGTAGACTTGCGTAATCCCTAGATTAAGGAATTCATCGTCATGCCTTTTTATTGATTACTAAGTGATTTGTTATAATAAAATCAATACCTTAGCAAATTCATGAAAATTAGTCAAGAAAATCCTGTCTTCCAGTACTAACAGTCATGAATATTGCGACAATTAATTTAAAACATTTTTTTTTAACAACATTCAACAAGTCATTGATTGAATTTATTCCAAACTGAACTAATTGACAGAGCATTACAAGAGAGCACTGTGTAATTCATAGTCTACAGTATTACAAGACTGATTTGTGTGTCGAGACTGAAAGGAAAGCAGCAGCTATGTGATCCTCTCTGAGAATCAAATCAAGTGCCATTACTATTATCCCCAATCACTGTACAGATGTGTCTCTGTTTCTACACCCTCTGATCAAATAATCACCTCCATTAAAGGCTCATAATGGTCTCATGTCAAGCCGATTCTCTGCAGCTGTCCAAGTCATTCACTCTTCCTGAAGTGAGAATACAAATATTTGAGCAAAGTCTGGAGTTGCGCTTGTGGTAGGGTGTGAGGGTTTCCGTGAGATTATGCTAGCTTGTCATCCAATTTGCAATAAATTGGGAGTCATTATGTACATTCAAATAGTATGTGGTCATTACATATATATTTTACTGTGGAGCTTCAGGCCAAGGATTTAAAAAAAAAAAAAAAAAAAAAAAAACTCAAAATAATTCCCAGACAGGCCAAACCGTAAAACAGTGGCTTCTCTTTGTTGCCTGTGTTCATCTGACAAGGTCCTACACACTTTTAAGACAGCACGGCGTTTAAAATTAATCGTGAAACTCCTGTCAGTCGCATGATGGTGAGTAGCATCATCAGACACATCAGTTTTGTCCCTTTAATATGTAACAGTCACAAAGTATTTCTCCTAAACTGACTGTGCTCCTGGTGTGGTCATTTGCACAGTGTTTCTTCAGTCTCAGCCCCCTACTGAGGGCCGGGCTCCTGGTGGCAGCTGGTCAGGATCCTGCTGAGCCCCACATCCCACACACACACACACAAAGTATACATGCTTTGCTGTAAGAAAAGACTCCTGTAGAGCCCTGAACAGCAGGCATCAGTGTACTAGAGACTGCCAGTAAGAATATCAACTGGCAGCAGGTCTGTGTGTCTCTGTTAACCAAGCATGCCTTTTAATAGATTTGTAAGTGTGTAATGTCATTTAATAATTACACTCTTCATAAAGGAGTTTCTGCATGTTGTGTTTACATAACACTCTTCACTGACTACTGCAAAGTAATTGCTTGCGTGTTTGTTCACAGAGAACATTGATTTCAGCATATTCAGTAAATTGTCTATAAGGAACCTTAGTGGTATCGCTGAAGGTATAAAGTGTGGGTATGAGACAGAAAGATGCTAAGTGTTAAATAACCACCACTGTGTATATTAAGTAAATGTTTCCATATTCTACCTGTAAGTTTATGACAGTCACATACACACCACAATTATATGAGAATTTAAAAATATTTCACCACCTTCATCAATAGGACTAAAATGGGACTATAAGGGACTAAATTTGACCTGGTAATGGTGCTAGGTGCTTAGTGTTCACCAAAGTTATAATTAATTCTGGGAAGGACAAAAGCCATGTAAGCTCAGTCACTCAAAACCACAAATGTCATCCTGCTGTTGGCACTTGAGGAAAAGTGCTGATCACTAGAAGGATACATCATCTGGAAACCCTGAATATCTCTGGAGAATTTCATGGCAAAAACAACACTAGTATCCTCCAACCAAAGTAGCTGACGAACCGACTGAAGTGCTGCAAAGCCACACTGCGTACTGGAAATTCTACCTAAGATTTTAGGTGTTGATATTTGGCGTAGTCCTACATGGTAGCAGATGTTTTAATGTTTGATCGTCTGTCTCTACAAGGTTCGAAACAAAAAAAAAAAAAAAGGATGGCCTCTTGGAAGTTTTATTGTGTATGTCACCCCCCTCCACATTGGCAGCAGCTGCTCCACACAGGAGGGTCCTTCCTCAAGTCACAACCTGACTGGCCCCTACATGACGTAGTTGAAGAAATTAGTTAAAACCATGTACTAATTTTATATAATGTATATAATCTGGTGTGGCCATCGAGACCACAATGATGCCTTTACTATAGGCATCTCTGAAGTCGCTGTAAATCCTCACTCACAAATGCATGTTGATGGTTTGTCGCCTAATTTAGCTCGCAGCCATGGATTTGTCTCACTTTTTAAACCAAGGATTGCTTTGTATAGTCTAACTGGGGGCTAAAAACATGGCTTCAGAAAGAGCTTATTGTAGGAGATTTTCCCCTCACAACCCTAAAACCCACCAGCTTAAAGCAGTGTTTTGTCTGGAGAACTCAGTTTGAGGAAATACAGTTATGTGTATGTGTGTGTCTCAGAGAGAGAGAGAGAGAGAGAGAGCTGTAGTCTGAAGGAATTTAACGAGGGCAGCACAGATCTAAGATTTAAGCACAGAGCCTATCATTGTTTTCATTTCAGTGGAGAGAGCAGTTTGCAGCTGAGGGAATAAACAGGACATTAATGTTGGTGTCATGTGTCCTATTAATCGGAACTGGAGTTCATTACATCTGGCATTTTTACATTGTAGATAGATCGAGAGATAGATAGATAGAGATAAAGGCAGATCCTGATTGACAGAAGACAGTAGACTCTCATCCTTGGGCCCATTTGTTCCAGTTGTTTACTAAAAACCCTGCCAAAACTTCACTTCCTCACAACAAGCTGAAAGGAGGGAAAAGTGGGATCACTGCTCTGAAGCCTGCAGTGTGTTCTCGTGTGCAAAGTTACAGAGTCTAGAGGGATGACGTCTGTGAAAGAAGCTCTATCTAATCACTCCCCCATGAGGGAGAAGACAGTGAGGGGCTGAAGTGAAGCCAAAGGAGAGGGGAAGGGCCTGAGATCAGCAAGCCAAAACAGCTGCCCCCTTCTCCCCCATGGGGAGACAGCAAAGGGAGCCTGATGGAGCAAGAGAGAGAGAAGGGAAGAGTGGAGGGTCTGTAAGTGTGGAGTGGGAGAGAGCGGCGTGCGAGACATTTGAGGGTCTGTAGAGGCTGAAGAGGCGAGAAGGAGGTATTGGCAAGTGGATAGCAGGGGGAGGGAAGAGAGGTGGTGAGTGTATGCTTGCATGCCTTCAGAGTGAGGATAGCCAGAGAGCAAGGGACAGGGGAGAGGAGAAGGGGAAGAGTTAAGGGTAAGGCTTCTTAGAGGGGTTGTAAGAGGAGAGAGGAAAAGGGTAAGTCATCTGGGGTGGATTTCAAGGCAGGACAAGCTGTCAGGGAGAAGGGCAGAGGTGTGAGGACTCACTGGGGAAGAAAGAACATGTTGGACAAGAAGACATTAAAAACATAAGGAGGCTCCTCAAAACATGAAGTGCTGAGAGGAGGACGAGGAGAGGGACCTTCTGGAGTAAAGCACTCGTCTGGAAGGAGCAGACAGGAGTTGAGGGGATTGAAGATACAAGGCAGTAGAGGTGTCTGCTGGAAGTATGGGGTGCATTCACAGCACGAGCACTGACAGGATGAGGAAACATGAACTTGGTACTGACGCAGGAGGAATCCCCATAAAGGCAGACCCTGAGGTGCATCCTGAAATCCTTCAACTCGCTGAGGTAAGTGAATAACAGCTCTTTGGGGAACCGTAAACATGCAGGTAGTTTACAGAGGGTATGTGCTGCTCATGATAATATGCTGAGTCAATTTTAAACTTTTATGCATTAAAAAACATTTTGACTTAAGGATCGGGCAGAAATTGATGATGGAGGTCAAACTCCTGGTCATTAAAAAAAAAAAAAAAAAAAGCATCAACACAGACCTCAACAGCATCCACTGTCTTGGATGTTTGGACAAACTTGCCTGTGGCAGTTGTTCCACATTTTATGAAGATACTTAATTTTTACATTTTTCTCAGTAGAAGCAACTGGACTTTATTAGATTTTTTCACTACTAGTCACAAATGTCATTCCATGGAATCTAAGCAATTACCACCACATTTCTAAATTCAATAAAGTCTCTAGTCCAAAGCAGCTCTGTCTCACTTATGAAATATTTCTCCTCTCTGTTTTTGTGAGCATTAAATAGAACAGAAGCATCTCATGCCTCACATGCTTGCATACCAAAGGATAAATGTGTTTTGCTTGTCCCTTTTGCTCCTGCACCTCAAGCATGGATTGCATGTGCAGCTACTGTTTAGATATGAGCCTATATCTGTCAATATTCAATTCAATTNCATGTTCAAGGGTCTTCCGGTCTTCTCTTAGTCTGCGTTGTTGCAGACCGCCTCCAGACACACGTCTGATCTAACGGTGTGCTACGAGGCAGGTTCAACTAAATCGCAGTCACGCTTACCCCATGTTTCGGCTGAGCTAACTTAGCTAACTTAGCTAGTTAGCTCATGGAGCTAACTAGCTAAGTTATAAGGTAACAAAACCGGCGATGAGAGGAGTCGGAGATCGGCCGGAGCCTGAAATTGGACGAAGCGCGATTTTCACCTACGGATCCCAGTACAGATGCAGCTGGACCACCGTGTCTGTCTAATCGACACTGTCAAAATAGGTTGTCAAATATTTGTGGAGGTTTAAGAGTCGCGGCGGTTATTTTCATTTTGACCGTCACGTCATTTACTTTCATTTTAAGGTCGCAGGACACGTAGGATCCATGTTCTACCACGTTTTACCCGCCGATGCTACCAATGCTTTACTGTCACAAATCAATCCAACGATCGGACATTGTGATACTTCTGTCTTTATTACAGCACGATCAATACGATCATTGTGCTGTATCTGTCAAAGCTGGCTCCACAACAGTTCAAAGCCAGACATCCTACTTTTTCTCCACCACGTTAAACCAGAGGTTCCCAGTCTTATCCTTGGCAGAAAAGCAGCTCGGGCTCACTGGGCTCGGGTTTATTTACTGGTGTAAGAGCAAACAGAGAGGCCTCTCGGAACCTGAAGAAATCCAATGCCAGAACTGTTTTGGTTGACAAAACTAAATTATGTGTTAAGTTCTACCTCCTGGGCCACAGTTGCCCCGAAAATATCTGAGCTGTGATGTAGGACTCTGATTCAATTTACATGAGCTATACTTTCCTCCAATAATAGTAAGTGGAGTGGTTACATGAGAAACAGTAAATATGTGAAAATGAAAGATCAAGAGAACAAGGGTTAAATAACTGATGATGGCCGAGGATGACTTTCTGTACAAAGAACACATACCAGTCATTACACATTAAATAGTTTATTATGCCAAATAAGTGGTTAATTTTATTCTACCAAAATGCCTCTTTCTGTCTAAATGAAAACCCTGTGAGAACAAAGGATACAAATGTGTTGACAACTATTTACGTATTTACATATATAGGTTTGTGGAACATTCCCCAGAAACACGTTTTACCATATTTTAACAAAAAAGACCGTTACACAATCAAAGTCCTGAATGTTTCACAAACTACCATTAGAGAATGTTCCACAAGAGCCACACATTCTCATGAAATTTGAGGAGCTGTACTTAAAAGAGCGTAGCTGGTGATGATGTATATAAACATAAGACAATTGTTCCTATCTCAGTCAAGTCAAGATGCGGCAGTATCAAATCCTTTTTGTTCTGCCATATGTGTAAAATAACAATGTCATAACTATTATGCTTGATTTTTTACGAGTGCAGTGTCATGCTGAAAGGCCTCCTATGTTCTTCCTAAAGGTTTTTCCACATGATCATTTTGCCTCATGTTTTTCCACATGATCATTTTGCTTTTCATCATGCAAGCCCAAATACTGTTCCTCATTCTGCTCCTCATGCTGTAATTCCATTGGCTGATCCTTATGCTTTCCCTGCTGCTGCTTTTCCATATGTTGCTCCACATGCTCCTGATTTTCATCAAGTTGACCCGATGGACAGGTACTTGGAAGAAGACAAGGAGTCTGTTGTTGGTGTTGTAGATGTTGAGATTATTATGCCACTCTCCCCAGACTATTCCTTTGAAGAGCTCAGGTAGTTGTGATAGCTCTTTGGCAAAGGCCCCTGTATTTTCGTCAGTGACTTGGGGGAGGCAGCTGGTACGAGACCAAGGTGGTCTGATGACAGTGACTTAGATTGACCACCCTACAGTGAATCCTCCTGGAAAGCATCAGAGCAATGATTTATGTTTCATTATTTCCACATCATAGCTAGCTGCATGAATCCTTTTTGCCACTGAGGACTGACCTGTGCCTGGCAGGCCCATTAATTACCAAATTGTGCCTTTGCATATGGCAGGGCTGGTGACATCCCAGATAGTGTTTATTTCCTCGTGTTGGCAGGGTTGCTGGATTGACCCCTTTTAAACCCAAAGGGCTGACCTGGGCAAGCAAAGCACCAGACAGCCTTTGCATCTGGCAGGGCTATAAATCCTGTACATTTAGATGATGATGACCAACACAGCTACAAAGAAGAACTATAAAACAAAACTGTTTATTTCTGCACCCCCTAAAATATAATATAATATATATACTGTATAAATAGTAATATTATGTAAACTTGCTATATACTGTAGGCTGCAGCTTTTTATACATATTTGTCTGTCTTACTAACTATTATTTATATTTTTCTCTCAAAATTCAAATTCATTATATTCATCTACCACAGTAATAATTTTGTAATTCAAAGATTATTCATCTAAGCAACCCTTATTTATTTTTCTCTCCTCTTATCATACTCTACCACCTGAGCTTGCTGCAAACTGGCTGAATACGGTATACTGCGCCTGTGTATACATATAATATTACTGGTTCAGTAATTCCAGTTTATCTCAGTAGCCATCATTTCTATTTCTGTTATCTTTACCCCAGCACCTGAGCTGCTGTTATTTACATACTGCAAGAAAGCACTGTGTAAGCATTGGAAATAAGGTGACTTAGAATAGACTATAATATAAAGATAGAAAGTATGTATTTTATTTTGTTAACTTACTATTTATTGTATGCTTCACCAGTTTGTCCAAATTTATGGACTATAAATCTTAATCAATAGTGTTCATCATTCTCTGTTTTATCTTTCTCTATCATTTGAGCTGCAGCAGTTCAAGGTGAGTGTGAGTGTATTTGGAGAAAAAGTGATTTGAATAGGCCATAATACAGTATAAATAAAGAGAAAGTAAGCTTCACCTGTTTTATCTATACCATATAATATTACATATTTATGACTAACCTGTAGATAACTTGACTCACTAAGCATTATACATTGTTCTTCCCCTTTGTCTTATTCTGCTGCTTGAGCTTCTTTCAATCATTGTGAGAGAAAAGGTGAGTCCAAGCTTCTGACATGTAGTAAAGGTTAATTATATAGTTGATATATTTCTCTACATTCATCTCAACTCTACCACCTGAGCTGCTGCCATTCATTGTTGATCAAAGGTAAAAGTGACCTGGAACAGGCTGCAATCTGAATACAGAACAAAGGTGTATGTTAAGTTTGAACTGATTAGTAATGTGTTACATTCTTTATCTTTACTTTTTGCACCCCTCTGAGCTGTCTACTGTTGTGTGGAAGAAGAAGGTGATTAGGGAAATTTGACTCTATCACACAAGAACTGTAAGTTTTTGTGTAAATTAGCTATGCACCAATCTATCAATATTTTGTCATGCACCCTCGTCATTTTCTCTGCTCTCATCTTACTCTACCACTGAGATTCTAAAAACGATGAAAAAAATATATTTTATTTTGTAAACTTGTTCACCTATCCCCATACTGTAAATGTAATGTCACTTGTTTAATAATTAGTTTACCACCTGAGCTGCTGCTGTTCACTGTGGTAGAAAAGGGTGAGAAGGAACTTTTCAGCTGGAGAAAGTGAGCCCAATTGTTATGTAATACAAGGACAGAGAAAGCAATGTGTGAGATTGTGGTACCTAGCTACATAATATATTCCAGTTTATATGAATCACCACCATCTCTGTCTGCTCTTATCTTGCTTTGCCACATGAGCTGAATCTGGTGGATTAAAAGCTTTTGTATGAGTATAAAGGTAAGTATGAGCTTTTCACTTGCAAAAAGTGACCTAGAAAAGGCTATAATATAAAAACAGGAGGAGTAAGGAGTGTAAGTTATTGTGTGAACAAGATACAGAGGCACTTGTCTATCTATATATGATCTGGTATGGTTTTCCAACACCAAAGTCTCCAAAGTGTGTGGAAACATGTAAAAGGGCATTACATGACCAATTGTATGGCATCCTGGGGCAGTAGAAGGCCCCAGACATGTGCTGTAAAGATACACCCTGGCATCACTTTAACCACTACGTATACAAGGATCAAATTAACCTTTTTGCTGGTCTATCACTCAATCCATCTCTGGAGCAAGGGATGAAACCCACCAGATCCATGATCCCAGTAACCACTGCTTTACTCTCTACTGCAGAAAGAGTATTGCATGATAGGAAATGACTTACCACATGATAAGCTGGAGAGCAAACTGTGGTAACAGTTATTTACAACTGAACAGAGATCTTCTGGGAGTGTTAATATCACTTCATGATCATTTATGTTAAGGGTGGCACCAGATGTACAGTGATGTTGCTGTTAAAGTAAAAAATGTTGGATGCAATTTGTTTTGTGCTTGGCTTTGCAGGGCAAAGGAAGGCCCAACGCAAATCCAAATTAGCCATTGAGCACTGCATCATAAAACCAACCAACAATTACTTTTAAACTATCAACCACATTCATACTTATGTATTGCACAATACTTGCAAATGTGTGGTAGGCTATACACATGATTCTTTAGGTCTGTTTATATTTTTGTATACACAGCATGATTTACCTTAACAGGTTATTTACAGTTTACAGTATTTATTTACCATTAGTAGAAAATGAAGTGGTGATTATAATGTAAACAGTGCAGTCTGAATACATGCACAGCTGTACTGGACCTTAGCTTGTCCATTCATCTTATATTTACTGTATCTCAACATTGGTTAAATGATCATTTCAGTTTTAACACCAAAACTCAGATAATGAAGAATTCCTGTTCAAGACCAGTAGTTTAATGATGTACAAAATATGGAGTATATGCATATCAGTCATCTCACTGTTTCACTCTTGCAGAGAGGCCTTATAAGTACTAGTTACAGTATGTGTTAAAACAGGTGCCTCTGCAGTGCAGTTTATTGCTCGTTTTACAAGCATAGGCTTAAAACCCACAGAAGACTGTTAAATAAAAAATACAGAGGATAAAGAAACAGAAGAGCGTAGAAGAAGTAAATGTGACAACATGTTTTATTTTGAGAAATACAAGGGAAATACACATTATATGTGATTTGCCAGAGAAGAAAATTTACCGATTTTAGATTCAGTTGATAAATTAGAGGCTAACTCTTCACTTTTAACCTGATGCCTTAAACAGTGAGAATAACTTTATAAAAGATATTTTTTTAAATGATATTTTATCATGGCTTTTACAGACAAATCAATGGTCTGCTGGAAATACTGGGGTCAATAATTGGTGTATGAATTTTAACATTTCCATTTGTTTCTCTCATAATCTTCCCATGCTGTTGATTGGTTAAGGATAAAAGATGTGTAGTGGTTTGAATGGGCTTGAGTTGTTGGTTTGTATACTATACACAGCCAACACAAAGACTATTATTAGGTGTTCCTTAGTACCTAATAATCAACCAGATGCAGAGGCATTTTTATGCCCAGCTGTTTTGCAGGTCCTCACTCCATCTTTACTCTCAACACTTTGACTTGGTTGAAAGATAAAATTTGATATGTAATATATTATAATACTGTAAATGTTTTTCCTTTGTTGCTTGAATAATTAAAGTCTACACTCTTGCTTGGAACTAGCTTAACTGGTTGCATAGCAGGCACTCAGGCATTTGTGGCGGATTTCCTCTGTGTCATTTTGACAACTGCAACACTGTAAGATTTAGCACTGTTGTAAATAGCACAGGGGGTCATGTGTGATACTACGGTAATGGTTGATGAGTGGCTGTGTTGTCCCTCATCCTCCCAGAAGAGGGAACTAGAGAAACTTCAATAGACCACGCAGGTCCTCTTAAGTAGTTAGGTCTCCATATTGCAGTTCCCAGGGAGCCTCCAAAAGAAAACAGTAGAGCCATGGTGTGAGGTTAAAGATTTCTGTCTGTGAATGAAAGATCCACAACTGGTCATGTAGCATATGTACTGCCTGTTTTGAATAAGTTGTGTTATTTTAGTGCTTTACGAAGTCAAAGAACAGCAGGGCCCACCCCCCACCCCCACCCCACTTGGCTATCTTCCGAGGAATTATAAAAAGAAAAATAACCTTTGGTCTCTTAAGTAAATATTAGGAGAAGACAAAGGAATTTCAACAATGCTCAATATTTGCTGCAACAACTTTGATGACATTAGATATGTGTTTGTTATGATATGTGAGTAAAAACTAATATATATATATAAGGCATGTTATGATGCACTGCATTACTTCACTAATTATTGATTGTTTACTATATGCCTTACAGCATGAGTTTAAATGAAGAAATTAGGTAAATTTACCCAAGTACTTTACTTAAACACAGTTCTGAGGTAGTTGTACTTTTTTTGGCTATTTAATTTTTGCAAGGCTTAACAGTTTTACTCTATTATATACACTATATAATAGAGTAAAACTAGAGAACAGTAGAACATGGTACAAAACTGTATTACCAAACAGATTTCCTAAAAATCATACAGAAAAAATATATCTTACAAACAGTACAAAGCAGTGCAATAAAGCTAGTAAAGGAAGGATGTGAGCAAGCGATATTTGGTTGCTGATGGCTTTGAGGACACCACTGTCCCAAACCTGCTCTGTAAATAAGACTCTGGTAATGTTTTCCAGAGGGTAAAAGCCTGCATAGCTTGTGGTTGGGATATGGATTTGAGTGTGGTCCTTCATGATTTTGTGGGCCTCCTTCGAGCGTCTCCTGTGGTAAATGTCCTGGAGGGCTAGTCATTTATTGCCTGTGAGAAACTATGCTGTTTACATCACCTGCTGTACAGCTTTACAGTCCAGGGCAGCGCAGCTTGGACACCACACAGTGATGCAGCTGCTACGGATACTCTCGATGCAACACATATGGACGGCGCTGGATCTGTGGAGCCATGCTGAACTCTGTTAACATTAATCCCTGATGCTGACCCAAAGGAACCTGAAACTGCTGACACTCTCCACTTAAGGCATATTGATGAGGTTGGGGGTGTTTCCTCCGTGTCTTTGCTGCTTCCTGAGGTCCACAATCATCTCTTTCACCTAGTTATCCTGGCACCATATTAAAGGGTCTCACCCCTCCATTGCATGCAGACCTGTCACTGGCAGTGATGATGTTTTTGCGTTCAAACAAAGCAATGCCACTAGTTTACATGTCTAAAATCTCTATTTGCAAGTAGCAAGTTAAATATATGATTTGTGTATATACCAAGACTGGTATAAGACATCCTAAGCACTTTGAAAATGTAATAACAAATGTATTACTCCTTATTATCCGATTGATACATATACAAGTTTATTACTACTCTGTAGATGATGTTTCAGAAACCAGACTACTGCTAAAATCCAGAAAAAAATCTTTTGTCTTCCATGAACATTCAGTGAATGACTGTGGTAATGGCTGCGGTGTCATTCCCACACTGATGAAAGTAGGGTTGTGCCATGCCACACAGTAATGTTATCAGGGAGTAGTGGTATGGGCTTAGCACGCAGTCTTGGGTGTCTGCATTGCTGAAAAAAAGAGAGACGGAAATGCCCATCTTCATCACCAGTGGGCGGCCTGTCAGCAAGTACAGGATTCAGTTGCACATAGTGGTGCTCAGGCACGGTCCCTGAGGAGGAAGGGAATTATAATGAATGCCATGCAGTAATCAACGGTATTCACACATGTATGCCCTTCTGGTCCAAATGACAGTCACAGTGCACTGTGCGGTTAAGGTGATGGCATCCTCAATTGATCTATTCAAACTGTAGAGTCTGCATTGCCCAGCGGATGTTACTCTTTGTGGATTTTGACCAGCAGCCCAAGGCATCTCATGATGGCAGACACGGCAGTAGTCCCGCAGTGCAGGATATCCTGGGTTTCTTAGAACAACGGGAATGCACGTTGTATTGCACTGAAACATTACAAACAGGAGCAGGCAAAGTCTGAGTCTATCCTTTAGGACATCTGCCAGCTGATCAGCACATGCTTTCAGAATCTGTGCAGAGATGATCTCAGGTGCTTTAAGTGAGTTGGTGGGCTCTGGTCTTAGTACCTCTGGACACAGTGAGTGGTCCCACAAACTGGCTGGTTCTTACTGTAATTCTCAAAAGGATATGTTGTCACAAGGATGCAGATACATGTGTTGCACTGCCGGGTTTCTCTTTGTGCCTCTGCAATTGTTCTTGGACTGCCAAAACATTCCTTCTGTTTATGTCTGTTAATTTACAACTGATTATTTTCATTCCTATTTAGTGTTACATCAACAGTATTTTCCATTATACTCACATCTGCAGTTATGTGTTATTTCACTCTGCACAGGACCTTGGCATATCATTTTCTTTGTTGTTTTAATTCATCTTATTGTGCCATAATGGACCAGTGTTCCACTTTAAACACATGTCTTCTAAATCTGCCGCCACATTACTGCTTGGATGAACCTGCCAATATGTGTGTTTAACTGATATGTACCGTATGTGTCCTGTATTTCCACTATAGAGTAGCCTAAAGTCAAACCTGTCTTTAAGGCATATGTCGGTATGAGCTGTGCTATTCAAGTTATTTATGTCTTCGCACCAGTGCCACGAATACTAATTCCCATAGTTTTAGTGGGTCAAGTGTTTTCCACTCTCCTTGTTTCCAAAAAGCAAGCCAGCTAACTCTGAAAGGCCGGAGCATCTGAGGACACAAAATGGCTGGGCCAGGATACATGTCTGACATGGGTGTTGTGGAGCCAAATAAATCCCTGTTAGCAGAACGGCTTGATCCAGGGCTGGTGCCAGACTTGGAGACCGCCCAAGCCACAGGACAAGGATCAACTCTCCATGAGCATGAACCTAACACCCACACACTTTACTACCAGTTACGGCACATGAATCAACGGTTAATAAGATTATGACACATGTCTAAGGTGCTGAAGGGCTCAGGATATGGTAATTCTTAGGTTAGAACAGAGTACAAACCTAGACATAAACTAGTTTGTAGTTTGACATGCGTGCTTGGGTTTTATGGTGTGACCTTAATTGTTGAATGGTCTGTAATCTTTAGCCACATAGTGGGTACAAAATGTATAACTGTCTAATGTGGAGTGGACAGGAATATTCAAGGAATGTTTGTTGTGAAAATTCTTGTTGTTTTGGAGGCGAAGCGGCACTGGCTGAGGATTTAGAAAGCAGAATAGCAGTATTCAGCATACAGTAACTCCAGCGCTGCGTTGATTGCTAGATCGATGCAGGGGATAAATAACTTGTGAGACTGTAAGATTCCTATTACACATTTGAACTGAAAAGAAGTGACTGTTTTGCATTCTCATATATTTTGTAAGCTATGGTAGGAACAGTATGTCCTTTTAGGTCTTTGTTCTTGATATTGACCCATTCTCTGTTTAAGCACTTGGATGCATTGCAATTTTGAGGATTATATCTTTTGAATGTTTCAAGACAATTTCAATTTCAGACAGCACAACTAATTATGATAGGATGGAAAAGAAATGGTACACCAGTTAACTTTAATTAAATCTATTATTTTACATTAAAAAACAAGAGGTTCAGCCATGTAAATCGCAAGATATTTACATGTACTGCTTGAAAGGCAGCTTGTGTTGTATCACACAAATTCTCTTTACACTGTGCACAGTTATACCTCTTGTTTTAATAAATAACTATTAGTGGGAAGAGGATACATGGGACCGGACGGGGCCCTCCTCTCTTCCCCCTCTCTCCTTCGTATCTGTAGCCTTTACTGTGTTTACATTACAGACACACCCCTGACCTTCACCCAGGCTCCCTATGCTGGCCCTAACACACCACTCACACCACCATGTCCACCACATACCAGAGCTCCTAAGTGTCGTGAATTTACAAACGTCACCTAAATAAATAAGTGGGTGCAAAAAAAGAGAGAGAGACGGAGAGATATTTTTTTGTCCAGGGGCGAGAGCGCTAAACATCAGCTCCGTTTGATCGTGTTGTGGGTTTGTTTAATCGCTTATTTTTAGCACACGCGGCCATCTCTCATGCATTGCAAATGTATGGCAACTTCGCCATGCATCGGCATCGCCTCCCAGCCTACCACTGTACTGCAGAGTAGACACACCCCTCCGATACACCCGCCTCACTGCACACATTTGCAAAGTGTCAAAGAAATAATGAAGCAGGATGCATAAAATGAACAGTCTCGGGGCCCGCGGGGTCCCTCGCACTAATACAACTGCGTGGTATCGATGGTGATGGTGTTGTGGTGTATTTAAATCACAAAATACTGGTCTCGGCGCCCGTGGCTGCAAAACAAAGGCACTGAGGTGCGTGAGAAGAGAAGGGGAAAAAAAAAAACAGCGTCAAACGGGACGATTTCCACCAACTGAGACGCCACACGCCGTCTAATGTTAGCACGGTAATCCCCACGCCGGGTCTCCGCTGATTCAGAGATCAGGGGCAAAACGGTGTAGCTTTAAACCTCACGCGGTCAAAGTTGTTTACCTCTTCGTTACCTCTGACGTCACGACACACCCCTGTTTGACGGGGACGGCCCTGTGAGTTACGGGCACCGGAGGCGGCCAAACAGAGCGGAGCTGGACGGAAGTGTCACCAACCACAACACGAGAGACACGCCGAGCGCACCTGTGATTGGTCACCGGAGGGGCTGGGGGGAAATCCCTCTTTCCCGTAGAGGTCCTCAGAAGGGGGCGGTGCATAACAAAAAAAAGTAATGGCCATCTATTTGGGTCCTGAAGAAGGAGGGATAATTCTCGTCGGACTACCGTAGGTGTGATTGACTTTAATTCATGTTAGCGTACGCGTTTGATCCTCGGCGATAGCCGGTTTGCGCTTTAGCCGTTTTTTCCCCGTTGGATGTCCGTTGCCCGCGGTCGCATAACGGTTAATAAGCTGTCTGAACTTGGAGCCGCGTTTTAGGGTTAAAGCAGCCAAGCAAGCCACGCTAACGTTAGCCACTACCAGCGCTGCTGTGAGAGCCAGCGTCTGAAAAGGGCGTACGAGTTTGACGTTTTCTCAACCAAGTCTCCTCACATTTCTGAGTTTGGTACAACGCCGTCCTCTCTCTCTCTCTCTCCTCAAAGCTAAACCTGGCCCAGTCAACATGGAGGGGACACACTTTGCAAGAGCATGAAGAAGACGACGACGACGAACGGCAACTAAAGAGGATTAAATGCAACTCGGTCTTGATGGGGAAAAGTTGAGCTGAGGTATGAAACTCGCATGCACAGGAGGAATGTTAAAAGTCGAGACTCGAGTTATCATAATGTCTGTTTCTCAAGGCCACATAAGAAACAGGTTTAGCATTGTATACATGTCATTTTACCAACGTGTTTGCCTTCGCACTTGCTGCCTACTTAGCTGCTATATAATGATTGCCACCAAGTGTGTATGTTGCTGTTGAAAATAGTTCAGCGTTACATAAACAGCTACAGCAGGTCAGGTACTAGGGTAAAGGCCCACTCACTGACTTGCGACATGCCATTTTGCTTTTGTATTGAACAGGATTAACAACTTGGGATAAATTGAAGAGCGGTTTCAAGTCTTACCTATTGTACAAGGGCATGGTAAAACCTCAGGTGAGACACTTTTCTTTTGTTTCTAGGTCATACCTGGCAATATACCCTCTATATGTTGACATTTAGCTGTTTTTGAAGAGACACTGAAAATTTCTATTCATGCGTAATCAAGTCTAAACATATGATGTTTTTTAATGAAACATTTTTGTACAGATTTTCTGGCATTGTTGCTCTCTCATAAACTCACAACTGTGTTTATAATAAATGATTTTACTGCCACCATATGTGAGAGAGGAAATCTCTGAGGAATAAGTTGGCACATAGTATAGGAACAATTGTGAATATTACATTTAAGGCTGTTATATGTATATTTCAATAAAGCGTGAGTGATTTGTCAACAGTACAGAAATACCAGTACTTTTGAAACTTTGATTAATTTAATGTGACTTGAGAAGATGTGACGTAAATCTGTGACGTCCTATAGATTAAGGACTGATGTCTGTCTCTTAGGGCATGTAATGAAATCTGCAGAACTGAAGAGGAATTTGTCAATACGACTAATTAAGCTTATGTAAGAGTGTTTTTCTCTCCCAAGTTGAAGACGGTATTGTCAAATTAATAAAAATTAGCATATATTAGTTAATATCTTTTCAGTCACTTTTTTATAACATGCTGTAATATCACCTCAAATGTTTATTTTGCTGATTGAGACATAATAAAATTCTGATAGGCTGCAGAGATTTCAACTGCTAGGTAACAGAAACTTATAGTTTTACTGTATGAGTGAGTTATCTGAGCATGGAGGGAGTTATTTTCAAACACACACACAGTGGCATTGTTGGTAGATTAAGTTATCTGTATATGAGTGTTTATATTCTTACACCTTAGCTACTCACTTCATAGTCATGGAGAACTGAGCAACTAGCAGATAATGACATCATTAATTACTATGAGTGTCCGTCTTTCTCAGCCTCCAGCTTCTCTCTCTCTCTCTCTCTCTCTCTCTCTCTCTCTCTCTCTCTCTCTTTCTGCCACAAATCACTCAAAAGAAAATTTGAAGGGATCAAATACAGATAACAGCAAGGGGCACATTTTCCTACGTACCTATCTTTCCATTGAGCCTAGAGCTACATTTCTCACACCTATCCATTTCTGTTTATGAAACAGTTTGACACTTGAAAAATAGCAGGTAGGATGTTGTTTTTATGTCAGCTGCTTCATTTCTTGGTTAAGAATATGGTTTTCCCTCTCGACATCTTAGGTGACTTAAGATCAGCGGTAACATATGTTCTGAATTTAAATAATGTGGAAATTTACGAGAGAACCTGAATTATTTGGGACAGGACTAGAGACTGTTCATTGAATTGAGCACAGGTCTGCAATGGGCATCTACAAAATGAACTTACTTTTTGTCTTTTATTGACTATAACTGTAGCAGTTTGTTTATGGAGCTGTGTGCTGTGGTGATGGTACAGTCCATTAGGCTTCCTATACAGTGGAATACCCCGCCTCCTACCCCCTTTCGTGACTGCAGTAATTGGTTGCTTCCTCTCACATGTAACCCTATAGAAAGAAAGAGGCTGCTGTACTTCACTGTAAAGACCCACTTGTATGTACTTCTGTGCATGCATGATGTTTGACACATATGTTCAGTTGCCTTCGAGACTAATGAAGCGTTAAGTTTCCCCTAATGTCATTGGGTCCACAATTACCTCCTGTGGTTGATGGCTTCGAGGCCAAACACATCACGCAGGTGATGTTTGTTGAATATGGAGCACAAGTGATGCAGAAAAAAATTCTTCTTCGAAAGAAAAATATACGTCACTGTTTGATATTTAGGCCAGTGGATCATATAGTCTAATTTCCTTTTAAATTAATATCCGTGTGTGACTAGATTATTTCTAAAAAATATTCTGAATGTATATTTTTCCACCTTTTGAGAAGTTGAGTTTTTATTAGCAATATAAATACCAGTCATTTCTTATATTTTGTATTTTCTAAGAGAAGTATTTCCTGAAAGCGAGACAGCATTTTATGGAGATTATATAACTTTGACTTGTGGGCTAAGTGCATTTGCGCACACCTCACCCACATGTCTGTTGTCTGACTGGTATTGTCCAGTCTGCTTTCTTCATGCACAACTTGGTGTGCGTATGAGAATGTGCATTCTCTGTCAAATTCAGTATAGACATAAACAGGACTTTTGGTGTGTGTGTGTGTTTGAGTGGGCCTCTCCCTGCCTCGTCTCTTTCCCCTCTCCAGAGTCCAGCAAGGGGCCCAGCATAAGGGGGCAGGCTGCCGTCACTGCCTCTCTCTCCCCTTGCAGGCCAGCAGTGGGACCGGGGGGGGGGGGGTTGGACAACCATAGGGTTGGACACGGGACATGGGACCCCCCACCCCCTCCACCCCAGTTTAGTCCATCCTGTGTGGGGCACAGGTCACCTTGTCATGTGCTATTACTGCTGCTGTAACATGCTCCCTGTGATCGTAGGAAAAGAGCATGAGATAGACCCGTGGAGGCTGCAGGAGGGTGAATGAGAGAGAGGAAAACGAAGGGACAGGACTGGACTAGTCTGCTCAGCCAGTTGTTTAGCTGCATTACAGACTCAGTTTGTCTACTTTGTTGTTGTTAGGTCCACATTGTCTGTTTTTGTCCATTGTTCTCTTTCCTCTATCTGCTCTCCTGGTGTATTGTTGTTTTTTTTTTTTTTAACACCAAGCAGATTTGAATTAAACTTCTCTTGTCACAAATCCCAGATCATGTTTCTTTTTAATAGTTTTTTCACAAACTCCTCTCCTTTAAATTTCCCTCTTCGTTCTCTTCTCTGCCATTTTTGTGGGCTTAGATGTGCTGCTATGGCTGAATCTCGAGCCCATGTATTTCCATTGTAGCCCAGTTCTTTGCAGCCCGGGTCATTCCAGACCTGATTTGTTTTATGTCTCATCTGTACTCGTAGTGACCCAGCCCGAGGTATGCAGTAAAACACATCGCCTTATGTTTTCTCCCCTCTCCCTCCAACTCTCTCCACAACTTCCCTCTGTCTTTTCTCCCTCTCGTTCTCATTCTCTCTCTCTCTCACTCACTCTTTCCTCTTTTATATCTTTCTCCTACTCTCCCTCTTTTTTCCCTTTAAGAGAAACTTTTGGCAGCATGGAACAATTTCAGAACCATTTGTGGGATTGCGTCATGTGATGTCGATGGAGGATGCTCATTGGACTGTCAGATAGGGCCTCCTTCTCTCACTCAGGCGTTCCACAGCAATCCCTCTCTTTCTTCCCGTGCTGTTATAGGTCTGGATGTGATTCCGACTCTGACTCTTATGTGTTGGGATGTGGTCTGTAAGCCCATTGCTGACATTCTTGGGACGTGATGCCAGAGGTTTTTTATTTCCCACTTTCCCGTCTCTCTTCTGCACGTCTGTGTGCAGTTAAAATGATCCCTCCTTTAAACCCTGACTGGTTCCTCCTATTTACCCACTTTGTTATATCTTGCCTTGTCCTCAATCACATTTCATTTCAACGCCCAAGCACTAATGGCACCACTTAATTAGGTTTGTTAGAAGGTGGGTCTTCGTGGAGGGTGGGTTTTTATAATCACTTGATATTGACTTTGATGAAACTTAATCTAGCATCTGGGCTGCTCTCCAAATCCTTTTCACGGCTGAGATCTCGTTCATGTCTCCTCTATAAGTAACAGGCCACCTGACAAAGAAAACCAATGGCCACTTTCCTGTTTGATAATAACATACTTTACAATGGTGCAGCTGGAAATGAAATGGCAAGAAGAACAGAGCGAAATAAGCTACCTTATGAGCGGTATTGGACTCCTGCCATGGTCCACCTTTGCACTTATTCCTGTATGAACTTCTCACAGAAGCTCAAACTCCCTGTAGATGCAGTAACTGCAGCAGGAACTCATGAATTACTATATTCTAAGGACTACGTTCATCATGCTGCATCCCTGGCATGAAGTGTTACTATTTCTCATATTAGCACATTACAAGTCTCTGCTCTCTGTTCTTCAGCTTTGCACCATCTGTAGTCGAGACTTTGTATCAAATTGATTGACATCTAATGCCAACTAATTAGAAGGTGCAAGTTACAGGTATCCATTTGGGGCACTGGGATGCGAATGGTGCAAACAATTTACACTGATAACATGGCACAGGTTGTGTCATAGCCTGAATACATTATGCAAGCTTTGGTGGGATATTTCCTTCATCTGTAATGAGTTAAAACCTTACCAGGTGTTCATTAGTAAATATTTAATCACTGGACCTTTTTATGTGGCATAGGTTAAACTCAAGTTATTAAAGACATTCTGTTTTATGACAAGAGTAGCGGTTTTGTTGATCTGAATTTAGTCCAGACCGCGAACAGCAATACACATATTTATCTTGAGAATTGATGATCTATTAACTGTTTAGCATTGACACTTCTGTCAATAGTTGCATGTGTTTAAATCCAACCTAGGGCTTTCCCTGGATTATGAGATACATGCGTGTCATTTCAGCCATGATGTGAATAAATCAAAGAGGAAAAGATGAGTCACTGCACCACTGCATGCTAAGTAGCACTTGTTCTTCCTCGGCTAGTTTGTTGGGTTAAAAGAAAGGGAAACTCCCTAGCCTCTCCTCCAACTGCGCCACCAAAATTGGGATAATGTCTTTATTTTGCAGCTTTCACCACCCAGTTAAAATGACAAACTACAGTCAGTTTGTGGTACTGTGCATAATTACAGCAGACCTCATCTCTTGCTCATCGGCCACTGCTGCCGTGTTTCTCAGATTCCCAAACCTCAGTCTTGCTTTTTCATCTCTTTATCACTAGATTTCACAGATGGAGTCCATTAGTGTTTTTCTTGTTGGGGAAAAAAGCTATCACTGTAGAAAGTGCTTATTTTACACTATGAGATGATTTATTCTCAATTTAAATCTGTAAAGAATTGTCACTTTTAACAGAGCTGAAAGGATTAGCTGATTAATCACCATCTCAATCAACAGAAAGTTAAAACATCCCCAAGGTCTAGTTTCTATCTTATGAGAATTAGCTTTTTGTTTTGAATGTCTTTCTGTTTTGAACCTGGTTGGATATTTAAAGACACCATCTTGTGGTTTTGGAATTTGTTTCTCTTTTACCAATATTTTAATTCTGAATTCAATAAGGAAAAGAATTCATAGTTGCAAGCATAGTTATTAAATTGTTGGTTTTTCCTTAGCCAAACATGCTAGAAAAGTAATGAGTAACTCTCGTAGTCTTCAGTGTAATTTCTCAGTGGGTGACCAAGAGGGTGTGGTGGTTATCGCATGTGCCGAGCCCTGCCATGCTTATCACCTCAAACACATCCAAAGCCTTAAACCTAAAGGTTTCCAACCTAAAAAGACTCAGATTAAATATACAAATGTCTGTCTGTGATACATGATTTAGATGTCCAGCCAAAAGATTTTTCACAGTGACGATAAGTGGTCACACACACAAACAGCACATAATTCCAAAATTGGCTCCTTGACTTAAAAATGGGAGTGAAGCAGGACCAGCAGAAATAAATCATACTATAAATGTGATTCCAACAGCTAATTGCTTTTTCCCCTGACACGTTTCAAGATGAGGGGCTGTCAGAGATGAGACGTGTATTTATATTTAGCTAGTAATTGAAGTGGCTTATGAGTGTGTATTTTTAGCCAGCTTTTAAAATAACAAAAACAGACCGTTTGTGTGGAAGGCCTCTCTCTGGGCTGCTGCTGTGTACCCTCTCCTCATACTATTTTTCTGTCATATCCGTGACAGCCGGCAGGGTACAGTTGGTCTTTGTAACACAGAAAGACACTGTGACAAAGAGGTCGCCCCTCCCCTTCTTGTTGTATCCATGTATATATTTCTATCTGCTTTTACTACATTGCTCCGATATTTCTTCCTCCCTGCTCCTCTTTGGCTGGATTTTCCAATGCATCCTTCTCTCCTCCTACACTACTCTCACTGCGCTCTCCTGTGGGCTGGCATTTCCTCTCTGACTGCAAACAGCAAATGGCCATTCACAGAGCAATAGATGAAAATTTGTCTGAACTATGTAGTTCAGTTTGTATGTGTGTCGTGAGATGTAATGCACACATAAACAGTCTACCGTGTGACAGTCTCAAGAGCAACATTGTGAGAAGATTATGGAAGCCAGGTGATACTGATACTGCTGTAAAATTGGTACTTTAATCATAATAATAATAATAATAATAATCTAGTTAATTTTACCAATAATAATGTTTATTTATATAGCACTTATAAAAATCAGAGAATACAAAGTGATAAACAAGCAAAAATTTTCAATGCTAGAAAAAAGAAAAACATAAATTATTTATATATATATATATATAAAATATGTGTGTGTGCACATAAATAAACACATTATGGGTAAGACTAATAATAGAAAATAAATTTTAAAGAACATTTAGATTTTACAGGTTTTTCATTTGTCAGTCTAGAGTTGAGCTTTGAATTTTGAAATGTTCATTACGATGTTAAACCTGTTCTTTTTCTGCGTTCTAGTATGTGGTGGTACAGCAAAGCACAAAACAATGAAATCACTCATGTACAATGTTACGACTGTTTTAAGACAGAAACCAAATTCAATAAACTGCTTAAGCAGTGTAAGAGTTTCAAAATATTTTACATAAACCAATGTACCAGCCATAACAATCTGGTAGAAATTGTTCCTGTTCAAGAGATTTGTCTCCTTCAGCTGGTGTAAGCTTATTTAAACTCATACTCGTCATGTGGCTGAGATGAGCTACCTTAATTACCCTCAGTAGTTCTCTGCTTTACATGGATATGTGCAGTTCTCGCTGTCAGTCACTGGGTGTAATTGTCCATGTTTGATCTTCCTTGTCCTTTAATACTACTTGATAATATAGTTGTTTTTCTTTTGCTACCGTTGTATTGTATGTTTGAATCAACAGCGATGCCTAATGTCAGTTCATTTCAATTATGTCTTTTGACTCTACACCATTAGCATAACTGTTAAATGTTTATAAAATGTTTATGGAATCTTAATGAGAAAACTGACGACCAACTACCAAGGACAGCAAATCAGAAGTCCACTGACATTCCTCTTTGAATTTCTGCGTGCACAATTTCTAATTTTGTAAATGACTTGTGTGCAGACCTTCCATGTTTGACTAGGGTTTGGAAAGGATGTGTATGTAGCAGAGAGTTGAAAGAATGGCTCCAAAGAAGCAACGTCATACATTGTATTTTGCGGCTATTTCTGTTTTTAGTGCATAATCACATTAATAATTAGCAAATAGAGTTCAGTTTTGGTTTCTTAAGAACCCACTCCCTCTCTTTACTTATCTCTTTTATTGAGTAAAGGGAAATTGGTAATATTGTTTAAACATTATTAACAATCCAAGAAATTTGCATCCCAAGTTCTAATATTGTTCCCAGTAAAAATAGGTAGTTGTTTGCAGAATAAACAGTGTATACATCACTGCAGTCTGGGAGCCTGTGTTTGACCAGTCAATGATGTTTAGTGTCATAAACAACACAATAGTTCTCAAACCTTTGGAAAGTATCACCTTGGGAGCAAGGACCTCTATAACAGAAAAAAAAGCCTTAAAATAAAGGCCAAAATCTATTTATTAAATATTGTTAAATGAATCTAAATTTCACTTTGTTGTCAACAAAAAAAAACCTCATTGTAAGATTTTTTTTATTAATTTGCTTGACAATTGTTAGAATAATAAAGTAATTTGTGTCTTTAAAGTCTTATGATACAAAAAGTGACTTGTGCCTTGTTTCCCTAGTTTCGGGTTTCCAAAGCAAAGTCCCACCATAACACACTGTTTTATGTCAAACCACAGAAAATAAATGAGACTTTAAAGCCATTATATAGCCAGGACCTTTAAAAAGGATGCTTCTTATTTTCAGCAGTCTTGTGTTTTTCATACTGTCATCAGGTTGTGAAATGCCAGCAGCCTTTCTTTTGTTACCGTGACCATACCATGACATTTCTCACCGCATCTCCATAAGCTCAGTGCTTCCTGACATCAAATCTCTACCAAAATAATGCTGATTCTGTTTGCAGGAAGCTGCAAATCTGTTCAGCACCTAAGAGGTTTTTAGCTCTAACATGTTAGACAATTTGGCAGCTCCAAAACTGAATATAGTCAGTGACAATGCATAATGTAATGTCCCTCCTGCTGCAATCTTAGTGATTCAGTAAATGGTACAATTGTCAAGTTACAGTCTACAAGCACACTGGTTGTAGATATTTCTTATAAAAGGCTGTAGTCGTGAATTGTAGCTTCTATTAACCAGCCATCAGGTAAGAGATCCATACCTGCTTTGCCTGTCATGGAGCTGGACTCAACTCTGTAAGCTAATTAGGAATCACAGTGTTACTGTTTTATCCTAAGGCTTTATGGTATTGTAACACACACTGCGAAGAGAAATGTTATTATTATTACAGTGATGACACATTTGATTGATGAATCAGAATGTCATACACACAATATGTATATCCTTCAAGAGCAAGACATTCTGTTGAAGCTTAAAGCTCAAAACCAGTTCCCCGGCTCTGCGTGCCCAAGACTGGAATGAGTACAGATCTGGTCTAATAACCTACTGCATTATTTAGAGCCCTCTCAATACTACTGTGCATTTAGTGTAATGGCCTGTCAAGGCTGAATGCAATCACACAGTACCAACTTCACTGATCAGTTGACGATATAGTTAAGGTGAATGGGTGTTTTCCTTCTTCGTTCACAGTGAGTGATGAGTGTGAAACCCTGCTGGGATTAGTCTGCCTGCCTAGTCTGCAGGCAAACAGATTTTATGCTTTATAATTATGCTGAATAATTATATTTGTCAGCATTGTGTAACATTTCATTACACGATAGCTTTTAATATGTTTTAATTGCTATAGACTATAGTCTACTTTATAGGTTAGATCACAGCTCTCCATCAATCTTAATTGGGATTTGGGAAGTTTTAATACTGTGCATGAGAATTGCACTGATCAGACCTTTTTTTTTTTTTTTTTTTTTTTTTAATTTTCATCTCATGTTTCCTAGCCATGATTTTAATGTTTGTGGGCCTGTCTGTCCAACTACTCACAACTACAAAGCCAACAAGCAGATAGCGTTAGGAACACATTTTTCCCCATGAAATCAGTTTTTATTAAAGAACCCTGACATTCAACAAGTGGCAACCAAGGAAGTTTAGTAAACCCCAATTACAGAAAACGGTGATTACATGAGATTATTTGGTTTGCTTTGGAAATTACCTGTTGAAGTGAGTCTTGGTTTAGGCTACATAGATTGTAAGTGTTTGAAATGCAAAGCCCATTCATATTACATCACCTCAATGGCAAGTGTTACTGTGTAGTAAATGGCCCTCGAGGCCTTATCTTGATATGTCTTTGGAATAACTATTGTAATGGTATCATGAAAACAAGACATTTGTTGCAAGCCTTTATAGCCTGGCAAGTCATTTTAAGGACCTTTGAGTCAACGTGTATTTCTACTACATGCCTGCTCTCAGAACAACGATGTGTTATAGCATAGATGGGAGTAAGAAATCTTCTCCACTTAGACGAGTGGGGGAAACAGCAAAGTTTAGGGCACATTATTTTACTACTTGAGCCTAGTTGGCAATCAAAACAAAATACTGCTTTTAGAAATGTTCGCCTTCTCTCTGCAGCGTGGCAGCAGCTGTAAATGTTCTATCAAGTTTGGTTAAAATGTGAGGCTTTACAGTGTAGATTTAACCGTTCAACTGTTATATTACAAGAAATTGCTGTTTTGCTTTGCTTTACATCAACTTGGTATAGCTCACTGCTTCAGGAGCCTGGTGATGAAGCCAAACAATCTAAAGTGTTTTCCCATCAACCTATGAGTTTCTCTATGGTCTGTTGTTTATCAAGGCCTGTTCGACCCATCTGCTGAACTCCCTCCACAAATATTTGCTGTCAGTTGCTGCTACTTCCAGTTGTGTGCATACATACTGTTACGGTGTACCACAATGGTTGCTGTATCAGATGTTCCTCGTTAAAGTGTGTGGTGTCATGATACAAGACGCCAACTTGCTGTAGATGCTTGAGCCTCTTGTCCATGATGCCTCCAGCACTGAAGCAATGACTAGATCCTCTGTTTCCTTTCTTCTTTTGACCTTTTGTTTTAATAAGGACTACATGTCCTGTTAATAGAATTGGCTAGGAACAGAATTTGGTTTAAAGGCATACTGGACATAATATTCACAGTCAGCTGTTGACTTTACAGGAGTGTATGTTAGACTTTTAGGTAGAACAGTGTTTTATTAATTAGACATGAATTATGGAGAGCTCTGTCAAATCATTTTAAATTATTCAGCTGGGCCCTCATCTCATTGGCTGTTGATTTGTGACTTTGTTGAGGTTTTTATCGGTTTAGTTACCCTCACCTCCCCTCTCTCAGCCCTCCATCTTCTTCCATCATTTGCTTTGCTTTCATTCTGCAGTGGAAGCAAAAGAAAAGAATAAGAAAGGAGCTTTGTGAAAAGGACAGTGATTGTTTGTTTATGAGGATGCTAGCCTTGCGGTGACATGCCTTTTTTCTCCCTCTCATGAGGCTGTTAAGTGAAATAGATACTCAGAGCACTATGTAATCAAATGTAACCCAGATCCAGCATTTTGGAGTGGAACAAGGGTTTTTCCACTTGATTCATATGGCTCCAGTTCCTTGCTCCAGGACAAAAACACTGGAGTTGAGTTCACCTCCAAAGGGTAGACTGGGACTGTTTGAATCTCTCCTGATGGAAGGGACAGTGTTTGGTTGGCATGGAGATTGGTGAAAAGAGATGTGTCAGGCTTCAGTGTAGGGTATTTACACCAACCTTTGTGAGATAATCATAGTTGAAATACAATTTAAACAAACAAACAAACAAAAAACCCTATGAACAATGACCATTTATGACTTTTATTATTTTTGTTCTCAGTTATCTTGTGAACAGCAACACAAAACAGACTATAATTTAAAAAAAATATTCTCAAATTTGCTTCAGATGTTAGAAATTGGCAGCCAAATTCAGATTTTTATTTTTTGTGCTGATTGGAGGCAAAGTAAGTGAACGGTTTCTATAACCAGGAGCTGATTTCATTTGTTTTTCTCCCTCCTCTCTCTTTCTTTATTCCCCTCTGTCTGTTCAGTGATGGAGCCCACGGTTGTGAGTACGTCCACTCTGGCCCCCGATGAGTTTGATAGGAACGTGCCCCGGATCTGCGGCGTCTGTGGTGACAAAGCCACCGGCTTCCACTTTAATGCCATGACCTGTGAGGGCTGCAAAGGTTTTTTCAGGTATACAAATACAAATGTGAGGTCACATATAAAGTGTGAAGTAGACATAAATTAACATGTTTAATGTCTAATGCACAGAGATATGTTTGCACACACACACACACACACACACACACACACACACACACACACACTACACACAGTAGTCTGTGTGTAGCCAGCACAATAGCTCATACCACCGTGATTAATAGCCAAAGATGTATATTTACCAATTTATTGACACGTGTACACATTGCCAGACAAACATAGGTCTGAACTTGCATATATAATGGCCACCCACACACTCACATGCACATTAAATGTAATTGCCACCCACAGTTACATAAGAGCACACACAAAACCACTGACAACATTCCTGTTCACGCTAATGCTCAGCAGGAGGTAGAGAATACAAATGAGCTCTGCGCTACAATGCCTTGGCTTCAGCCTGTTCATTGATACACACCAGTTTCCAATTTAACCAAAGACGAAACTAGAGCAATTCATGATTTTGTAAGTTTATGTGTGTATGTTGTATCCACCCATTTGTGTCCATTCCTCTCAGCAGTCTTGATATTTAAAGTGAGACGATGAAAAAGACGGATGTTTAATAATCTCCTTCCTCATCTCTCAGCTGGCCTCTGTTTGAACTCTCACCAAGCATGTGTGTGTGTTTTTGCTCACATCTGTGTATAAATGTTCATACATAACAGTGGGGTCCAAAAAAGTAGGAGACCACTTTCCCATTCACTTGAATGGGAAACTGATCCATCACTAACTAAATAATTATGCTTTGCGTCATCATTTGGCAAGGTTCATCTCTTACCCCTGGATTCCTTGGCACTCAGCCAAATGTACGCTGTTCTACTCAGTCCCAGATTTGAAGGGCAAAAATATTTATCTTGTTCTTCCATGATAATTATTTGAGCAAAACACTGTCAAAGGTGCCACTTTGCTACATGTGTCAAACTCTTACTCTATGCACAGATCTCTTTAATCAACACAGCTACAAACATGCTGAGGCACATACATGTATGAGCCTTAACTACATTCCTAATAACTTCTGCAAATTATTTTTTACTTGTGTGTGCATGTATACACTGATATATCTGTGTCTTTTAACAGACTGTAAAATGTATACAATTTATTTAGGCGCAGTATGAAGCGCAAGGCCACCTTCACATGTCCCTTTAACGGCAGTTGCACCATCACCAAGGACAACAGGCGCCACTGCCAGGCATGCCGGCTCAAACGCTGTGTGGACATTGGCATGATGAAAGAGTGTAAGTATGATAGGTGACCCATATGTCACGAGGTCAATACTCTAACCTTACATTGTGTGATTTACTGCATGTATTTAAATAGTTGAGTTGTTTAGGTTTAGCAAGTTGATCCCAGTTTGGCCTTTTGGGTTCAGTGCATGGTTCATCATCATAAATTACATAATTAATTAGATTAATTAACCAAGTAATAGAGATGAGGTCACTGAGTTTTTTTTTGTTTTGTTTTGTTTGTTTGTTTTTGTTTTTTTTGTGACCTGAAAGTTTTGAAAATGAGTGAACATTATATCCTGATAGTTTACATATTAATTCTATTTAATGTAAATTATTTGTTGATAAAAGACTATAATTGTTAGTAACAATTGATAGTATATTTTACACAACTGCTGTTTGCAATTTTTTGGGGCCTCTGGTAAATATTATGTAATATTTGGACTGTGGTCAAGTGTCCCAGGGTCTTTGCCCCCATTAGAGTGTTTACACGTTCTATTTGAACTACTGGAGCCTCCCCACATTGTATACAATAAGTATACTCCATCTGAAGTTTCAACACCTGCTGTTATGTACAATCTAGCGAGGCCTCTTCTTTCCACACAGGCTTGTTTATTTTCATTGTCTGTAAATAGCAGGTACATCTTTTCTAGTTTTCTCCTAATATCCGGATATTGTCCACAGGCCAGTTTTAAAGCAAAGGCTTCTCACTTCCAGCTTTTCCCCAGGGTGTTTCTGGGAATACCACAAGAGCCGTGGCACCGACACTGAGATTTACTGTACGTGAACAGTGTTGCTGTTGCAAAAACAGGAGCATGTTGTTGAGACCCAGTTCTCTCTCTCTCCCTCTCTCTCTGACTCTGTGAGCTAATTCAGTGGCTAGAACAACAAGGAGTGAACAGAACAAAGACAATGCATTCACTTGTTCATTGCAGCAGGGGTCTCCATATGGAACTGTCCCCTCCCATTCTCTTCCTCCAGAGAATAACAACCCCCCTCCACCCAGCACCACATTGACATAGTTGTCATCACAATGTAAAAGACAAATACATACTGAAAAGCTTTAAAAGGTGTATATCTCCAACCAATTTTTTATGCTCTATCTGTATTCTGTCATTCAGATTTTTTTTTTTTATCCTAGTTTCCAGTGGTTTCCCTGCTTCTCCTGTTTTATTGATGTCAGTCATACAAATACTCTTTTCCATCATGTTTTTTCCTTAAAGTTTTTATTTTTTTGTGTGTGTTGTAGTTCTAACACTCTCCCTCTTTTGCCCCCCCAGTCATTTTGACAGATGAGGAAGTGCAGAGGAAGAAGGACCTGATTCAACGAAGGAAGGAGGAGGAGGCTCAGCGTGAAGCGGAGAGGGAGGCACGGCGACCCCGGCTCACTGAAGAGCAAAGTCAGGTCATCACCACGCTGGTGGAGGCACACCACAAGACATATGACGACTCCTACTCTGACTTCTGCCGCTTCAGGGTTCGTGTCTAAATACAGTTATTCTTGTCACCATATCGTGTGGGAGTTGAAACAACATAACAATCAAGCTAATGCTGTTATGCTAATGTAAAATAAGGACAGCGTCACCCCTATTAGACAATTTATTTGAATGTAGATTTGCTGTTTGTTGTTCCATAGTCCCACGAAATAACAGAACTGACATTACTTAGTAATTTGCATAGGGCTCCTTTTGTTATTCTTTATAATGTTAAGTCCCTCAAGCCATTTCTCCTCTGAAATTAATTTTTCAGTTTTAATCCCCACAAATTACACACAAGGCCATACTCTGCACCAGTAATTCAATTCCATTTTTTCAGCAGATATTCAACAAAACTGCATACGATGTAATTTTGAATGACTGAATCAAAACAATGAACACAAATTGCTTAATTGTAAGTCAACGAAGATTGGGAAGGTAAATCTAGTTTTACTGTATAGAATGTAAATATTCCAAGTTAACCTTCGCCATCAGTAATGTCCATTTCATGCCTTAGATGTATTTTGGTTTTTAATTTTGACTGGGTTTATCTTCTGGAGTCTTTACATGTGCCTTTTCCTATCGTGTAGCCTCCTGTGCGCGAGGGCCCAGTGACACGTAGCGCAAGCAGAGCTGCCTCTCTCCACTCTCTGTCTGATGCCTCCTCTGACTCGTTCAGTCACTCTCCAGGTAAGAGGCACATAGTATGAGGACTTCACTTCACAAATCAAGTGAAAACATTGACTGCTCACTAATAATAGTTAATACTTAGGCAGTTATTTTTCCAGTTCAGTTGTTTGCATATTGTCTTATATAATCTGTTATGCTGCTTTACTGAGAAATCCAGTGGAAACCGTGTGAATAACCTGTACCCTGCAGACACCTGACCCGTTCTAGTAAACATCAGTTCATTAATGCATCAATCACTAATGGGGTGAACACAGCAAGGGACACGGTCACGTGGCCCACCTCCAATACTCAGTACACACAAATGACTCAAAACAACCCAACCAGCTTTGTCTGCTTCATTTATTGTTGGAGCTGCAATCTAAGCTTTCATTTCAGTTCTACTGACCTGGCACTTATGTATTTCCAGATGATCCTTTCTGCCAACAATCCTCATATATTTTCATGAATTTGTTCTCAGCACAGACTGTTTGTGTTGTTCATGGAGGAAAAATATAACTTTGTTTTGTATTGTTTATGAACATTTTACCCTCCTTTCTCTTCTTTTTCCTTCTCCTGGCTTCTTCTCTGGTCTGGTCGGTCTATCCTGCTCACTGCAGAGTCAGTTGACACCAAAATGAACTTAAACAACCTGCTGATGATGTACCAGGAGCAGGGCAGCAGCCCTGATTCCAGTGAGGAGGAGGGTTCCAGCTTCTCCATGCTGCCTCACCTTGCTGACCTGGTCTCCTATAGCATCCAGAAGGTCATTGGATTTGCCAAGATGATCCCTGGGTTCAGGTGTGTATCCAGTCTTGCTTTTGCTCCTTTTCAGTTAAAATGTTTTTGCTTGTGTTTACGTATCTTTGTTAGTTACTGTTTGTAACTTGCCATCTGTCACTTGTCGCACTGGTGTGTGTGCATACAAAAACCATCTTTGTATCCATCTGTCAGTGTTTTGAATTTGTCACCCTGCATTCAATTTAATTATTATTAGTTGTTATTAATTGTTAACTGACATGAACAAGATATGAACATGCAATGTGTGGAGATTTGACTTGGAGCCATATAGGCTAGCTAAAAAAGAGTCTCACTAAACCTCTTCAATGACCAATACAAGATGGCAAGAAAAAGTTGCCAGTTCTGTTTTCAGTCTTGGTCTGAACTGCGTTGCATTAAAAGCTGGCATTCTACTGATACTTCTGACATAAAGCTGCAACACAGAGATTGAGGAGAGGGTGATCCTTTCTCTGTACTTAGATTTTGCAGAGAACTTATTGTTTATCTGATTGTCTTTGTTATCTTTGTTGTTTGCATTCAGGATAGTCCTGTTTATGTAACAGAATGGTATAGTTTAAATAATAAATACATTTTATTGTCTAAATGTAGATGTACAAACAGAACTTTCAGACCTCATTTTTTATTTGCATGTCTCAGAGTGACTCTTTACCCAAATGTGTGTTGAAGACTTTGTACACCTACTTGTTTTTCTGCCTGATTAGTCGATAATGTGCCACAGTGATGGCCGTGGTCTAAAGGCCATTGATTACTCATAGACTGTATATAACAGAGAGCTGACACATTGTGGAAAATATTTTATGTCATGTTGTTCCTTTACTGGAAGGGTTTATACATTTTCCATGGCCATGTTGTTCATGTGAAGTTCGCCCCTTTAAGTATGTTAGTAGGCTATTGCCTAACCTTTGAGACATGCATTCCTCCAGCACTGAGCAGTCACCTGCCTGTATTGCACGTATGCTGTCAGGTTTTCTAGTTTAGTTTAGGTTTTAGTAAGAACATTACATTACCATTACATAACCTGTAGAAGGTACAAACCATCACATTATATATGACTATAAAGGCAAAATTTCAATAACTGCCCAATGCTTTTTTTAATGTCATCTCCATATCTTCTTACCCCACACATGGCAACAATTGGGGAAACTGGACAAAAGCTCCGTGTCTCAGGGGTTACCCCAAAGTCGAGGCTAAAACAAGTCAGGGCCTGTATTTCCTGAAAGTTGTCATTCCCACTGGCAGCGAGTGATGGACGTGGTCGGATTACCATTGGAATGTTTGTTCACTTATGATCTGCTCCCTAAGCTCTGAAAAACAGCCCAGACCTCCCCTTCATGTTTCAGTTCATGTCTCCTGCCAGTTCAGTAGTTTCATGTCATAAAAATTTGAAGACTCTTCAAAACATTGCTAGATGCTTTTCACTGTCACAGTGATGACACTTAAAATGGCACCAGTTTGGCTAATGTTCATCAAATAAGACACTAGAACCTGTTACAACAGGAGAAAGCAAACAGAGTAATTTTGGATGGTTTTTTGTTCTTCTTCCTGCACACTATATCCGATAAAGACCATGACTGACCTTGAACCTATAGTCAATAAAACACTGGCCAGGTACTTCAGAACTAATTATTAGATTGTTGTTTACCTGCTGCTGTATCACTTTCCTAATGTTCCCATGATCAACACAAAGTAATCAAGGCTATTTAAAGACTGTTACAGTAACATAAAGATGATTTCTTTCCCTACAGGGAGTTGACTGCAGAGGACCAGATTGCCCTGCTCAAGTCAAGCGCCATTGAGGTGATCATGCTGCGCTCAAATCAGAGCTTCAACCTGGAAGACATGTCCTGGAGCTGTGGTGCGCCTGACTTTAAATACCAGATCAGCGATGTCACCAAAGGTCAGTGTTAAAGCCGCCACGTGTACGTCTAGTATTTGTGCATATACATGCTTGGCAACATGTTTTGCTCCACTGATAGTTGAAGTGAAGACGCGCATGTTACATATTAACACTTCTTCCCAGAGATGAAAGAAGCAGTGCAGATAAATACAGAGATAAGGTTACTGGCAGTGGCCTGTGTACATATCCATAGGCAAAGGATGCAAATTTTTCTGCAAAACCAGTGTTACATATGTGCTGAAGGCCCTTTGGGAGTGGCTTTAGTTTGCCTTTCAAACAAGACCCTCTCTCTCTCTGGGATCAACCAAAGAATGTCACTCCTGACCTGTTCACCACACAAAACAGCCACTGTCTAGACAAGGAGAAGCAGCACTGTTGTGCTCTTCTTAATATATAGTTGAAATGAACATGACTGGAAAATGTGTTTCCTCATGTAGTAATAGTTTCATGACAAGATTTATATTGCCTTTATTAAGGCAATATTATAATTGTATCATTAGAAGATGTTCAATTCAGTGCCACTGCAGCATAACATTTTTTGCAATATTCAAAGTGTGATCATTTTCATACCTTTTTTGTTTAGTATAAACATGTTTTTTTTTTATTTTTTAAAGCAAAATGTGTCGCAGTGTAATATGAACACACAAAGAACTAAAACATAAGGGGATTATTCAACTAGAAAACATTTTTAAAAATTAAATAATTAAAAATTAACAAAGCATTTGGTGCTAATTTCACCACAGTTTGGTCAGTGCTCAGAAAGCATTCAAGTTCAATTCACAACCCATCCATGAAATGAGAAAATGGAGGCACATTTATGACAATCAATAAAAACGTTTGATCAGTGTTTGTTTGAAATGACATATAAAACTGATCCTAAATTTTCCCAACCAGTAGTTCCTGGAGAAAGCCTTGTGTGACAACACACAACATGCAAGAAAAAAATACAGGCCAGAGATGATTCAAAGAGGCAAAATGAAATAATAATGAGTAAGAGGGATGTTAACATTCCCTGGAGGGCCTTTCTTCTGCGATATAGTACGGAGCTGGTTGTTTGGGCTGCACGATAATGACGTGCTCCTTCTTCTATAGCTGGCCACACTCTGGAGCTGTTGGAGCCACTGGTGAAGTTCCAGGTGGGCCTGAAGAAGCTCAACCTGCACGAGGAGGAACATGTGTTGCTGATGGCCATCTGCCTGCTTTCTCCAGGTACTTTTCATCTGACTGTGTGGAGGAGGGAACTTGTAGGGCTATCATGAATTGTTCATGAGTGATTATGTTTATCTCTTTTTTTTCAAATAGAGAATAGATTCATTATGGTTTTTATTGTAGCAAAACATCAATGTTAGACAATATTTGATGTATTTTTGTCACCTGTCACTCAAAATAAATAAATAAGCTGTGTGAGGGATTTCATGTCTCGTGAGTATTGGCCTTATGGTATGGTATGCATTTTTGGAAAATACAGTGCATATATTATACATGTCTGGTTATGCAAGCAAGCAAGCATGTGTAACTAAGTGGATATTTGCATTCCTTTGTGTATATAAGGCAACTCATTAACAATACATAGATGTGCGCTAGCTGATCTAAAATTAGCAAGCGTCCTTACCAGAATGGTTGGAATACAAATACAAAGATCATGCAATTTTTTATAATTCATAATTAGACTTGATTATTTCCCAGTATAAATATTATTATTCCACTGTGAACACAAATAACAAAATCCTCAGTTTTCCAGCAGAAATTCAATTTCAACATTTTGGCTTGTGCAACAACCATAAACCATAAGACTCCTCTGTTACAGACCGCCCAGGTGTGCAGGATCATGCACGGATCGAAGCCCTCCAAGACCGCCTTTCAGAGACCCTGCAGGCCTACATCCAGCTTCACCACCCAGGAGGACGGCTGCTCTACGCCAAGATGATCCAGAAACTGGCCGACCTTCGCAGCCTCAACGAGGAGCACTCCAAACAGTACCGCTCACTCTCCTTCCAGCCGGAGCACAGCATGCAGCTCACCCCACTGGTGTTGGAGGTGTTCGGCAGCGAAGTCTCCTAGAGTCTCTCCTCTGAACCTCAGAGGTACAGCAGGAGCTGGAGACGAGACCCCAGGGGGTGAAAATGGAGGGAGGGAGCTGAGAATGTGCCGGATAGGCTAAATGGAGGTGTAAAGTACAATGCGAGTAGAGGAGAGAAAATGGGGTGTGTGTGTGCGTGTGTGTGTGTGTGTGCGTGCGCGCGCGGTTGTTTGTATGTGCGTTGGCCATGTGGTTTCATGTGTGTTTCGTCTAAAGAAGTCTATCTTGGCGTAAAGGCCAAGGTTGTATGGAGAGCAAGCAGATGTTAAAAGACACCGCAAACAAGGGAACTTCATATAATACAAAGTTAACTATACATACAACGTCTGCCTATATACAGTGTTTTGTCTGTATTTAAATCAACAAACAGCTGCTTCAGATGCCAGGACATTTTGTGTGTGTACATGTTGTGCACACACCAACACAACAAACATACTCAGTTATTCATCTAGCCATTCAGTTGAGCTACCTCTTGGTTTTACTGGGGTTGTTTTATATTTACATCACCTATGTGAAACAGTAACTTTTACACAGAACAATTTAGATACAGTACAGATGACATTTCAGTTTATTGGTGCAAAAGCAGTGCCTGCACATTACTTTGACATTTTTGGATGTTTCAAAAATCCTGTATTTTGTTTTTCATCTGCTTCATTCAAGGCAGCATATGTATATGACTGTGTATACAATTCAAACACATGCCTTTCACCTTTCACCAAAGGTATGGTCAACTACTTTCTCAAAAAGCTTCCAGTACCTAAAATAATAACCTTGCTGCTCCATGGGTCTTTCATGCATGCAGTCTTTCGACATGCTAGCAAGTTGTCTGACTAGCCTCACAGCCTATGAAGGAAAATGTCATTATTTAGGTTTATACTGCAGAGTAGAGAGCATAGTGTTATTTAGTCAGGTTTTGATAGAAATTTGGGGTGCCTGGTTTTGAGGTGAGAATTAGCCACTAAATGTGTTAGCTACTCTTCGACTGCTAACTGTCAATCAAACTAAGCCTGCATTATGGCTTGTTACTCTTTTGAAATTGTTTTTCATTATTCTTCTCTTTTGTTTAATTGTTTATTTTCCTGTAAATAGTTAATTGCTACCACATGTATCCTAAGCACTGTTAAACCACCTTTTACTCAAGCCTATGTATTGATATACAGCACCTATATTATCACAGATTTTAAAGGGCTAAAATGCCAAATCTAACTGGAATAGGAACTGGAGGCCAAAGCCAGGGGCCTCTCTTGTTAATATATAGCTGCATACCTTACTTGGAATTGGCATAGATATGGATGTAATTACAATGGTCTCTTTTGTGTTTTATACGTTACTTCACCTTTAAAAAACAATTCCATGAATTGTTCCTCCTCAGTACACAGTGAGCTCAGTGGGTGGAGAGCTTGGGAAGCTGCTTCAGACCTCCACAGATATCACACCCCTTTCATTTCTGACTGGGAAGTGGATTTTCTAGAATGTCTGAGGACCTGGTTGTGGCAGTGGTGCGCACCTCTACACCCAGGCCCTCCTGTTTGATGATGTATGCTGCGCAGCCCTCTAGTGGCTGCATTGTGTAAATACCAGGTATATATACATATATATATACACATATATAAATGTGTGTATATATATGTATACGTATATATATATATGTCTGTTGCTGTACATAGGGCTACATATTTCTCAAGGCAAATTTTTTCAAAAATATATATGCAAATACAATATTGACCCTTTTTTGTTTTGGATTCATTATCACAATGTATTGAGACACTATGCTCTTTGTTTTGACTTTGACAATGTTTTTTTTTGTTTGTTTGTTTTTGTTTTGTTTTTTTTTTTTGGTACAATTGAGTTAAGAATGGCTTCAACAGGGATTGCTTATGTATTTGACTCAGTCAGATTATTATTTGTGTAGCGGTGGTTTGATGTATTTGACTAATTTCCAAGGTTCATTTTCAGAAAGAGGACAAGCTAAACATACCGTGCTGCTCTCTAATATAAGCCATATAGATTGCCAAGCTAGTTACACACCTGATGCATTACAGTACATCAACATGATGACTCCACAGCCTTGGATATTCTCATTATATAATCTACTAAACACGTGCTATCTATATATCTATGGCTTTTGGAAGATGAGTCTGTGTATGATAGGAACTCATATGCCTTCTCTCTGCTGTCAGTCATCTTTGGCTTATGCTTCATCAGACAGCATCTAATGGCTTATAAACCAAACTGCCAAGAGAATTTTAATGCGTTAGATTTAGAGGCCAGTGATGTATGGCTTGCCGCATGTGGGATTATGGTAAAAGTAAACAAGACATGTATCAAGACAATTCCCCAAAGAAGCATTGAGTCTAATCCCTGCCAAGTGCAGATGGTTTCATATCAAGCACCTTGGCTTAAAAGAAATCATTTGCAGAGATGACACTAAAGTCTCAAACTTTTCTTTTTGTCTTCTATTTGCTGTGTGGCAGAAGACATCTGTTAAAACTGTTCCTGTGATTGGCCATACAGGCTTCCTATGTCAGACCTAGGGCTTCCTTCATCTCGGTAGACCAGGGATACTCTGTGATCTTAGAGAAAGATGGTGAAAGAGAGAGAGCATATGTTTGTTGTTGAGCTCAACGTATTTTCACAACTTCTTCGCGAAAAGTTGTGACCAGTTGTTGCTTTAATATGTTTAGCCCAAATGGGTTTTTTTGAAAGTCCATTCTCTGTCACTGTGGCTTTATTCCAACTTTTTCTCTTATTCAGTCACTGTGACCCTCAGCAAAGTGACAGTCAGGGTTGGACAAACAGACGATCTGCATAGCACAGATATTTCATAGTTTTTGGATGTTTCTATATACACAAAATCTGGTTTTCTTCCTGAAAATCATTGGGATTTTATATATATATATATATATATATATATATATATATGNCATACAGGCTTCCTATGTCAGACCTAGGGCTTCCTTCATCTCGGTAGACCAGGGATACTCTGTGATCTTAGAGAAAGATGGTGAAAGAGAGAGAGCATATGTTTGTTGTTGAGCTCAACGTATTTTCACAACTTCTTCGCGAAAAGTTGTGACCAGTTGTTGCTTTAATATGTTTAGCCCAAATGGGTTTTTTTGAAAGTCCATTCTCTGTCACTGTGGCTTTATTCCAACTTTTTCTCTTATTCAGTCACTGTGACCCTCAGCAAAGTGACAGTCAGGGTTGGACAAACAGACGATCTGCATAGCACAGATATTTCATAGTTTTTGGATGTTTCTATATACACAAAATCTGGTTTTCTTCCTGAAAATCATTGGGATTTTATATATATATATATATATATATATATATATATATATGTGTGTGTGTGTGTGTGTATACATACACATATATGTATATGTGTATATAGCTATAATATAAATTTCCACATGTCCCACAAATTTCCCTGCTGTGATTGAACTTTAAGGAGTCGAGGCTCGAGAGTCTTTAGGCAGTACCACTCATATGTATAGTATGTTAGTTTGATGAGGGGTATGATGTGCTTGGTTACTGAACACTGACTTTTGAAGTTAAGAAAAGTCTCCATGTTGATTTTTCTCTGAATACATACTTCTGTATGTAGCTATTGGTTTGATTTTGTTCTATTTTCTTTTTGAGATAGAGATGCAGTGTTGATTTGTGTATGTTTAATGCAGTGGGAGGTTTGGTGAACATGTAAGTGCCACGGGGAGAGGTCCCTCCACACAAGAACAGGGTAAAAGAGGAGTTCTCTTGGGGATTTGAAAACTGAACAGGAAGAGTCTGGAGGATGCATCATACAGCCACTAATTGAACAAGTAGTTTTTGGTCAGTACCCACACAGCATCAGGGGAATTCTGCCTTTAGCTTTGCGCAAAAGATGGGAATCCCCTGTTTCCTTTAATGACTGAAAATGTGATTAAATGTTGTTTGCAGACCCGTTTCCCCATATAATGCCCCACACCAATGCACTGTGCACTACATGTAATTCCAGTTAAATCTAAATCTGGTGCATCCTCAGTGCTTCCTGTTTGGTTTTACCATGGAAGGCTGCTCAGTATCCGTAAGTTTAAACTCTGCATCATGGTTGTTAAATTACTGGAACTTGAAAACCATACGTCAGTGGAAATCTACATTACAAATTAGATGGATCCATCTTTGTTAAGATTTCCTCAAGATTGGCAACATAACACAGTAACAATGCCTGCAATATACAACTCATGGTACACTATCACCAGCAAGCTTTACAGTTTATCATGTTCGTAGACATTTTTGAAGTTTTTTGTATAACTGTTGCCATTACAAATCCTGTCTGTAAAACATGTATATCATTCATAGAAATCAGTTGGCCATCTCCCATGCAAAGGCTTTCAAGTCTTTTTTTATTATTTTTTTAATTATATTTTTGTTCCTCCCATTAGGACAGGGATTGTAATGGAATCAACTTAATGTAGTTCTTACAAAAAGGAGTGTCCACAATGGATGTACACCATAATCTACCTAAAAAACCTACCTCTCTTAGCTCAGATTTTTTTCAGCATTAAGCATTTGCCTCTGTTTTTACTTTTGTAATATTTGTATTCATGTTGGTATTTATTGCTGTCTAATGAGTCATACTTCAATGATTACCTCAGAGATATCTCACAGATTTGGGAGAGTCCAGCTAATGAAGTCATTCATAGTTTTGTTTTTTTTTTTGTTTTTTGTTTTTTTTTTGTACAGTTTTTTTTCTTTCTCAGATTTAGCATTGCCTTTTTTCTTTTTCTTTTTTTTTTCTCCATTTCTTTTTTTTTTTTTTTTTTAACGCACAAAATACCAGGAGTGTTTTTTTAATATAGTGCCTGCACTCTGACCAACGGGGCTCAGACTGGCTAGGATGAGGGTGCATTTACTCCAGAAGTGATGTCCTTCTCTTCATCTTTGTCCTTTTGCTCTGTCCTTGGGATATCTGTGTAGTTTTCAGCAATAGATACAATTCATCTTGTAGCCATGTTGCTGATATCTACCTTTTATCTTAATAGCTTTTAAGGACAAACTGAACAGGAGAGCTTTGTGGAGTGATTGCAGCTGTGTAGAAGGAACAACCTGAAAGACTTTGTGGCAGTAGGAGAAACGAGAGGTGTGTTTGCGCTCCACTTGGTACTGTTAGCACGGTCTTTGCTCTGTAGTACACCATCCTTACCCTGTCTCTCTTATTTGCCCCGTCATTTTCTCCATGCCCTCTCTGTGTCTTCACCTCTCCTTCTGTCCTAAAGTCTGCTCCTGCACCTTCATCATTCCCTGCCAATGTTTGGTCAAACGAGGGGAATTGGGAGGGGTGAAATCCTCAGTATCCATGCAATGCTGCTTTTATCTCAAGTATCACCAAGTCGTGTGTTATTGACACTTACATAATGCAGGCATCATCCAAAGTGTCGGCCACCAGCGGTGCGACAAGCCTCATTGGTAGATTGTGTCTTTTGAAACGTACACAACTTAGTGATGCTTATTTGGGGGGAAAAAACAAACAAATTCCATTCAGATCCGAGTATCATATTAACGGAGCAACTACTCACTTTGGTGAATTTAAACCAAGTTGTTTTTTTTTGTTTGTTTGTTTGTTTGTTTGTTTTTTGGGGGGGGGGGGGTTTTGTTTGGTTTTTTTTTTTTTTTTTTTTTTTTTATTCATGTCAAACTGCTTCAGGTAAACACTGAATGAAATTAGAGAGTTTTTATTGATCAGTCAATACTGAGGAACAATGTCGCCATGGTCACATCTACCCTGAGCTGTGTGCCATAACATGACCCTTTTAATGCAGGGGAGGGTGTTAATGAAGCTGGCTTCAGATGTTCCCCAGCACAATTTCAATGGGAAGGATGTCTAAGTGTGAGATTGGCTTCTTACTTAGTACTCTGACAGCCATGATTATTGATGTTTTATAAGAATTAAAATCTGAATTTGGCATTGAATTTTAACCCTGCATTGTGAACCCAAATCATGCCACATTCAAATAAAATGCCTGAACCAACAAAAGCACTTAATGTAATGTTTGTAACACATGCATACTGACGAATCTACTAGCCATAAACTGCCTGTGTAGGTCAGCATGATATGGCTGCAATTATCAAAAAAAGAGTTAAGTCACCTAAATTCTAATGTAATTGCAATTTATCTTTTGTCTCATTTTTTTTCAAAGATCTTCTTTTTTCTATTATAAATTGGTGTTTATGTAATGTTATTTTTGTCAGATGTTTTGCAAATCAAAAATAAACAGTTGTACATAGCAGAAGGCTTCTGTGTGGTTTGTTTTTTTTATTATTAGTTTTTTTGAACAGTTTGTTTCCTTTATGGCCAAGTGCTCCAAGTGCTGCTTTTTGTCATTCATTAGCTATTAGGTAACAATTTACACACCAGTCTTTGCACATCCACAGTCACACTTCTGAAGAATCTGTGACTAAAAAAATGTCTTTAATCCCGCTGTAGTAGACTATACACAGCTATGGCACATATATATATGAAACCAATATGTTGGATGTACATTGTGAAATACAGCGTACAATGCCATACACTCAGTAAAATATAATGTACATATATTATCGAAAAACAACACATACATAATGCCAGCATAAAATAAAACTTGAAATAATAGAGAAAAAAAAAAAAATTGGACTGATACATTATTAAAAATGTTACGTGGTTACATTCACATTCAAAGGTATAAGCCATGAATGAACTGTACCAAGAGGCCTATACAATAATATTGCAAGTCAAATATTTATTTATTTATTTCACGTTTTAAGTTTGTTTTTAATACCCATTTTTGATGGGTATTAAGTGGCAAGTGGTCAGGACATACTGTGTGCATTTGTGCACCTAGGCACAAATGCTTTGGGGGTTTTTTTTGGTTTTTTTGGTTTTTTTTGCAAATTTCAATGTTAATAATGGATCATCTTGAAGTATCTTGTTATATCTTTCATTATTTAAACAGGCATTTCCAGTGTAAGTAAAATTATTCTTATGGATAAACTGTATTCACATTTTTTACACTGATTATCTGAGAGAGTGTGGATGGGGTTCAGAACAATACATTGGTGGTCAGGTTAGGGTTCATAGACGTCCAATGTTATTGCTGCCTCTTCTATGTAACATCACCAGAGATAAGTAACTCACATCACTTAGGATTCTGTTTTGAGACATATTGCTTATACATATTGGCTTGCACTCTCAAATACAATTCTCTTTTTCTTCCTTAAATTTTTTCCTTTAAAGTTTTCCACATTTGTGTAATCCGCTTTAAATGTTCGCATGTTATCATTTATCCACTAGAGGGCACTGTTCTATCATTACATGTGTTTGTTCTCCCTCATTGACCTGATGACCTCTGTGATTCAACACTGAGGTCATCCAGAAACAGTTAAGATCATTTAGATTACACCGGACAGCCTCACAGCAGTATTGTGGTGTGTGTAGGGAAACAGAAGAGTGCTGGTGAACACACACCACAGGATTGTATCAAGATATATCTGACATGTGTGCAATATGTCGGAAGAGATTTCAGCTCACCTCAGCTCATACCTCTTTGGTTGGTCACACATAGAATAAGATTGCATGAGTGGTGATGTGCAGAAGGAACAAATAAAAGATTATCAGAGAAATCCAGTCATTGCGTGACAGTTAATTGTCAGCTCTGGTACGAAGCAGGGGCACTTCTTTTGCCTGCTGATAAGGTTGCGCTCAAGCTGAGCCGTTACATCTGTGCATGAGGTTAGATGAAGGAAAGAGAGGTTCTGGTTGCAGCAACATCCCTTAGGTGAGGGCTTTCTGGCTGTGTTATCTCACAACAGAGCAAGAAGAAACTCAACACCCTGTATTTTTCCACAGGGTTGTATTTATTGCCTCACAGTCCTTTCTATAGATAATAAGCATTAGTGACAAACAGCAATTTCATGCATCAGGTAGATGCCAAAAGGTGAACCAGCAACAATGCAATTTTAGGACAGCCACAGTGGTGCTATTAAGAAACCAAATTACATTCAAATTTTTCTAACTTTAAAATCAAATCAGCTTGATATGAGCCCAAACTATTTAGTACATTTAGTGCACTTACAAAGGTTAATTTAAACGTGTTGCTGTAAAACCCATCTGTGCATTTATCAAATCTCACTGTTTCATCACTTTCTTTGAATCACTGCTGAGGAAATCACACCTTTTTTCAGCTTTATTCTATTTTTTCCTTTAAAGGTACTGTAATCAACATTTCCATTTTAATGATGGATATTAGGCTTCAGTTTATTATTCCATTATCTATCCTGACATTGGAGCCAATCTGAAGCTGAGTTGCAGATGGAGACAGTGACAAATATTGGAAATTTGAGAAACATCAAAAATGTTTCTTTTTGATTGATCATTCTGATTTAATTGGTTTAAAATATTAGGTTACAATCAATCAAGGCTGTGGTAACCTCCAGCTCCGAGAGGTGTTTTAGTATCTTTCCGCTCATTGTTTTGGTTTTCTCGCCTTTTGTAACTTTAGTGTATCTGTTCACTCTCACGGCTCTCTTCAGTTCGCACAGCAGTCTCCTGTTTTCAGCGGGAAAAAGCTCTTGAATCCCACGGTGCCCATAGTACTGACAAGCAGACAAAGCTTTGTGAACATAGAGGAGCATTTAGTTGCCAAAGAGACAGATGTTTCACTCTGGAGATGGTGGCCAAAACAGAACTAGAAGTTTTGACTTATGTCTGCCAGGTTGGACTGAGATATGACTCTATCATCTAGTGTTGCTCCATGTCTGCTGGATGTGTGAATAGACAACTGTTTGCTAACACATCTGCTACAACAGCTTTATAAGGTTAATAATAATATGTCAATGTTGTGTTAACAGTTTGCTGTGTTCCTCCCAAGGGGTAAAAAAAAAAAATCAATTAAAGCAGCTGTAAACTTTTTGTTTAATAGCTACTTTAAAAAAGAAAAGCTCCCATGGTTAAAATTTGTTCTAAAAAATGAAATATAAAATGATATAACATGAAAAAGGCATAATTAAAGAAATGATATTCAAAGGAAATCTGAAAATTAAAATTCTCCTACATCGATTTGTGCTCTGTCTGGGACTGTCCCCAACTGTGCGCTCAGTGACCAGGGTCACACCAGGACAGTTTCTTGGAATGGCACGACATGACTTTGTTTTAGGGTGAGGCAGACACCAGTCATGGGCACCAGATAAAGACACACACACATACACAGAGTCCAGAGTGGCCCCAAGTGCACAAGTACAATGGGTGGTCCTCAAAGACATTTATTTCTGTCTGTGGGGGGGGTATTAATACTTACGGGCAGTGCCTTCATATTATCAGAGCCTGATGTTGCCGTTCTAAGCAGCACATGTGCAAACTGATAGACCACAGCCTCTGTATGAAATGTAACAGTATGTTTTGCTAAGAATGCCCCTGGCATAATAAGGAGTGTTTTATTTTTGCGCCCCAGCTTGGGGTATGACTGTTCAGCTGGCACATAGCCGCCTGCAGGGGGATGTCAGTTGTGACTTTCCAGTAATAACAAGGGCGTGTTGTTTTCTGTGTGCATATCTCTTGTACATGTGTGTGTGAGAGAGAGGGAGAGCATTTTATTTCAAACTAAACACCCAGTCACAACGATAAGACAAAGCAGAAAACGTCAGCTCAGTAACATGAAGCTCAGGCTATGCATTGAGTGTCAGTGTGTGAGCCTCCAAGGCGAATGAGAGAGGACCCTTTATTCCTTTTTTTCTATTGATTCTGTGCCCACATATCTAGATTGGATGTTGGATGCCCTTTATACAAGTCATCCAAATATCATTAGGGCTAAACCCACCATGTGGTTTTGGTTCAGAATGCTAGGAACGCATGCATGGCCCGTGGATGTTTCTCTACTCTCGCCCTCCATGGGGCAAAATAATATTCTCTCCTCTCACAGCGCTGAAGGTGGAGACAGAGAGAAAATACATAAATACAGAACATCAATAAACCTGCGTTTTATGAGAGATTTTGAAATGTAGCACTCATGAGACACGAGACACTCCTTCGCTGTTAACAGTAGCATTGCATGCAAGGACTGACTCCAGGGGCCACAGAGTGAACAATCTTTGTATTTATTTCACAAAGCTGAGTGATCGCACTCTACAAATTTGTTAAGAATGAGACAAAGAAAAAAAATGTTCATTATACTGAGAGAAAAAATGTTGGAATGAGGATTTTTTTGTATCCTCTTCCTCTTGAGCTAGACATTGTTCCAAAGGGGAAAGAAAAACATCTTGGCTTTTTTTCTTTTTTGAATTATTTTCTGTTGTTCTCGTGCCCTCTCTACTTTCCAGGCAAGAGGAAGAGGGCAGTGTGTGCGTGAGTGTGTGTTTAAGGAAGTGTTCTCCTCGGAAAATAATGGCCGCAAAGTCGCATTAACAGCCAGACATTTCCTCCATGTTTTCCCGTGCTCTACATTTATATTCTCAGCACACACACACACACACACACACACACACACACATAGCATGCNTTTTCAGCATTGGATTGAGCCTGCTGTTTTTGTTTTTTTTTTTCTCTTCAATACTTCCACAGATAAGACCCTCCAGGTTGGAGGGATGTTCTGGTAAAGTTGTCACACCCTTGATGGCGTCATCAAAATTTGTTGTCACTACACTGTGGCAAAACACTATTGAATTATACATGCTTTAAAAAAAAAAGAAACCTGTCATTTCCTTTGAAACCAAAAACAGGTAATAACATGCGGTAACCATTTTTTCTAGTATGAACACAATTTCTTTTGTCAGAATTTATGTTTGACAATAAACTTCCTTTTCCTCACCATCAGTAACAGCGGTTTCTAAATTATGAATCATTTTGTTCTAGTTGTGGTTGTTCCTTTAAAGGCTTTTTCTTTCACCATGCTGCTTTTCTAGTTTTCTCTAAGCCGTACTACATTTGTTTTCACCCACCCCATATTTCGTCACATGGTGTAATACTGTCTTGTCATCTGTTGATACCTGGTAATGGGTTCTGTGCCTCACATCAACCTGTTAATGCGAATGCAACATAATTGTTTGATTCATTTAAGAACAAGAGCTCATAGAGGTCTAAATTGAATTCGAAAAATATAATAGAAATATTACAACCAGACATTCAAGCTGTCATGACAGTACATTAGCAGTCTCTGTGCTCTCATTACTGGTGGCTCGTTGAAATTGATTCATAACACCAGCCGTGTTACATTGTTATACAAGGGAATTTCTGACACTGAAGTTTCTCGAGGACACAGTGAAACTATTTAACAAGTTAAAATATAGCAATTAAAGTTAGAACCAAAGACAGCTAAATCTTTATAGTCCCATGCTGCATCTTAACCACGCGTAGGCCTCTAAACTACTACAGTATATCATGGTAATACTTCCAGTCAAATGGCTATGTACTGTTTGGTAATCAAGAATATTGTAGATTGTCTTTTTTTTTTTTTTAAATAAACTCATTGATCCCTACTTATGCATTTATTGTTACAGGTCTCTCCACTGCGCAGTAGTTCCAGCCCTCCCAACAGTACAGGTAGCACAGCTGACAGTGATGGCTGGACCCCAGGACCCCCAACCTCCTGCCCCCAGCGCCCCAACAAGGTCTCTCAGGACAGGAGCAGGAAACGTCCACAGCCAGGAGCCATGCTGTCCAATCACACCAAGAAAGATGTGAGTTGAAATGATGTCTCACCACACCTTCACACCTTGTTATGTGTTCATCTTCATCCCCTTTGACATACATGCCCTTTTTTTTCTTTTTTGCAGCACACAATCGCAACCCTGCACCCAGATGACCGCAGGAAAGCAGACAAGCTGAAGAAGAAGAAAAGGAGAAAGGAGAGAGAGCATCAGGCTGGTGATGAAAGTGAGGCTCAGCAGGCCCACTCATCAGTGTCAGAGATGCAGTACCCTGCCTCCTTTGGTGGCCGAACGATCAAAGAAGAGCCAGAGGATGATATCAGCATTCCCCTACACCCCCAGCGACTGCCAAGCCCTTCCCCCTGCAAGGAAGAGCCCAAGGAGGAGCGTCGATACTGGGATGGCCGAGACCTTGAAGAAGGAGTGGTAAAGGTACAGAAGGTGGAGGGCTTTTCAGGAAACAGAACAGTGTTCCGTCAGGGAAAACAAGTGGTGTTCAGAGACGAAGATGGATCAGGAGAGGATGAGGACATCATGGTAGATTCAGGTGAGGTCTTGTGTGAGTGCGAATATTGCATTGTTACAAGTTTGACAAAATGGCCAACATTGACTCAGTGGATTCTCTCTCATTTCTCCTCAGATGACGACTCATGGGACTTGGTCACGTGTTTCTGCATGAAGCCTTTTGCTGGCCGGGCCATGATCGAGTGTAACAAGTGTCACACCTGGATCCACCTGTCGTGTGCTAAGATTCGCAAGAGCCATGTGCCAGAGACATATGTGTGCCAGAGCTGCCGAGAGACACATGGAGCCCCAGATGCCCGCCGCTCCCACCGCTCGCGTGTAGGCCCACGCAAACACCTGCTAGACTGACCCCAAGTTGAACCGTGAACTCTGAACCCTTCCTCTTTTGCCTCCTCTCCACCTGCTGGACTGACCCTTCCTCAAATTCAGGTCTTGGGCCCTTCATTCTCTGTCCCTCATGGTCAGCCATGACCCACATTTTCTATAAACACTTTGGTGGACCTATCCCAAGCCCTTGTTCCATTTGAAAACAGATTGAGTGCTGTTTTAGATTTACCAAGGTTTGTTTCTGCTTCCCTACAGACTCTGTGCGTAAGGCAATCACTGAATGGATGTCTGTCTGTGGATGACATTAGAATAGCAGCAAACCGCTACTGTTGGGACTTGGTGTCTCGCGAACACTGGAAAACATTTGAACTGCCATATAGAGAGAATACCCTCACAACTGCCACCCACTATGGTGCATGCTGGGATTTGTGGGAAAGACTGTTTGCACTTTTTCACTTTTTTCTTAGTTTTAAAACCATCTGACCTTTCTGTAATAGGGACAGGTATGTCTTTCTGATTAAACTGGATTTGATTTCTCAAAGATGCCTCTATTAATGTTACAATTTACAATTAACTGTTTAAAAAAAAAAAGAGAAAATAAGTTAAGCCTTGTGTTAATTGCTTCAGATGGTGCTATAGTATAAAGCTGAGGTATAATCCATTAGAACAAAGATGTAGGATAAAAGACTAGAGTCTGCATCTGCTTCATCTGCTTGTTGGTCTCTTTTGTTATCTAAGACACTGTGAAAGAATATCACTGAGGCTTTAAGCCTGTACAACAGAACCAAGCGCTTGTTACTCTCCCTTCCACTTCACAAGCTGTCTTCCATGGCTACTCATCTGAATCAAGATGTTACTTGGCCACACATGGAGCTTTCATATGCTATATTCTCAAAAATGTTCAAATTAGGTTCTGTTTATTTCACCAGAGGTTATTTTATTTTGCAGTTTATAAAAACCCCTGATAACAAGATTCAGATAACATGGCTGTCAAGATTTTGCTGCATTTAATGACAAGGTTGGAGATTTGTATTGTTCACATACTTTTTTTATTTTATAAACTGTTTACAACCATTTAAAGTTTCTGTAGTTTTTGGCCGTTTAATGCTTAAAACAAAGTTTTCAGAGACAAATATATTTATAGAAGGGAAGTCTTGTGGCCGTCCTGTTAAAGTATCAACAGAAAAAAAGCTATCTTAACTGGAAGTGTTGTTAGGGAAATTCACTCCAGTCCACTTTAAATTATGCATGTGAGTATTTGATTGAATGGTTAGCGCTGTGTGAGGGTGTTGCATGAGCTGCTATGAGTCGTCTCAACCAAGCTCCATGATTTTTGGTATTTGTAAGATGGAGAAATCTGCAAAGTACTGTAGGCAGGGTCGGTTTGTTTTGTTTGTCTCTGAAGGGTCAGATTAGAAGAACAGATCCCAATCTCTTATCACCTTTTGCTAATGTTTTCATAGCAGTATTCAATTACTTCCATATGCAGGTTTAATGGGGAGAGGGAGTCTTCACTTTTTTCTTAAACCTTGCTCCAATTTGGATGAAATTTTTTAAGCTTTGTTATTCATGTGCCATCTGCTGTTGGGCCTGTCTGTGTAGGCTACATGTTGTTTCTGATTATACAAAAGCCATACTGTAGAGTGACAGATTTTAGACTCAGAACCTTGGATAATAGTCCAGGATGGGGTTTTACAATGCAGAATCAATGACTTGACCAGGGAACGACTAACACACACAATGAATGTTTGGTTTGTAAAGAACACAAGACTCTCCAAGAGTGTAAAGTGGTTTAACTCATCTCTGCACTCTGTGTTCTGCTATTTACAAATGTTGCCTAACTGGTTCATACTCAGCAATTCCCCAGGTCATGATGTTTTAAGACCTGAAATCATTTATTTGCTGTTTCTCAGGACGTTGATGTCTTGAAGAGAACCTGAAGACACCTACAGGCACAAATTCCTAATGTTAGTCTGCGTCTTAGAGACATCAGTGTAATTGTTAGCAAATCTCATTGTGATACAGCTCGTGTATTCTGACCCTGGGTTGCCCTATCCCCTTATTGAGAAAGCGTTGTCTGTACTGTGGTGCAAACTGTTTCTGTGAAACTAATGTAAAGTATTGTAAATAAAGAGTTACCATTTTAATTTGTTTGTCTTTTATAATATTGGATTTTTAAATGGACCTGTTCTTCTGTAATGCTCTTGAAATCAGACACCACATCTGTTTTATTCATATTTATTGTAGTCTTTACAGAACAGAACACGGGCTCTTCAACCATTCACTACATTTACATTAAGTGGGTCAGTTTGGATGATGGGTTGAATGCAACAGCAGGGAGCAGTCTTTCTGCTGGCCTCATGGTGGCACTAGCAGAGAGATGACCAGCTGACCTGTCAAAAATACTTACACACTGAAAACTAAAGAGAGGAGACAAATACTACAAACAAAATCAGTGCAAAATGGCTGCTGTAATTGTGACCCCAAGCCAAGACTGATGTCTTACTGTAAAGACTTGCTGCAACTGACGCCCGTCTAACTTACCACTGATGGCAAAATCAGAATCATTCAGGAGAAGACGCCATTTGAAGATAGAAAGATCAATCGCTATTTCTTAGATGTACCCTATCGCATTCAGTATAAAGCCTCAGCACCACTTTCATGTCAACTAGCCTGAAAATGTAGCTTTAAATACTGTACATCTTGTGCAAAATATTACTTTTATATTTAGTAAAATACTATTTGTATCCTACAGTAGTGAGTTCAGAGATTCTCTAGTTCATTACACTTCCCAGACAAAATGCGGATAAATGAGTAACTCACTGTAAGGATTAAACTTTGGGACTTCTGTGCTACAAAACTGTATTTCAAAAGAATACATGACATTTCCCCATGTCAACCTCACTACATTTTAAAAAAAAAAATGGAAGGAGCAATATCAAATTAAAAGACATGTCTCTGGAATGGTGTACACCAGGGCTATTCAACTATGTTGTTCAGGGTCCTGGGGGCTGGATATTTATCTGAGCTATTCTCATTGTTGGTACTATTCTTTATAACACTCTTATTGGTACTTACTGTAAACTATCAGTGTACCAGCATCATCTAACATCACTAAATCCACCCCTGCTCTGAGTGACCCGAAACTGAATTACGGTTCAGATGATGCTCTGTCCAGTTCAGGTTGAATTTAAGAACCCACCATAACAGTCAACTGGTGACTACTTTTTTAGTATCATGAACATATGTTTCTATAATTTAATTAACTCTGGCTGCTAACACACAAAACTTTGTGCTAATGTTCTCTAAAGGTTAACTTATCGCAACCTTCAGTGAACGTTCTTACAAAGTTTGAGGGAGGTGATGGTTGTATAACCATTGCAAGTATTTGACCTTCAAGGAACATTCAGGTGTAACCTTTAGAGAACCTCTAGTGAACATGTCTGAAGGGTACCTGTTTCCTGGGAACACACCTGGAGTAATGAGGGACAAACCAGAAGCTAGCGAGTTGAAAACTGTACATTTTTCACCAATATGTGACAGATTTTCACTTTTCTTTCATTACAATAATAAAATGTAAGGTCTAAAGAATTGATCAGCCGGCCAGTCAGAATTGATAGGCCACCAGTTGAATAGGCCTAGTGTACACACTAAACCTTGCTTTTCAAATCCATGTAACCATTTAAATGTGCAAGAATAGGTAACTTTTTTTCGTGTGACTCAGGTCAGCTCCAGTAGCAAGTTATTGCCTGTCATAGTTACAGCTTTAGCAGCAAACAGCCTACATAAGGGACAGTGTTGATCTACATGCTCTACTGCTCACATCCCAACCAGAAATTTCTTCTTTCATATCTCCATTTTTGAAAAAAGTCCCATTTCAGTACTTACTGATACTTTTCAGATATCAGCAGTGATGGCTCCAACTGCACAGAGATAATCAATAAACTTCAAATCCACATGGAATTATTGCCTTTAAATTGCAGAGGTGTTAAAAAATGTAGAGAGAATTCAAGCCTGTCTCTCATTGGTTGGATCGTGACCATCAGACAGCATCTATATCACTTTCATCTCCCTGTGCTAACCCTCCCCCCACATCCAAATCCAAACCCTCACAGATATAGGTTTGGAGCACCAGTTTGCACCTGCTGATTGACACCTCAATGAGCAGCAGACATGCCACAAAAAGGCATGATAAATTAAGATGAGACGTTTTCAACAACAAACAAAAACAAAAACAGGAGTTACACAATCTTTCCTCAGTCCTGGGCAGCCACAGGGTCACAGACATAAGACACGATCCTGCATAGTGTCGCTCTAAACATTTGCACAAGTTAGTGAAATATCCGGTCTTTAATAACATTATTAAATTCAAAACTACCAGGGTGATACACATACAAAGACTAAAAGACTGTAATGATAAGGGGTAACATTACACAGCTTGTTTATATATATTTGACATAACAAATGCCAAGAAACATTTTTCATGTGTGCACATAGAGCTCATGGTTGAGGGAAATGGTCACCACATCTGCAGTGACTACACGTTCCTCTATGTAGTGCATATATAAAACTATGTTCAGGACCATTGTCTGATGTCCTGCAGCTGGCAGATATTTGAGCAGCCCTGTCAGTTGTAGCCATCTAGAGACTCAAAGAAACTCTGAGCTGACTCCTGTGTTTTGCTGAACCTGGGAGATGGCCAACAGGAAAGGGAGGAGTGGAGGAAGTCGATAAACGGATTCACTAATACCATGACAGAAGAGAACTGGAGGAAAGAAACTGACTTATTTTTGAAGCGTCCCCTCCATTCACGGGTTCTTCTGTGTACACCAAGTCTGTTTTATCTGCATTTGCCCTCTGGCGTTCCAACTGCAGTGAGCTCCTAGGACTCAGTCTCAATTCTGTGAGCTGAAAAGACAAGAAATTATTTGAACTGGGTGCATCCATATAGGCTTTAGTCATGTTAATAATAATACTGGGTGGATGCATACTAACATTGCTTGGGTATCCGCAGAGGATCAATGTCAGCAGAGATGACTTGGTGCATCACACCTCTGAACTGGTAGAGTAATTTAAGACTCTTCTCCTCTCCTACACAAGGGTCATAGAAGCCTGGCAACCCTGCCTGCACGCAGAGAAACCATTCACACACGAGACATTCAGATTTAAAAATGTGCCAATAAAAAATCACAAACATGTGAACACACGCACCTTCGAAGCCTCTGTGAGGATGAGTTTGGAGTCTTTGACCAGACACTGCAGCGGCACAGTGACGTCAATGACTTTTGCTTTCTCCTGCTTCTGGCTGGTGTCTGACACAAACTTTCCATACCAGGCGTTCAAGATGATCAGACCTAGACAGTGACAAACAATAAAAGTGTTTGCATCCAAATTTAAAACCAAGATACGCACGGATAATATACAGAATATTTACATGTGTAAATTCCTCCTACAGCAGGCAAACACATGCAATGGCAGTGCTGCTACTATGTTAGCTTGCAATCAATAATATGTAGGAATGTGTACCCATACTAGATACACAGACCATGAATTAGCTGCCGTGAACACATCCCACAGAGTGGCCCCTCAAATAACTGCATGCTCTCTTTACATAAATATAACAGAAAATCCATTAGTACACTGACATCACAGTTTTGATTTATTTGAGTGTGTACACTGGTGTTCTGTGCACAGATTTACAAGCTCAACCTATGTAAACACTGCAGCATGGAGATGGGCTACATCATCATCTCTTGCTTCATAGCAGGAGATGATGGAAGTCAGACTTAGCTAAAGAGACTCCTGGAGCTACAGTATATTATGTCGTTGACAGCAACCATGAGCAATGCGTTTGAATTACACATTTGGATTTTTATCAAGTTGTGACTGGCTGCAAATTAAAAAGGTTCTCAGTTTCTCGCCCTGGTGTAATGTCTGAGTATAAGTGTATGCGAGTGTGTGTGTGTGTCTGTCTGTCTTCCCTCACCCATCTTGGATTCTTCTGCTTCTATGATTCTCCTCACAGACTCCTGCATCAGCAGAACCTGCAAAGGAGCCAAGGGAGAAAAAGAAAGAGGAGGAGAGCAAAACAGAATAGGATAGAGGAGGAGAGAGGTTTTCAGACGAGATGAGGAGAGCTGAACCTAGACACAATGATCAATGATCCCCCACACACAATGAATAACGGTGTGTTTGCATGCAAGTGTGTGAGTGCTCACGGCAGACTCTGCCTCCTGCTTCTTCTTGGCGATGTCTGTGGCGGAGCTCTTCCTCTGCAGCTCCAGCTCTCTGAGAAGCACAGAGACAGACAAAGCAGACATCAACAATCACCCGCTGGGATTCACTGTGGAGGCATTAAAGAAACCCCTCTAGTATTAATGATACCACAACTAAAAAGCTCCTTCTCTGCCTGCATCAGAGGCGTGGAGTTGCCGTCAGCTGAAGGACAAAGCTTCATGAGCTTACTATTTATTATGTCTATGCACAAATAACATTAAAATGCAGAAGAAAGCCTCAACAGTGATTAAACATTATTATTATAAATGAAAACTAGCCCAGTAGCAAGAAGTGCAACGCTGACTGAGAAGATGTACTGACTGCTGTTTCTGTGCTTGTGTATACGGGATGATGATCAGTCTATGGACGGCCATGTAAACCAGCAGGGGTCCCACAGTGGCGTAGAAGACAGCGCTGGGCAGCAGCTGGTCTGTCAGGTGGACTGGAAACAGGTACGTTTGACTGGCACGTGCCAACCTGAATGGAAACACCAGCACAAACATGCATGCACATCAGATTATCATGCAGTGAGAATAGGGACCCACAGAAGAATGAGGTCATATTCTGGGTTGGCCAGTACTTGATCTTGAGTGTGACTCCCTGTGGGACACCAATGCTGACAGTGGCTGACAGGACACTGTGTCGGCTGATCTTCCTCTCTGCTCCATATTCCACCACAGTGCCAAACCAGCCTGTCCTGGAAAGGGAGGGATGCAGAAATGAGCAGAGACTGTTAGAAAGATGGAGCTAGGCAACTGCTGAAGACAATAACATGGGCAGAAGGAAACAAACAGCCAGTATAGCTGGATTAAAACTGTTTAGGGATCAAAAATGTGTGTCTCATTGCATTTTTAACAAGTTATTTAATTTCTTTCCTTTATTATTATTTTAAATTCATTTCTGTATTTATGAACACTCTATATATTTAATGGTGTTTACTTGCCTAAAATGTTTCTTCTATGTTGTGTAATTGTTTACTGCTTTTTACCCCCTGAAGCTCTTTGAATGCTGCTTATGTCATTCTCATTGTCTTTTATTTTTCTGCCTTTGGAAAGCTTTTTCTCTTAGAAAGAAAAATGAATGAAATTATGATTTTCAGGTCATGAAATGGTTTGATATGCAGGATGTTAAATAGCTTGATTCTTGATATGTAAGGGGACAAAGACTACCCTCTCGCGTTTCATTCAGAGATGATCACAAAACAATTCTTTTTTTGATCAACATAACTAAGAGTTGAAAAGACAAACTGCTTCCTGGTAACTATGAAATATAATTTTTTCAAGAAATTCTTACTAAAACAAGTAGGACAGAAAACCACAGAGGAGTTAGTTTCACCTCTAGCTACACCCAATAGTAATATGTCCAGACAAACCTTGGTATACCCTTCTACAGATCTCAAGTAGTGTTAATGTCTAGTGTTAATGTTCCTTCAAAATGTACCAGTATGAAAGTGGAAAGTGTCCCCCCAGGTGATTGAATTTGAACCAGTTGGTTTCAAAGATACTTAAGTGCTTAGACACAATATGAACAAACATACTTGACTGAGCCTTTAACTTTAGTCTGGTCTTCATCCTGGAACTTATACTGGTAGCTCATCATCAGGTAGGAGTGAGGCACGCCCAGCTGGAAGACAGTGGGGTTAGGAGGTCAAAAGAAGTATATTTAAAGTGAAAAATAGCACACCACAAGTTTCAGTACAGCAAATTTCAGCCATAGTTATTCATCATAATGACAGTCAGTCGCAAAGCATATGCATTTCTATTAATATATGCTGGCCAACATGTTTGTGTGTACCTGTAGCGCTAGAGTGAAGTGGCTGCTCTTCGTATCTCGCACCAGGCTGGTAGTCATGGCACTATTGGGCCCCCAACGCCACTGAAGGTAACCCATGGTGTTCTGGTCTAGGTGGCGTGCAGTCATCAGAGAACAGCTGGGCCGCAAACCTCTGGGAGAGAACTGCAAACCGCACTGGGCTGTCAAGAAACTGGACAGAGAAATGATGGAAAGCAGATTAAAAAGAAACTAAATTAAAGAGCAGTATACTGTACGTTCTATTGTTCGTGATGTCAAACTGTTGGGCCTTACCACCGAGGAGTGACATTGCGAAACACCTTTAAGCCAATGAGTGGTCCCAGTATGTCCCCTGCACCCAACTCCACCTACACAGAAATGTGTGATGGGGAACAAACCTGTATCATCCCATGCTAAGAAATGAAGTAAGACATATAATTGATATTTCTGCTTTATATTTTTCATGTGAATGTGTGTACCTCTCCCCAGCCCTTGGCTGAAGTAACCCTTCGTACAGTCACGTTAATGTTACCCCCTCCGTTCCCATTGTGTGTAGAGAGTGAACCAGACAGCACTGCTGTATCAGAGTTCGTCAAAGGAGCCTGACAAAACACAAAAAAATTGGCACCTGGTAAAACAAGTAATACTAGAGTGATTTTGGCCCAAGAGTGAGTGTGTCTGGTTATACCTCTATGGACTGGGAAATGTGCATCTTGTTGATTTCAATATGAGGAAAGCCTCCTCCCGGCATCTCTTCAAAGTCCTCATCATAACGATCAAACAGGTCCGTTGCATCCACACCGACACTGATGGTGCCCTGGGTAATGAGGCCGTGAAGGAGAGAGACTGACAGAATTAATTAATACAGAAGGTAGAAGGTGAAGGACGTAATGAAATGAATGTGGAAATCGTCCACAGTCAAAATTAATTTGTGATGTACTGAATAATATCTGCATAATAGTATTGGCTTGCACAAGAAATGCAGCAGAAATAGTGAAGATGACAAAGAAAATTGATGTAGTTGTGACAGAAAACCTTGGGGTTAGTCCTTTGCTGCAGTCTCCTTTCCTCTCTTTCTCTCTGCAGCCTTTCATACTCTTCTCGAATCTCTGCTGGAGTTCTCTTCCTCTCCACCACCTACACAGCATCATCACCATAAGATATTGGTAATGAAGATACATTAATATTGTATGTATAATAGGGCAGCAAAACCACTCAACTGTCAGACATAAAGGTTATATCAGACAGAATACACACCTCCCAGCCTTCCACCTCCAGACCCTTCTTCCCAAAGATGTCATAGATGGCTCTGGAGTGAGAATCACTCAGAACTGAGAGAGAGAGAAGTCACTGTTCAGTTAATGTGGCATTGTTGTGTTTTATCTGTCTGTTTAATTTCAGCTGTATTTTTTTCAAGATTAAAGAAAAAAAAGTTGAAATTAAATTTACCTTCATATGCCTGGTGCACCTGGTTAAAAAGCTGCTCAGCTTGTCTTTTCAGCTCCGGGTCTCGATGTTTGTCAGGATGGTAAAGCATACATAGCCTCCGATATGATGCTTTTAGCTCGTCCAATGTAGCCTGTAAATATAAACAGGTACCAGTTTGTCTCCTTTGTAGGGCAGCAACTAGCAATAACTTTAATTACTAATTTATCAGCCAAATACTTTGGTGATTAATTGAACAATTGCTTGGTTTGTAAAAGCTCAGAAAAAGTGATCTCCTAAAATTCAAAACAGACCAGTTCAATTAACTAACATATAAATAATGCAGGAAATCTTCACACGAGAGTCTCGAGGGGCTTTTTATTTCTTTTTTTTTTTTTTTTTTTTTTTTTTTTTTGGTCAAAGTTGTTGCTGATTAATTTTCGCTAAGTTGATTAATCATGTCAGTCCAACTTCTGAGTGCTGACACAACAGGGCTGCAAGAATCCAATTAAGGTCAATTGAAAAACAGCCACCGGTCGGCTCACATTAAACCTTTCTGTTAGACTACAGTGTCTGTCCTCAGTAGCTATCAAATGTTACCAAGCATGATCCAGATGAATGCCAAGTCTAAGTCAGGCCTCCTTACTTGATTCTCACGGTACTCATCGGTGCAGATATTGTATCTGTGCTACGTGCATTTTAAAGTACATTGCCTGCATTGTATACAGTTCATCTTTTAATAGCCTCCATGTCCATGTATCTGCAGCAGCAGCCGGTCTCAGCCTCCACGGATGATGGTGCTGATGGAGAAGACCGCTATTCAATTCATCGATGGTGCATTATTTTCTCAAAGGAATCACCGCCAACAGACCACCGTTGCCAGGCTTCGCCATAAAACACAGAAAGAACCGTACCTCTTTCCTGACGTTGAGTAGAGAGTAATAGTCCTGATTATTTAACTCAAAATCATCATCTACGGACGCCGCCATGTTTGCGTTTTCCCCGGTCCCGCCCACCCCTCCAGTGTTCTGGACGCTCATTGGTCAGTTGTGTGCGGAGCGGAAGTCAACCTCTCGCCCTCTGCTGGTTGTGTGTGAGTTTGAGCTCAGTGCTAAAAGGTTAGACACCTTCACGGAAGAGGAGAGACCACCTTGAGGAAAGTTTCTCCTTTTAGAAGGTACTGTATTTGTCAGTGTGGAAAACAGTTCGTCACAGTCTGTGTCTTTTCCTTCCTTTCTCAGTGAAAGCAGTTTGTAAGTGGGCTAACGTGTCTGTCTAACGGCTAATACCGCTCATCAACACCACGTTTAACTACTGGAAAACACACGACTTTAAATTACAATAACTCAAATATTAACTATATTAGCTATATTAACACCCAAGTAACAACCACAGCTTCGCTTTGCTTTATGCCCATCCACCTTAACTGGTGTGTTTAAAGCAACCTGAACTATTCACCCTCGCCCTCCCCCGCAGTGCATTGTGGACTTCCCACCTTCTGTCTAGCCCCAGGTTTGCTGCCTTGTTGTCCTTTGATTAATCATGTTATATTCAATTGCTTCAGGAATATGGAACATATCAACCCTATTAAATGAAATAATCTTAAAACTAGCTTTTGTCACATGGCCCATCTTTAGGGGCAGGTCAGAGGGTGAAATCACCTCAAATGAACTGCCGCACTTTAAATCGAGGACTTTTTCTGACTGTTGTGATTGTGTTGCGTGGCTGCTGTCTAGTTGGTAGCTGTTTCCTGTGTTCAGTCTCTCTTGGTCTTGTATGTTTTTCAGTATGTGTTTCAGCATTCAGCCTAAATGATGCAAATACGACTGTATTAGACTTTACTATTTTTGTTTATTCGTATGTCATAGTTTTAATTCACGTTTTGTATCCGTCAGTCATTAAGCTGCGCATCAGTTGAAGGCTCCAGATTCGTCGTCTGTAAGTTGTTTTGTTCCGACAACGAGACAACAGACGGATATGAAGGTTTAAATAAAAACGATCTTGTTTTTGGCTACTAGTCTTCTATATGTTCCTCATTGTCATTCATCCCGCTTGAACTCAGTCGATGCCAAGGACCTTGTGTGCCTCTGCGCGCAGAGGCTACGCAAAGCATACGTATCTGAGGATGAACCATCCAAAACCTCTGTCTTCCGTGAAGCGAGTCTACAGAGTGGATTCTGTCAAACAGAAGTCTTTGGTGCAAAGGAGATATTCTGCCCCGAGGCACAGTGTGACAGTGTGGGCTTGAAACAAGAACATAATGGTCCCGGTTATGCCCCACTGCTTAGAAGGGATAGCGTAGTGTAAAACAGCAAAATTATAAATAGCCCATCAGTGAGAACACAAGCTCGTTATTAACTTAACCTAACAATGAGTAACGATACATCGATCTCCTGCCAGAGCCAAAATGGACAACAACAAGGGGAGACCGGAGAAGGGGGCTGGGGGGTTATTGCGGGGTGCAGGCATGTTTTTCATTTCATCCATGAGTTTTCACCTGACCTATCATCACTTCAGTTCAATAACACGGCTGAAGAAAGCAGGTAGCGAGTGCTCACAGCCTGTGTAGGCGCGTGTGGAGCTGTCCTTTCAGCACCGCGAGCTTCAGCACCACAGCGAATGACAGCACCCGCCAGCCCACGCGCATCTAAAAAGTCTCTTTCAGGCAGTTCTTTTCATTTACATTGGAGGGGAGGTGGGTGGGGGGGGTTCATCATTTATGATGAGACACGACCTTACATCGCAGGTTTTCAACAGTACACTGGGTTTGCATGTGAGGAAATGAGCACCCACGCGACTTATATATATATATATATATATATATATATATATATATATGTGTGTGTGTGTGTGTGTGTGTGTGTATGTATGTGTGTGTGTGTGTTTGTGTGTAATGTATATGTGTGTTTAAGCCGACGGTGTGTGTATGTGTATGCGAGAGAGGGAGAGAGAGAAGATGATGATGAGCATGATGATGATGATGCTGTGGGAGGCTGTCAAGGTGTCCTCGAATACAGACGTCGTTCAGTGACGTGAGAGGAGAGAGAGGGAGAGAGAGCGAGGATGAATGCGCGTGAACGTCGGCGGGGGGCGGGGACAACGGGAATAAACGGAGGGATGGAGAATTCCGCGAGTCACCATCACGGATCCCCGCTGTCAATCCTCACCGTCCGGACCAATCGTCTCGCCGAAGCTGGCAGGCTCGTCCCCCCCACCCCTTCTTCTCATCCCCGCCCCCCTCCTTGAGCTGTCCTCTCTGTGCACGCGCGTGGCACCCCCTCCCCACCACCACCTCCACCACCACTAGGTCGAGTCGAGGAGGAGGAGGAGGAGGAAGAGGAGGAGGAGGAGGGATGAGGCGCGCGGTGGAGGGGAAATGGCTGCCGAAAACAAGCCGGAAGGTAAGAGAGAAATAACGGTTTTTATTTGAGGTGGCAGAGTCCTGCTATTCGGGGTTCAGACGAGGCGATGGAGGGATGGAGGCATAGAGGAGGAGAGAGATAACGGCAGGGCTTTCCCTTGCTTCTAGCCCGTTCCGAAAACACGGACGCTGGTGCTGAACCAGCGACTGTGTGGAGCACGGTTAACCGACAGCGAATAAATAACGGAAGGAGAGTTGTCCTGTCGGTAGGCTCTGAGTGACTCGGGATAGGGTAGTTTTTTGTTTTTTTTTACCGTCCAGTGTTTGCCAGCGTTTCCCTTGAGTAGCTGGTTTATGAGTGCTTTTTAAGCGTTTAGCATAAAAGGGATGGGATGAGAGAGGATGAGAGTGGTTCACGCTGAAGGAATTCAGATGCTTTCTGTGCGTGCGTGTGTGTTGTGCGTGCATGCGTGTGTGTGTGTTCATCTGTCTCTGTATTTCTCTGTAAGCATAAAATAGACCACTCAGTCGTAGATTTCCATTCCTGACAACCACGCAAACCTCCCAGTCCAGCTGTGTATTTATTTAGTCACAATCTAGTGTTGGTCTGTTTGTGTGTGTGTGTGTGTGTGTGTGTGTGTGTGTGTGTGTGTGTGTATATATATATATATATATATATATATATATATATATATATATATATATATATTTGTGTGCCTGTGTGTGTTTATGTTTGTGTTCATTTGGTGTTGAGCCTATGGTTGCTAAGGCAGTGAAGGTGAGAATCTGGCTGCATTTAGGTTGGCGAGGGGAGGAGTGTATGTGTGTCAGTTTTAGGTCATATCACATATGCATCTAGTTAAATTTTTTTTTTAAATTAATTTTACGCCCTCAACTAAACTCTTTGGGTCATTATTGTCACACACAGGCACCATTTCATTCAGATTGTTATTCATTCATGAATTATTTAAGGGATGACCGGTATCACCATGGCGATATTATATCTAGCTCAACTCATGGGTTAATTAAGGCTTTATTCCTTAGTGTCTTTGATGTTTGTTTATAAACATCCTCTAGTTGTTGTTGTTGTAAGTATCACTTTCGTTTCCTTGCCTGTTTAAAGTATTGCTGATGTCACATAGGGTTAAATTGCCGAAAGATGCCTGTTAAGCAAAGAAAATTCCTTTTGGTTCAGGCACAGTTCCATTAAAAATCAAAATCTTTGATTTGCTGTAGATATCTTTATATTATTAGAATATACATTATTCAATTGTTCTTTGTGTTATTATATTTTATGTCTGTCTCAGCAAAATGATACTGGAAATGACGGGGAGTCTTTGACCTTCTCTCCACTAGGGAGCAACGCTGAGCAAGATTTCTCTAAGGGGCAATTTTTGAAAAACTTGAACTACAAAAGTAGCGTCAGACATTTGTGAGGCACATTTTCAAGCATACAACACTTAAAGTCAGACACACGCACACATACATGTGTGCAGGCAAGCATGCATGCATGTGTGTGGCCAGAGGCAAAGTGAAGGCCGTGGGTTGAGAGTCCCATTGCGTGAAAAGACTAGAACTGTAGATGAGACAGAAGGCCCATGGGCAGATCAGCAGGCACTCAACCGCACGACTATAAAACCACCCCCTCTGCCCATACTGTACTTTACCTACACACAGATGCAAACAAACACACAACATTCACAGTATGGATTTCTTGTCCATTGCACCCTTAGTGCCAGTATAGAGAGAATGTAATAATTTACAAGCCACAGCCATGCAGAATAAAGGCCAAATGAATCGCCGCGACGAAGACAGTAGGCAGCTATCCACTATTTCCATCCCCTGGCAGATGTGCATGGCGCCGATCAGCAGAGTACACCAGTGGGCATGAGAACAATATCCACCATATAGCTTGGAAGACCATCTCCCTCTGCTCTGGTTGGTCTACTTTGTATCATAGCAACAGTGGTCAGGGAAACAGAGAAATGATGAGAGAGAAGAGAAACTAAAGCTGGGTACAAGTTAGTCACACACACGGAGGCAGTGTATCTACTGTGGCCAATCGATCTGGGGACACAATGGATGCAAGTTAGTGGATCAGAAAATGGATCAGCCCACATGCATATCACTTGGAGTTTTGTTTCTGGGCTTTAGAGGAGGAAGAATGAGGTGAGGTACGCGACTGCCAAGGAAACCAAAGTCTGGAGCATCTCCTAAATATGTCTTTGTTTCTCTTTTCTCTTTTTTTAGGACTGAAGAAGATAAGAAATCCAGAACGAATGGTCAGGATTGCTGTTGGTTACACAGGACACACCCCTCCCAAGAGTGACGACACTGACGCCAACAGTAAGAGACATACAAACACCCCTCACCACGTTTGTGCGTGTGCATGTCTGTGAGAGGGTGTTTAAGTGCCGCTTGCACATTTGTCTGTAGCACAGGGTGACTCTGGGAGCAAGTATAAAAGCCTTCTGGCAGAATGATGTGATGCGGGAACTGAGGTCTCCTTCTCATCTGCTCTGTAACAGATCACACTTACATGTGCACACACACACACACACACACACACATGGAGAGAGAGCGAGAGAGAGAGTGAGAGTGAGACTAAGACTGAGAGAGAGAGAGGCAGAGGAAGCACACACTCTGTCGCTGTGTGTCTCTGCTGAGACGTCATTCCAATTCAGCTCTGTTACACATCATGTTTATTCATGCATGCCAGTACAGTATTAGTGGGCACACACACACACACACATATGCACACACACAATAAGGCAGGGCTTACTTTGGCTATCAGTAGTTTATTGTCATACCTAATCTGTACACATGGCATTATGTATCTATAATCCTCAATGGGCCTGGTTAAACTAGAAGTGAGATGGAGTGTGTAATCTGGGGTCGCTGCATGGTCGTGTATGAGCCTGTGTGTGTGCTGGGTATATGTGTGATTGCTGTGGTGTGTTAGAGGGACTGTAAAGGCAATGATTGCTTTGATTGGTTATTGATTCCAAAGGACATGACACAGATGCATGTCTCTGACTCTGGGTGTATGTGTATGTGTTAGGGGGACAAATTGGAGGAAAATAAACAGATGTGAGGGGAAGCAGGCAGACATGGTGCTTAGTGAGGTGGTGGGGGTTATAGGTTTAAGGAGGGAAGGTATATAGGGGAACCCCCTCCGCACCCTACCCCCACCCCCACCCCCCACATCCATACATACACAAACACACACACACACACACACACACAACCTCTTTTTCATTTCAATAAAAGATGATGGCGTCATACCTACACCAGACCCTCTTATATTTTTAAGAAGGATAGGAGAAAATGTAACTGTCACAAAATGGCAAATAAAGAATTAAGACAAAAGCTGAAATAGAATAGAATAGAATAGAACAGAGAGTTCTGTTTGGGATGACTGTTTAATATGAGCTGAGACTTCCCGAGCCTATCCCTGTCTCCTATCTGTTCTCGCGTCCCAGCTGGAGGATTACTGGAGGAAAAGTTTATCAGCAGAATGATAAAATTAGCATGCACGCCCATCTCTCTACCCCCCACCCCACCCCCACCCCCTGCTCTCCCTCTTTCTCTCGTCTCTCCCTCCCTCTTCCTGCACTCTTGCTCATCCCATGCTATGCTCCCCCTTTCTTCTCCCTGCCCTGACGCTCCCTCCTGCCCTCCAACCCCCCCCCTCCCATCCCTCTATCTAGCTGCTGTGCAATGAGCCTTTCTTTCTGTCACATTAATTTCATCCCAAAAAGAGGGAAAATGTGAAAATTTCCCCTGATGCCTCCTAATATCAGTAGGGGGAGAGTTAAGAGTTGCATTTGGAACGTTTTTCTCTCTCTTTACTGAGGAGAGTTTTATAATTAACTGACAGCCATCTCACAAGGGCATTGGCTTGTTTCTGTGTTAAATATGGAGATGACAGTTTTATGAGGTAAAATATTCATCAGTCGAGGGCTGTGATTCCATTCTAAATTATAGGATTTGATAGGCTACCAAAGCAATGTTTCACTTTGGTTGAACACTTTCACTTTTAGCACGCGTACCTCTATATGACTTAATGAGCCATCAGTTTCACATTAGCATTCAGGCTTTGTCACTCTTTTGGACTCTCTTTTACTAGATTAGCAAGTGAGTGCGTGATCTATGTACAGCGTCTTTGGGGTGTAAAAGCTCATCAGCATTCAACAAATCAGCAAAGTTGGTTTTCCAGTCCTTGTCACTGGGGAGTGTAAATGTAAGAATAGGTTAAGATGATGGTTGTGTCCATGAAGGTGTGCTTTGAAAGGGATTTTGGAACCAAGGTCACTGGTAAAAAAAAAAAAAAAATGCCACTCTGGGACAAATACTGTGATGTGTGTTCTTTGATCGGCAGGCACTGCATTTGTATGTGTGTCTGTTTGCATGTGAGCGTGTGCGTGCATGTGCGGGTGTTTGTGTGTGCCTACGCATGTGCTACGGTCTTGTTTGATGTGGTGGTTCTGGTACATTTCAAAGGCGAGGCTCTGATGAGAATTCTTCAGAACAGCAGGGGGAGGGAAGGGGGTTATAGCCAGGAGGGGTGGGGTTTAAACGCTGATTGGCATTCATAGCAGAGAGGCTGGAGTGCTGCTAAAAAAGAAATTAGGCTTTAACTAAGCTGCACCATTCAGCTGTTTAACTAAGCTGCTGCACCGTTCAGCTGTTTGAAATTCTGTCTTCTCAGGCCTTCTATTAATAAATGCATAATTGATTAGGGGGAGCATACGTGCCTGAACACACTTCCTACTGACACAAACACACACACTTGCTCAGACACCTACATACTCATATAAGCACACACACATAGACCCCACTCCTGTCCTCCTATAGTAGTCCTCTGTCTTTATCTCCATGTTACATTGTACCATCTCTTGTCCTTGTGAAATACTTACTTTCTGATTCTTCTCTCTAAGTTTCTTTTTTTCTTCATTAACTGTTTCTCTCTGGCTCATTGTCTCCCTGCCTCCCTCTGTCTCCCCACTCTGACCCCCACACCCCACCTATCTCTCTGTTACTCTCACTCTGTCGTCTGCCCTCAGGTAGAGTATAATTCGTATCTTCCCAGGGGAGTCATGAATGGACGCCCTCTACTCAAATGCTTATCAATAACCTTTGAGTGCTTGCTCTCTTTGACTTCTTAGCGGCACACCCGTTGGGCACGCACTCACAAACAGGCGCGCGTGCGCACACACACATGTACACACACACACACGCACACACAGGAATGCGCACACACACACACATACACACACGCATACACATGCACACACACACACTCTAGGGGCTCTACCTTTGTGCGGACGCTTTGCGCTGGTGAAGTGGTATTTTCCTGTGGCGCAGTGGGATTTTTTTCCTCACCTGCACCTATTCGGTATTTTGGTGATTCTCCGCGTGCCGCAGTGGGGGAGGAGAGGCTCAGTAGGGGCCGTTTCGCAGGTAATCCAGCAGCAATATGTAGTTTTGGTGGCAGTGCACTTGTATCGCTCTCTCTAAAACTAAGCAAATCTCGAATATTTATGTGTTTCTTTTACTTTCTTCTACCAGTAGTCGTATCATACTGAAAAAAATAATTAAAGGATAAAGCTTGCTATAAGTTTTGTCATTGTCAACAATGCCTTGAAAAGACTAAAATCACCAGAGTGTTAGTCCATTTCTCAATCCTTAAATTCTCCCCTGTCTTGTTTATGGCTCTCAGCCTTAAGCCCAAAGGTTCCTACTGAAGACTTAAATCTTTAAAAATGGGGCACAAATATTGCATGTTTATGTTTGTTAAAAATGCAGTTTCCTAAACCAGCTGGGCACTGTAGCATTTATCACGTATTATTCATACTGGAGAAAATAGTGCATATGTTGGGGACTAGTTTCAGCTGTGGATTTGGTGTGTGAGCTAGTATTACCAACAGCAGAATGGTGATTTACTCACAGTGCCCATGTTCATTGTAAGGATTGAATGAGTCACCTAATTCAACAATATTGCTCACTGATGTGTTTTAATAGTTTTTGAGCAAGAGTAGAGGTTTATGACAGAGAGAGACTTGCTATATTAGGCCTAGCCTATGTTACCACATTAACCCACATTAACCCGTGGTTAATGTGGGTTTAACCACAGGTTCATGTGGGTAACATAGGCTAGTAAAAACAAGTTAACTTTTACCCACTTGGTATCATTGTCTTGAAGACAGAAGTTTGGTGATATATAATCGTTTTCTTATTATTAACAAGTATTGGCTGTGTATCCAAAGCCTAATATAGCAAGTTTCTCTCTGTCACGTGATCTCGGATCATTGTGGTTCTAAATAAAGGAGTGCGGTCCTCATTTACCCATAGCAGCATTTCGGCTGTTGTGTATTTGAACTTGCAACTCTCCAGCTCCCATAGAAGAATATTAGTTTCCTCTCAGGAGGTGCTAGGCTGGAGTCTCTACTCCATTATGGAACAGTTTCTTTAACACTTTGGGGAGAGCATTGCTTTTAAAGGGATAAGAGATGCCCAAGTGATTGGCCATGATTGTGACCAACCCCAAATGTACTGATAATGTATGATAATGGATTCTTCTTAATCCAAATCTGATTCTTGGTGGTTCCCAGGTGTGCTGTGCACCTCCACTTGACGTCCTAAAATAAGTGCACTGCCACTTCCATTGCACACTACACACTTAATTGTTTGCACCCAGGACCTTGATTGACAAAGTTATCAACCCTACTTGTCTGCATCACTAGGAATCGCCCACAAGTGAAGATGTAATGAGAAACATTCATTGATTAGGAATAACGCACTTACTGGGCAATACAAAGCATCAGCCTGACATCTTTTCACTGCTATGCCAAAAATCCTCAGCTGTATTTTTGATTCAGAATTCACAGGAAGCTTTTGCAGATCAAGGATGATCTGTAACTGGATGAACCACATTTTATTTGAACAAAATTAATTAAAGCTCCTGTCCTTCATAGGCCTGAAAAAAATCTCTCTTCGAATTAATTTATGTAAGGTCACATTGTGCCATTAAATGCTACACAATAAAAGTTTGTTATGATTTTATTCAGCCAGATCCCAGATATGCTGCATTTTGGTATTCTTCTCTCGCATTGTCTCTGTCTGATGAGAAATTCCTCTCCTCTTCCTACTCATCCCTCATTTATCTTCCTTTATCTTCACCCCCTGTCCTTCCCCACTTCCCCTTCCGCTCCAGATGAGCCAGGCCAATTGAAGATATACCTTCCTAAGAAGCTGCTAGAGTGTCTACCCAAATGTTCCTCTCTGCCCAAGGAGCGCCATCGCTGGAACACCAACGAGGTGAGAATGAAACACGCTCAAAGGGGAAATATCTGTGACAGTGAGATTAAATGTTATTTTTACTGGTGACGCATATCTAGCTAATGTCACATTGAGAGATGAAAAGGAGGTAAACAAACACAATGGTAGCTTTTCATTATGGGACCCTAAAACTGTGGCACTAGGAAATAAAAAAAACAAAACAACCCAAGCTCCGAGACTGTACATTCCATTTGGCATGTTGCTGTCTATTTCGCTTTGTAATCCAAACAACTCAGGGTTATGGTGTAGAGATCACAGGCTCCTGGGTCTAAAACTATAGGACTTAGAGGCTAAGAAACAACAAATGAGGCACCAGAGTGAATGTGTCCACTGCTGGGTATTATTGGGTTCAAAAAACCTCTCGTCAATAGGATAAAGATTGTTATCTGAACCTAACATTGTTGCTATGCAACCACAAAAAGCATTTAAAGTGTGTGGCACATTTCTTCAAATAGTTGCTTTTTCTGTTTTGTGTTATGTGTGAAAACGATGCTCTACTTACGGTGTGTAATGTTGTCCTCCAAAACAAAAAAAACGAAGAGCTGTCTGTGAGATATAAACAACAAAAGCAGTGACCATGCACCCAAAGGATTTGATCATAAAAGTGAGTTAAGTTTAAGTAACTTACAGGGTTTTGCACTTCACTTCCCTCAATGTGAACTATATTTTAGAAATGTTAGTATGCGCTGACTGTTGAAGTTTTCACACAAACACGCAGCTACCAGTATATAGGACAATATAGGACTAGGTTTGCCCTGCTCTGGGCCAAAATTAGCATCATATTTGCAGCATGAACATTGTATAACTTAAATTCTGCTGCTGGCTAAGTGGTACAATGTAAAATGGGGCCAAATTAGGTTGGGACAACTCTTTACTCATGGCCAAAGATAACCCTGAGCTAAACATTTGGGTTGTGAAAAGCTTTACAGAGTTGCATGTTCTTCCAGACTTAAGTTGTTAGCTTAGGGAAGTGTTTGATGGGTGGAAATGGATGCAGGCATTTATCGTCAATAGGCCCTTGTTTATGCATTGCACAGCTCTCCACTGGTGGTTTGCTCCATTCATTGTGATGCGGTTGGCCTCTGCGAGGACATTTTCTCCATGTGCAGGCTGTGCACTCCATTATGGATGTGTGTTTGTGTTATTGATTACCAAGTCCAGCATTATTATGCAATGCAAAGCTGATTTGGCCTGTGGTTTTTCTCTCAGGAAAGTCATTACATTTTTCATGCAATCCATCTCAATGAAGGTCATACTGGGAGTTAAGCACGGCGCCTACTGAACAGTGTGCTCACATGAATAGGTTGTGTGCATGCTTGTGTGTGTGTGTGTGTGTGTGTGTGTGTGTGTGTGTGTGTGTGTGTGTGTGTGTGTGTGTGTGTGTGGTTCAGAACAACATGACCGCAGTTGGTTTGGGACTTCCTTTCATCAGCCTAACCAAGAGCAATTGTGCACAAGGTGCAGGGACTAGACCAGGACACCTTGTTGCTGCCACCTCTCCTGCCCTTTCCCCTTCTTTTTCTCTATAAGTCTCCCTTTCAGCTTACCATCTAGTCCTCTCCATCTTTATCTTTCATCCCCCCCACCCTCTCCTTCTCTCTCCATGGCTCTCTCTCTCTGATGAGGAGGTACAGGCTCAGTTCAGGGGGAGGTTGGGTGTCCCTCAGCGGATTCCTTCAAAGCTCCTCTTCCACCCAGGCATAAAGTTTCCTGCATACTTAAACACTCCATTGTGTCTGCTGCTCCTCTTGCTTGGTGCTCACTTGGTGCTCAGGAGGGGGGTGTTCACTTTGCATCTAATGGATGTATGTGTTTTTTTTCTATGTATGTGCTTCTAAGTTTGTGTGCAAGTGTGTCTGCAGAGAGATTTGCACAACTCCAGATTATTGTGGTCAATTATTTTGTTGCTGCTGCAACAAAAGTATTAATTTTTTTGTTGATTTTTATCTGTCTGTGTTGCAGACATTGCAAGAGGCACAGCAGTCTTCATGAACAGTATATTGAAAATTTAAATCATTAGTCATCAAATTTTATACACACGTGGGGTTTGTAAATCCACCTCAGATTGTAGTGTAACATAATTTTGTGGGATTTCTGGACCAATTAACTGTCAGTTGTCAAGATGGATTTATTTTTTCAGTCACATTGCTCATGAAGTGTGATGATGTGTTATCGACGAATGTGTGTGCTGAAATGCCCAGTAATTATTTGGTGTGTAGACAGATGTGTGTTTGTATGGTTTTGTGGGTTTTCATAGAATTCCTCCTTTTCATGTGCTTACACACAAGGAAATCCACAACAGGTTTTGTGTTCTTCATTCTCACTGTTTGGCTGTTGGGTTTCTGCATGCAGTTTATACATGTCTGCATTTAGAATTAGGATTATCCTGTGTGTGTCTGTTTGTGTGTATGTCTCTGTGTGTGTGTGTGTGTATGTGTGAATAAGAAGAGCAGAGTGAGATAGATAAAGAGATTACCTTTCTGTGTTTGGATGCCTCAGATTAAGTCAGACCCAGTTTTTACAAGTCTTCATCTGATATGTCCTTATTCTCACCCTTTTCTTGGCATGTGTATATCTGTGCAAGTGTGTGTATTTGTGTGTGTGCATATGCATGTGCGTATGTTTTTTGCACATGTGCGCGACTGCATGTGATCCTCTGATCTCTGTTTTGTCACGCATGGCTCTCCCCGACACCTTGGCCTCCAACAACCACTGAGCTGTGACCCCATACATTTTTACCCTGTCCACTCCTCCTCCTCTCTGTCCTTTCCTCTCTTCCTTCCCTCTCTTCTTTCCCCTCTCTCTCTTTTGTGTACCTACTGATGTGTGAAATTATTCTGTGATGAAGGGATGGATTCCTCCCTGAAGGGCTGAGCATAGGCGTGAGCCTTTTGTTTAATAATAGATTGGGGGGTGTATGTGTATCTGTCCATGGTAATAGACTATAGACTAGTTTTAGATAACAAACCATACTCAGGTGGACAGACTGACAGTAGAGTCAGTTTTATTTATCCATCGGGAATGACTTGTTTGGTTTCCGCAAATACATTGGAGTACTGAAATAAGGAGGCTATCAAACTTTTTTAAATCAAGACAAAGACAAACTTCAGAATCTGTTCTATGCATTCAAGCTCATGAAAAGATATGATTGCTTCTTGTGGAGGCCCTTGACATTCACGCTCATATTTTAAGAGGCCAGTCGGAGTTGAATAACAAATAAAATTTCCTTTAGAAAAATGAAAAATTCAAACTGCGTACGCACATTCTATGTATGCACGTCATTGCGTGATCCAATGTGCATTTTAAAGGCTTCTACTTCAGAGCAGCTCCCTACTATGATTTAAATGATGCAACTGTCAAACGAGTTGGTACAGACCTCAGTACATCACACAGACGACAGCTGTCTGTGCCACAGTGCTTGTGCATGTGAGTCTGCTTTACATGTCGCTCAACTGAATGGGTGCAAAAAGCAAATATGAAGAAAAGGCATTGTTTTGATATCAGTGATATGAAATAAAATGATATAAAACTTGCAGTCTTTTATTGCAGAGCTCTGTTCTCATGACGTAGTGATATTGGTAGCTGTATGTTGTGAAGGCATCTCATTGACAGTTCACACACGCTCATGTCTGGCTGTGCCACTGCATGACACTAACATGATTGCTTGAATGAGAAGCAGATCAAAAAGCATATACATGTTAGACCACTGCCCCATCTGCCTCCTATGTGTGTGTGTGTGTGTGTGTGTGCATCAAGGATGGGCGTTGCCATGGTAACAGATTGGGGTTTTTGTGTGTGTGTGTGTGTGTGTGTGTGCGCACGTGTGCGTGCATATGTGTATTCCTGCTAATGGTATGATCAATGTTGCATGTGTAACACACAACGCTGTTTATTATTTTGCAGTACATTAAAGGCAATCAGGGAGATGTGACATCGTCAGTATTTCTGCTTGCAATACCAAACACACAGCAGATGAAAAAAACAGCTGTTGAAGGGCAAAAGCTTTAAATCTCAGGTAAAAATGTCAGGAACTCACTCACGCTCACCTGTGCATGCTGTGGCGTCAGCTTTTGTGAGCTCCAATTCATAACCCAAAGAAAGCTCTGTGTGTTTGAATGTTTAATTTATTATTTATGTCATTGTTGTTTGTGAGCCATTAAATAGATACATTGAATTAAATATGCATGCATAGTATTTCTACATTTCTTTGTAGACATATTTCTTTTTTTTCCCTGTAGGTAAACATAAATAGTAGAAGGAAAGGAAATTACATGTGAGCGATGAAGTTAAATGTCAGTTACCAGACTATGTGACAAAATACTATAGATCCATTATGGAAACCCAGAGCGATACAGTTAGCACACAGCCAGTTGCAGGGCTCTACGTTCCATTTATTCTGTGGTGAAGGGTGTCCTTGATTTATAACTTTGATGTGTGAATTGCTAATGTCCAGCTCATACTGGCTCAGGCTGACACTCCATTTTTTATTTATTTATTTTTTTGGTGTCAGAATAAAGACAAAAGTAACATGCCTTTGGAATCTTACTGAAAATTTCATATTTCATTTTTAAATGAAATGTGTGCCGTAATGCATTTGTGAACATAACATGCTCGGGAGAGACTGTCAGTGCGTGCATGTGTGTGTCCCAGAGCCTGCCCATGGCTTTAACCTCTCCATTTGACATTGAGCTCTATGCTGTTGCCGTTTACCAGAGTAAAGCATGGTTTAATGAGGGGGCAAAGAAGCCATCGCACACACTCACACGCGCACACACATGCATGCACGTATGTATATACACACACAGATTTGCACACACATAATACCAGAGGGGTGTTGCGCAGCTCCTTGTGTTTGATTCCTATTCTTTTATTTTTAATCATTCCTCTGTCTTTTGGGTTGAGAAATATTTTATGTTTGGAGAGCGCCAAGTTATAATCACTAATTAGTCCTCCAGGCTCTCTCTTTCCCTCCCTCTCTCTTCTTCTCCTCCTCCTTTGTCTATCTCTCCATCTCTCTCTGAGCCAAGCATAGCCCAATTAACATCCAACGTCATTTTGTGTCTGTTGTGACTTCACCAGATACATATATTGTCCTGTTGACCGAACTGGCAATTTGAACCAAAGGTGCAGCAACAAAAATAATTAATTAGATTCATTATATTCATAAATGTAATTTCCTCACTGATACATGTAATTATCCAAATGGGACTGTAGATGCTGCATATATGGTTGGGAATCAGTATTTCAGTGTGTTTCAGTCATGCAGATATTTCAGCACATACAAGTTCACAAGGGGCTGGGATTAACCAGATTTTACAAGTCTAGTCAGGGAAAGCCAGGTGTCTGAGGTAGGAGTTAGTGTTGTCTCTCGTCTCCTCTCCTCTCCTCTTCCCTTACCCAACTGGAAGCCCCGTTTTTTTCCTTCTGTTCTATTTTTTCCATGTCGCACAGACCCACTATTTATCTTGCCCACTATAATTTGACACAAAATATTGTTAACTGGAGACACAGAAATATATTAAACAGTGGGAATGTGTGACTGTGAGTGTGGGGGTGTTGTGTATGTGCTGTAGCTTGCTTGTGTGTGTGTGTGTGCCTTCACGTGTGTGTTGTTGAGTGTGTCTTTTGCGTTTTTTACTTCCTGTTACATTCCAAGCCCAACTAAAAAGAACTGAATGACCAGCAGTGTCTGCTGTAATAAGAAGTCAGGCTGTGCAGTGGAGACAATACTTTTTGTATCCTTAATTGTCCCCACATAGAACCTCTGTAATATCTGAGTCCTCTGTAAATTAGATTTAATTCATTGGAGACAGATAAAGCATTAAAATGTGTATGTGTGTACATGTGCGCACACACACACACAGTTGGTCTTTGTACTCCTATTTTGAGCGCTTGCACTGTATGTGTAGAACTTTGTCTAGATAGCTTCATAATTTTATTTAACTTTGATAACTTTCTGCTTCTCAGACTTTGCAAGATCTTTAGGTGTCAAGTGTGTTTTACAGCAGCATGGGGCAATTTCTCATGTTTACATCCCTGTGTAACAGTGAAATGTCAACAAAACATCACACTGTAAATCAGGCACCACAGGTGCTGGAACCCTATTGATTTTGATGAGGTTTTTCTTTAGTGTCTTCATTTTCTGACTTTATAATATCTGGAGCTTAGAGACTTGTAAAATAGTTCAGGATTTCTCAAGTCAAGGCATATTTCATATTCTCTGCTCATTGTTCAGGAAGGTAGGTTTCATTAAAAAAAATTTTTTGCCACCTTTCAAATAAGGGCACACAACTTCACCAATGGTTAAATATAATAATAAAAAAATCTAAATATCTATAAATTCTTACAATATTTGTAAAATTACTAACTCTCATGTACTAGTCATGTAGTCATGTACTATCCTATCCTGATCCCCTGAAACTTTACTTGCGCATGCTCATTTGCTGTGGCTCCGTGCATACACTTATCTTATTTTGCAATATTATACTGTAAATTTGCATGATAAGTATGTGCTGAGTATATTTGTGGACACCTGAGATGCGTTCTGCATGAGTCATCTGAGAGGTTTTTTGTCCGCCAGCAATGGTGGGCAGAAGCTACGGCTCCAGTGTGCAAATAAAGGACAGATAGATGTGAAAACTGTAACTTACCTTCTGTTCAAACTGTTCTACAGCTTTTCCTTTATGTCACATACTTTGTGGATATATTTAACATCTCTCCAACTACTCTGCCAAGCCTTTCTGAAAATACACCAGCCAGGATATTGCACTATACCAAAAATCCTAACATATCGATCAGTAATGTCTGAATTGCTACTCGAATAATCTTAATCAATTTTACATACATGGTTTTTTTTTTATCTGTTGCTGACATAACGTTGAGTCAGTCCCTACATATGGTTATAGCTCTTTTATTTCTAGTATAACATAATATTTATCTACTTGAATTTAAATGGATAAATCACAATCTGCACTCTAGTGAGTACACCCTTGTTGCCACTGTAGAGTTTCTACACTGCACTGTTAACTGCCAGCCTCGTAGCTAATCTATGAAGACATGCAAACATTTGTAAACCACAAATAAAAAGTTGTCAGTATATATGTACAGACCCAAATATTCAAAACTAAAACAATCAGACTTCACATACCGATTTGCAAAATTGGCTGCAAAGTGTATTTGTGCTCTGTAAAGTTGCTGTGAGGTCAAACTGTCAGTTTTGTTGATGTGATATTGCATGGATCTGTCTGTGCTGGCCTCATAAGCTTCGACCCACTAATGGCCACTTGCAGCCTGTAATCTCTATTTTTAATTAAAACTGCTAAGAATGTAAGGGTATTAAATTGCATTGTCAGTCCAAAATCAATGTACAAAAATACAACATAGTAATAAAAAATCAGAACTTGCTGTTGTGGTTTCAGAGCATTTATTTTCAGTCTGTTCACTGCTCATTTGTTTGGATAACAGAGGTGTGTATGTGGGGAATAGTAAATATGAATATTTAGTAGTAAATGTGATCAACCATGCGTTATCAACCACAGAGATGGTTTATGTTTAACGTTCACTGGTAGCATTTCTCAAGGTAAATCTTTTGATGTCTATGTTTCTCTGTTAATCAGCTGAAAAGTCGTATTATTGTGGGGCTTGCCTGCCGTTTTTACTGCACACTGTGAACAGTGTTCATCAACACGTTTTTGGCCTCATGGAGTTTTGTTTCAGAAAACTCTTTAAAAACGCAATTAAAGCAAACGTGCATCCACGTTTTTATACACAAAAATATAACATTTTTTGGTCTTGGGACATACACTGGTAACTAAACTTCATCTGTTTTTCAAATATTACTACCTGTGCCAAGAAAGACGTCAATTGTGTTTCATCTTCATGTAATAATCACACTATGATGCAGGTCAAATGTGTTGGCATGTATGAAAACTAACCACGCAAAAGTTTTACCTTTGGCTCTTTTTTTTATAATGTTTCTCTATTGGGTCTCCAGTGTCTCACAGATCTTAGTTTGTTGCAGGAGCCGAGCCAAAGGGATAAACTGGCTGCCAACTACATCATATCCACAACAAAACACAGTGAATCTCATGGTGCGATGTCCACTAACATTATCCTGGAAATGTACACATTGACAAGATTTACCCTGGGAGATGTATACATTTACTGGTAAATATACCTTTTCCCACATTTACCCTAATAGACATAGGGTGAGGTACTCCATGCAGCATGTGTGTGTGCTCCACATTCAGTCTGCGTAATGATATCTGAACAGTTCCACTCAGGACACCACAGTATGTGTCCGGTGTTTTCTCCACTCAAACTGCAGTTTTATTTTGTCTCTCCCTGTCGCCGGCCTCCTCTTCTTCTCCCCTCTCCCTCCTGCTGATGTATGGAATGTCTACTCTCATATGGAAAGTGTTTGTAAAAGTCACCATAATCAAATTTCACTGATTCCTGGGGGATTAAACAAGGTGGCATTTGTGTGTGTGTGTGTGTGTTCGTGTGTGAGTATGTTCTGTCTCTTTGCATATACAATATTAGCCCTGTACAGGGTTGCGTATTGTAATGCAGCTGTGCCATTAGTCTAAGACCAGCTCAGCTGTAATATATCATCCATCATCTTGTACTCCAAGGAGGCAGCTATATAAGGGATACTGATGCTGCATTTGCATACTGACAGTGCATATATTTAATTGTTTGAATGTATAGGCCGGTGGGCGGGAGGGATGATAAACACTTAATATGGAAGGGAGAGCATCTCACTTGCCTCGCTAGCATCTTGGCCAAATGACAGAGATTGAGAATAGTGTTCAATCATTCCTTTGGGTGTTTGACAGTAAAAGTTTTTTGCTAACAGTATTCTTTGAAATTCCTCTTTAATACTTGGAGCCAAATCAGTCTGCCCCAATAATTAGATTAGTATCTGGTGGAAGTGTTAACTCACTACTCCAGAAAAAGGGAAAAACGTGGCAAACACCAAGATTTACTAGCCCAAAAATAGGCATTAGCTAGTGTTAAGCCTAACTGCATAATTACCTCTTGTTGGCAGCATATATGTACTGGCAGTATGTTTACATAGCGTGCCAGCTAGCAAGTCTTAACACTGTCCAATACACAACATCAGCGTCACTTTCTCTGTGAGAGTCAATGCTCCACTCTCTGTCTGCTCTAAGGTGTCATTGCATGTTGAACTAGAAAGTCACAGTCCATTACAGTTCATATGAGGTGGAAAGTTACCAGGATCCCAGCAAGTGATGACTGATGTCTGTCTCTTCTCAATTTTTAAAAGTGCATTAAATTAGAGCAGTTATTAAATGGATTTGCCAGAACTATATATATTTAATGAATGAAAACAGATCAGATTTAAGCAAACAAATGTCTGCCATAGGTCACAATAGGCAACAAATGAATATGGCAGCTGTTCAGTCTCAACTGTAAAAACGGTTATAGTTCTCATCTGCCCGTGTTATTGATTTATATGTATATCTTACATTATAGAAGTTTAAAGATAGCTTGCATACTTTGGTACCCACTGCATGAGTCACAGTACTTCGAGAGATGGTGATGACATTGGGCTCTACCTTATACAGTGTATCATCACTGTAAATATACTTTGAAGAGGAGCCCCTTTGGATCTGTTGATACAGTATACCATACACTTATACTATTAATGGCACAGCATATGTACATCAGATGTTATCACTTACATCTCACTGTTCATGTATTTTCATGTATTTTTTATGGTTGAGCAGTTTGCCCTTCGTGCAGTGGTTTCGGCCAAGTGAAAGTCATGAAGAAATTTCAAGATGGACTAGTGCACTTCATTCAAAATTAAACAAATCTATACTTTTTACCACAAGATGCAATAAAGACGTTCCAGACACTGCCCAAATTCTGCTGACTACTAATTTGTGGTTATTGCTATTCAACTAAACAGGTAAATGAGTAAACCCTTTCTGGGATTTCAAAAAATAATGTATTTAGCCAAAGAAGAAAGTAGCCTCATTTTAATCGAGTGCAGTTGCAGTAAAAGTGAATTCTATGGGGAAGGAGTTAAATTAGATTCTGCATCTTTACTCTGTTGCTTGTGGTATTGTTTAATTGTCTGTAATCAATGGCAGTTGGCCAAGTAAAAGTGCATCATTTAGCTTCTAAAAAGTGCCATTTCTGAGCAAGAGGTGACTTTTGCTCATTTGCTCTTGGCTTTATTGAAGCACAAGTTGGCAATCATCAGAATTGGAAATGCACTTGGGAATCCTCTGTCAAACTGTATATCACATTTTGCAATACCCTGTAAGAGTGAGTGCAGGGCCCAAAGTAACAGTCTGTTCAGGTCTACAGCCCAGGGCCTCGTCCTAGGCAGAGACAGATCAGACTTCACAACAGTGGAAGCTAGTCACTAGAGCAGGTCTGATAACCTTTAATGTTTACTTTTGCTTATTTTAACTCCACCTGCCCATCTCCCAGTATGAAGCCTCCAGGCCTGTTGTCAGTGGAAAAGATAAACCCGAGATTGCAGACAAATTGTACATCTGTAATTTGATGCTTGTCTTTGGCAGTTTGTTTTTGAGGCTTGAGGAGAGTTAAATATGCATGGCTTCAACATGGGTGGCTCCAAGTTTTTTTTCCAAAACAACAAACAAATGACATGAAATCTTTATTTGGTGGAGACAAACAGAATTCTGAATTGATTTTTTTCTGAGAGAAGACTCCACGTGAGCTCCAGCAGTTAACTAGATTTGTTTGTTTCTTCTGAAATGGAGCTACAGTGATATTTACTGAGAGCATGCACACATACTGAACAGGTGCGCAACCTCACACGCTCACACACACACGCTCACACAAACACACACACATTCTCCCATCCTTAGTTGGTTGAGGAAGAGACAAACCTAAAGATCGCCACGGAGACCCATCTTTCAAATTTATTCATTAAACTCCCAAATGCTCCCCTTAACGAATGTAATTAGAATATGGTAATGAGAGAGGGCTGAACCAGGGAGTGTTGTAATACGCTTAGCAGCACAGAGGGAGAGAAGAAGAGGGAGAGATACAGATAGAGACAGGAAGGGAAACAGAGTAAGGGAGTTAGAGGAGAGAGAAATAGAGAGACTGACTGACAGGGTGCCAATTTATGTCTTGTTGTAAACAAGTATTTATGCCAATGAGAGGTGGCACACACTATTTCTTTTTTTTTGCCTCTCTCTCCCACTACCCCTGTCTCTCTCTTTCTCTCTTTCCATGCCTCTCTATATCTCTGTGTTACTCTCTCTCTCTCCTTAGCATACCAAAACCTCCTCAATAACAATAACATCAACAGTAGCAGAGCAGAGACGAGCCTCGGAGGGCAGAATGACTCACAGTCGACGAGTCATCAGGGGTTAACGCAACCACTGGAGACTCCTTCATTGAGACACCACCCCCTACCCTCTCTCTCACCCTCCCTGTCTTCTTCCACCCCCCACTAGCAAACACACATTTGTCATTAGAGATTTCAAACTATATGTCGTATGCGTGAGTGTGTGGGTGTGTGTGGTATGCACTCTTTCCTAGTTAACTTTTGTGGGACTTTTTGAGGACTCTGACAAGCTTTATCCAAGACGCCCTCGCGCAGCAGGGGTCCTGGCATTGTGTTTGACACCACACACCTGTTGCTGTCTTTGATGTGTTCATCCCCCTGCTGAGACAGAGGGGGCCGTCTCCTCAAATGCAAATACAAGACAGGAAGAAGAGGACAGGTAAGGTGTGTGAGAGAGGGGAAGTCTTAGAAAAATATGATTGATGTTCCCTCAGTGGATTGGTGCTGACTCTTTCTTGCTCTCAGGTCTCTGCTAAAAAAGTTTGTGTTACTTCCCATACTGCATGTGTGTGTGTGTGTGGCAACCTTCACCATTTGGACATCTATATCTTGGTGAACAAGAGATGAAAGGGAAACGAGACAGAAAAAGAGAGAAGTGGGTGAGTTGGAAGGAAGAGAGAAGGGGGGAGAAAGAGGTCGAACCAAAAGGGGAGAGAATGAGGGAATGAAAGAGTGAAGGAGAGAGGAGAGTGGCTATTTCATTATAAAGCTGTCACTCACATGTGCAGCAGCCGCCACATAGGCTCTTCTGAGACAAAGCCTCTTTGGGGTTGTGTGTGTATGCATTCATTCATGCCTGTGTAGCCTGGCATATGGTCATTTTGACATGGGAGGTATTTTTGTGTGTGAGCGTATGTGAGCATTCTGTGTGTGTGTGTGTGTGTGTGTGTGTGTGTGTGTGTGTGTGTGTGTGTGTGTGTGTGTGTGTGTGTGTGTGTGTGTGTTTGTGTGTGTGTGTGTGTGTGTGTAGTAATGTTGTTAGATGTTAGTGTGACAGAGACGAATGTGACTCGCATGTCTCCCTCTCAACCAGGTGACAGGGGTGGGTCCCGGCTGAAGGTCAGACCTTGTCCTCCAGCAAAACAGAGTGTGTGTGTGTGTGTGTGAGAGAGAGAGAGTGTGTGTGACCAAGAGCATGAGAGGGCCGAGATAGAAAGGAGAGAGAGAGAGAGAGAGAGCCAGGACAAGTTTTATTTTTATTTATTTATTTTTCCACACAAGTGACATTGTGTATTAATAGACGGCCCATTTGTATGCGTGTGTGTACAAGTCTATTATGTCCATGGATGTGCATGTGTCTGTTGCCTAGTGTGTGATGAGGTGTTTATATGATAAACACAAGGCAAGCTTGAGAGGAATTCTGATCAGGGGCTTTGCAACAGTTGTTATGGAAACAGCATTAAGCAGTTGTATTAGCCAGTGGAGGTAATATAAAGGCTGTTGAAAGTAACACACAGTGGGGAGCGAGGCAGTTTGGGAATATAATACAAACTACACATTATTGCTGTGGTTTACAATAGACTTGATGAAATTTTATTGTGTGGCTAGAACAGAACAAAATTATCCTTGTCGTAACTCACTGTCTGGCTCTCTTACTGTTGAGAGCTACACATTTTAATTAGCCAGGTTAGAGGAACATGGTGCAAGACATTATTGGTCTGGTTTACAATAGACTTCACATCATTTAGCGTCAGCTTAAAGCATAACACAAATTAGTCTGTCTTCAGCTCTCCCTCTGCAACACCATCTTACCCTTCAGAAAAGCACCCACTGCTCCATGACATTGGAGATATTAGAGGTCACTGAAGACACACAGAGATGCTGAGAGATCGGCCCTGTCACACAACAACTGTGGATAATAACATGCCCACAGGCACCCCTCATTTCTAATGGATTATTGATTATTGCAGTTAAAATGAAATTGTATGACAATATAGGTTTAGTGTGAAATTGTCATTGTTATACTTAATTTCCATGATGAGCACTGTTTAAAAATAGGCCATGATCAATAAGATGTGGGTTGAATGGATGGCAGAGATAGTGCTCCATATCAAAATTAAAACCAGAAGTCTGAGAAGTCTGTAGTCTGCAAAAAAATAAAATAATAAAAACGGGCAATTTTGGATAGAGTGTCTATCAACGTCAGACACTGACAGGATTGTTCTGGGAAGGAGAGAAGCAGTGGAGGTGCTCTGGAACAAATTACAGCATCAGCAGACCTCCCCTGGTAATGCTAATGCAGTTATTTCCCCCATATATGTATACAAGGCTTACCACGCTCAAGGAGAAGGGTAGAAACCAATTCTGTAGTTGAGAAGGACACTTCAGTTTTCTACCTCCTTGTACCGCCAAAATAAACTGTTCAATGCCAAATGATTTCTGTGGTGAGAACTAGCAGCAGCCTTCATTTGAGGCACTTCGAATGGATGTGACAGTTCCAGTTTACAGACAACTCTGTTTTCTGCAGATCTCTGTCGGGGTGATGCTCATCATTAGACTTCAAAAGTGCATGTACACACAAACGCTCACACATGCATGCAAACACATACACACACACGCATGCAAACACACACACAGACCCTTTAATGGAATCTCCCTGGGGAAAGCTCCTGGATAAGTCTGTTGCAGTGTAGGCGACCCCAACCCCCCCACTCCCCTTCCCCTATCTCCTCTGGAAATCTCCCTGAGGCCTGTGAGTGTGTGCATGTGAATGTGCGTGTATGTGTGTGTGTAAGCATATGTGTGTGTCTGTCTGCTTTTCTGTACATGCCACCAGTTTCTCGGAGGGAGATGGTCTCAGTGATGCGTGAGTGGGAGGCTGATTTCCCCAACTGCATCGCTCGCTCCAATCTAACTTCCCACTCATGCTCTATGCTTTGTTAGATATTTCTTAAGTAACTCTCTCTTTCTCTCAGACAGACAGATAGGAATAGGTGTGTGTTGGGAAAAATGTGTGTGTGTGTGTGTGTGTGTGTGTGTGTGTGTGTGTGTGTGTGTATTCGGCGTGGCCTGTCGTAATGTATTATTACGTAGACTCACACAGACATGCAGAACGTCTGGGTTTCTAGAGTAGATCTCTGGAGGAAGGTGCTTGTCCCTGTCCCTGTGTCTGGCACAGCTAACACACACACATACACATCCTCACAGTATTCCTGAAGGGTCACTGTGTCGGCAGGCATGCTCAAAGCGCTCCATCACTGGTTTCCACTGGGACAATAACTGTGACTTCCTGAGGATCGACCTTCAGCATCTCACTTCTGTCACTCTTCACGTGTGTGTGTCTGTGTGTGTGTATGTGCGCGTGCTGGTTGAGGAAGTGAGCAGCAGTGTGTGTGTGTGTGTGGGTGTGTTTTAGAGTGCGTGTCAGGCTGCAGTTTCAGCTGACTCTTCTGTTTCTGGCTTTTTAATGGCTCTTATGGGGCAGGCCTTTAATTGCAAGTCTCTCTCCCTCCTTCTTAATCCTCCCATCCTTCTGTCTCTCCTGGCCCCTCGTCTTCTCTCCTCTTCTCCTCTCTCCTCCTGCCTCCCACTGGCTGACAGTCACTAGGGGAGCCCAAGTGCCTGGCCAGGGCTGTGGAGGCCGTATAGGATATTGACTTGCTGCGGAGTGGTTTGGGAGGGGGAGAGGTGGCTGCCTGTCACAGCTAATGAATAGATGCATAAATGAATGAGGCACTCCTCTGTGTGTGTGTGTGTGTGTGTGTGTGTGTGTTTGGAGGGGGGTTGAGTGTGTGTACTGTTGTGCCTAGCTAAAAATGTGCCTGTGTGTATCCAATCTAAACTCGGCTCTGAGCAGTTTTATGAGCCAGACAGACATTAACAGGCCAGCTTGATAGTGATAATTATTAAGGGTGTGATGACAGTCCATCCCACATATACACACAAAACATTTTTTATATATATATATATATATATGTGTGTGTGTGTGTGTGTGTGTGTGTGTATGACGGATGAGCTAGTGGGGGGTTGGGACGTGAGGATCGAATGAAGGATACTAAAAAAAACAATCCAGTTAAGTGCCAGCACCCTCCAGCTGCTCTCTCTTTTTGTCTCCCTGTCTTTCTTCCCCTCTGCCTCTCTGTCCCTCCATCTCCTCTGATCGGTGTGGAGCTGGAGTGCTCTCATGCCAAACTGGGACAAATACCTAAAAACACACACACACACACACACACAGAGGAAGAGAGGGAGACGAGGTCTGGAGAGGAGACTGTTGATCTGAGGGGGTAGATGAAGGAGTGCTTGAGTGTTGATGTCTTCCTCACTATTGCTTTGTGCCACATTTCAAACACTGATTGCCTTAAGAGGACAATTTACATTTCATAGTCTTTCACAACAAGTGGGTGAGATGGGAGTCAGAGATAGGGGGAGAGAGAAAGATGTTTCAAGGAGGAAGCCAGGGGTGAGAGAGTTCACCAAGCAAAGGGAAAAAGCAGTGTTGCATGAGTGACTAAAAAATGGGAGGTATAAACAATAGTTTCTTTTGGCTGCATCTCTGTGTGTCTCTGTCACTATGCATATGGACGTTTTTGTTTTTGCTTACTCTCGGTAGAATGCACCTGTATGATTTGAACTTTCTTTTTCCATATTGGACTTGTGTGAGTGTAGAGGAAGAATAGAAATAGAGGAGTAGAGGAGAGCTGAGCTGAGGAGATGAAAAGAGAGCCGGAGGAATTAAGAATCAAGTTAGGAGCAAGCTTTATCTGACGGGAAACTGTGAAACTGCAAAGTATAAGAAAACTTTTCCTATCAGTGCACTCTCTCAGCTAGTGTATGGGTCTGCACACCCGGTCTGTGTGTGTGTGTGTTCGTGTGTGTGTGTGTGTGTTTGTATGTGTGTGTTTATGTGGCATGTGTGTATTTAGGAGATAGCTTTTCCTCCCCAGTGGAGGGAGACATCAGTGTGTCGGTGAGTGTGATTGGTTGTTGGCCCTGAGGGTCTGTCCTCTATATCTGTCTCCTGACTGGCTGCTCTGTGACCAATCAGGCGGCCAGACTGCACCATGGCAATCAGATAGTGACATACTCTCTGTGGGCATCGGCAGGTCATCTGGAAATACCTGTTATGTTTTATCTCCCTGTGACACACACACACGCACTCTCTCTCATGCACACACACTAATATAACCTTTCCGTCTTGTCTTTGTCTGTCTAGGAGATTGCTGCATATCTCATCACTTTTGAAAAACATGATGAGTGGCTGACGACATCGCCAAAAACCAGGTGAGGGGAGTGCAGACAATTGTTTCCACACACACACACACACACACACACACACACACACACACCTACCTTCATATACAAACACAGAATCACTCAATCAGCCAGTGACTCATATTAGTTTAATCCTGAAGACTGAGTGCCCGTGTTTCATTAGTGGTGTACGCTGACTGTCTCTGGAGGGTCCTGCTGACGGCCTGCTCTACATGTAGAGAATGCTCCAGAACATGGCTGGACTGTAAAGCACCTAGTCAGCTGAAAATGGAGTATTAATGAATGTAAATGTATTAGGATAAGTGATGTATAATTCAGACGTAGGAGGGTGAAGGGGGGTTTAAGAGGAGGGAGAGCATGTGTATATATATGATGGGGTGAGAACGGGGATTCACATGCCAGAACTGAATATTCATCGATCTAAAAGAACCATAGGTAGCGCTTTTCCAGAAGGGGGAGAGGCTATTGCCAGGAAGTAAAGGAAGAGAAAATGAAAGACAGAAGAAAAAGGGCAATTTGAATTATTGATAAATCACCTTATTGACATTTCCTTTAGTTAATACAGGTGTAGGTGTGATTAAAAAAACAGAGAAAGACGGAAAAAAGTGAGAAAGAATAGAAAAGAAGAAAGAAAAAGTAAAGTAAAGCAAGTGAAGCGGTCACCTCATGGCCCCGTTTCTGATTACTGACACTGCTGAAAGCCCGAGGTGATGCCTCTATGCTCCCATTGTGCGAGCTGAAGGACTCTTCTCAGGAGCAGCCTGAGGCAAGCAGCACAGTTTATGTTGTGGATGGATTTCTCATTGATTGGTTGTGCTGCCGTATAGCCTCAGCCTCCCAGAAGCAACAGCAGCAGCAGTCATATTGGTGTTATTGAGCAGCAGTTAGATATAATCCCATTTACACATGACACGAGGCACGATTAGAACAGATTACACCTAATCCCATCAGATGGAAAGGAGCTCAGCTAACGGAGCCAGTGACATTTATGTGCATGCAAGGATGTGTGTGTATGTGTCCACTTGCATCCATATGTGCGCATGCATTTGCACACTTGTGGGAGGCCAATATAAAGGTAACAATCAATGACCTTCATTTCTCCCCTTGGTGAAGTACCTCATCAGTTCAAAGTAATGACTGTTACCTCCTCTCTCTCTCCTATCACTTTTTGCATCTACTCCTCCTTCTCTCCTCCCTTTACCGGACTCACTCTCTCGCCCACTCTGTCTCTTTAGCTTGCTGTTTTTTTTTCCCACTCTCCTCCCCTCGCCTTCTCTGTTTTCGCTCTGCTACACTGTGGAACGGTGGAAAAGCTTTTTATATCCCACACATCACAGCCCAGTTACAATCAATAGCATTTATGTCTGCTTGAAGCGGAGGGTTTGCGAACATGGGCACCGTCCACGTGCACGTACCTCAACACACACACACACACACACACACACACACACACACACACACACACACACACACACACACAAATGCACGTATTTCCCTCCCACACATACACACAGGCACACATCTGATCTCATCCATCTTCTCCATAACATAATTAGAATCAGCAGCTCTGAGATGACTCACACTGCTCGAGACAGAGAATAAACTCCGCTTTGATCAGAGGGTGGGGGTCTCCACTCCGCTAAGAAACTGGCAGGCTCACCCCAAAACAGAACAGATTTAAGGTGTCAAAGAAAATCAGCTCAAAGTAAATTCAATTTCACTACACACACTGTTCTGAGTAAATTGCAATCATCTCAGTCCATATAGATGTGTCTACATCAAATTTTAACAGAGAAGAGGAGAGGCAGTCAGACAGACAATAAAAGAGCAAAAACAGAGGTTAGGGTAGAAGTAGAGGGGACAGATGAAATGAGAAGATGAGAATAAGTTGAAAAGAGTGGAGAATGGAGGGACCAAAAAGCAGTAAAGATAAAATGAAGAGATAGTATGATAGGAGGGATAAAGACTGGAGGAGGTTATCGTGAGGAGAGCGGAGGTGTGTAAACAGGTGTGTGTGTGTGTGTGTGTGTGTGTGTGTGTGTGTGTGTGTGCGCGTGTGTGTGAGAGTGAGGGCACTTGTGAGTATGTGTTAGTTTATTGATTGTTAACGTGCCTCTTCTCTTTCTGTTGTCATGAGATAAGGCAGAGAAGCATTTTTCCTCCACCTACACACGCGCACACACACACACACACATGCACACACACAGACCCACACAAACACACACCTGTCCTTAACGTTTTAGAAGTGTAATGATTGATTGCTGAGCAGCAGGTTTGACATTGAACCCAAAGAACACACAGCTGTAGGTTCTGCCATCTCTAATATCACTATAGCATCTCTGTCTTTCAACATGCATGACTCCTGTTGTGTGTATGTGCATGCATGTTCATCCCACCAGGTGTATATAGAATGGGAGCTTAGAGGCCAATGTCCCTGCTGTGCTGATAAATCACCCTACTAAAATATTAACACGTAGTAGTGTGAGTCTATGTATGAAAAGGGGGGGGGTGCATGGGACCAGCTCGCTTGACTGTTGGGTGAGTAACACTGACGTCACCATGTAAACCATGAATATGTTGTTTCAGGTTTCAGTTAGTATTTATGATTCAGCAGTGCAGGAGAATTTTTGATACGTTTATCAGTTTGAAATTACAGCCTGAAAATCACACCCTGGTCAGTTTCCATGGAGCTGAATTGCCGTCAGTTTCAACCAAATTACCACAACGTTTATTCTGTATATTCAATATAACGAAACGCTTTGTGCGTCTCTTTACCCTCTCCTCTACCAGGCCTCAAAATGGCTCTATGATCCTCTACAACCGTAAGAAGGTGAAGTACAGGAAAGATGGCTACTGCTGGAAGAAAAGGAAAGACGGGAAGACCACCCGAGAGGATCATATGAAGCTCAAAGTGCAGGGAGTAGAGGTGAGAGGCTGCAGTGGAAAAACAAGTCGATGATCGTTTGGCGCTGACTACAGTTTCCCTGCCAATCTTGTCCTTAACTTACTCTGCTTCACTCTGAGGAGACACATACATGTAACACAAATGTAGACACACACATGCTGAGAAGCTACAGGCCAATTTGTTACCTGAGAGCATGTGGTGACCCTTTCTTTCCCTCCCTCCCTTACTCCTCTCTCTGTCTCCCTCTCTCGCTCATTCTCTGTCTCCCTCTCTCTCTTTCTGAAAGATAAGAGTGTGTTTGGCCTGAGGCCAGGAATGATGTCAATGCCTCCTTCAGCAGAACAGAGAGGGGTATCGATCCAGTCTCAAGGCAGCGTCTGTGTGTGTATGTGAGTGTGTTCAGGGCTGTGTGTGTGTGTGTGTGTGTGTATGTGCGCGAGCGTGTGAGTCACATCAGCCAGCTCAAAAATTGATTATTCAGCAGGAATATACCAAGAGGTGAGAGAAGTGAGCATGCATGTTGTGTCAGAAACAGAAAGAATAAGGTAGAAGGGAGAGCTAAGCAGAGAGTTAGGAGGCACATGGATGTGTACAAGGGTCTTGGTAGTTTTGTGTTATAGGTGAGCAGGAGATGGGCACACACAAGACAACGACACAGAGGTAAGGGGAATAATTGAGATCAAATGTTGCCATCTGCACCTCTGTTAGTTATGACACCACACTCACATTGACAATCATGAAACATATATTTTTCTGCATTTGTGCATGTACACTCCCATACGCACACATACATACACAAAGCCAAAGTGTTTCTCTCCCTGGTAGTTGCTCAGTAATTGTTTGTGTCACCTCTTCCTAGGACCCCCCCAAGCAAGCAAGCAGCGTGTAGAGCAGGGGACGGGAATGAGGGAGTGTGCAGAGCAGTGAGATGAGCAGAGGGAGAGAAGGAGGTTGGGGAGAGGCAGGAAGCTGGAGAGAAAAACATAACCCTGGATGGAGAGCCTCCTCATATCGAATGGAAATATATGGAAATGCACTCTGCCTTTGGCAAAACACACTTTAGATAGAGGGCGGGCTACTTCTGAGAAGAGGCAAAATGGCGAGAAAATATAAGTGTGTGCAAGTGTGTATGAGAAAGAAAACAGGACAAGTTTTAAGCGTTGATCATATACAACCTGATTAAACAACCAATTGTGCATGTGTGTCTTAGTGTGTGTGTATTTAGGACATGTCAAAAAGTGGCCCTGATGACCTTGATAGAAGACTTTTCTGTCGTCATTTCACCCTTCCAACACTTTCTTTTTTAGGCTGGGGTATCAAACCTTAATACATTTATTCACCAAGATTTCCAAAGCACAGAATGTAAATATTTTCAAGAAACTTCTTGTTCACTTATTCTTTTATCAGATTGATTTAGATGCTGATTTTGCTCATTTTAGGTCACGGCATTCACTCAGAGCTCTTGCGATTTTCAGCAACATGTTTGATATTCTTCAGTCTATAGTATTGAAAAATAAAATGTGCTGTTTTGGTACTTGTTCAGAAACTCAAACACTGTACTGGCACAAATATAAAACATTTCATTTACAGACCAACACTTCATACCAAACAAAATATTACAGAGACTTTGAAGTTGTGCTGTGCTGTGTATCTACCACTGTAATCATACATTTAGGCGATTTTCACTCATGTGCCTATAAATATACACACATATATACACTATTTTGTATCTATGTAATCTTCTGCTGCTAGATGGAGTCCATACTGAACTTCCTCTCCATCTTGTCCACCATGACATTTCACTTAAACCCTATGTTTTCCTCACTTTCTCCTCCTCCTCTTCTTTGTCCTTGTCCCTGATCTCTCTTGCAGAGTCTGTAAGCTGACAACATTGTGACTTTTTGTGAATTCCAAGTGGGTTATGTCTCGTCTTGCTGAGGCAGTAAATTTCACAATCTCTTGTGCTGTAATTGTCAACATCAGATTTATGGTATTTTAGAAAAAGACATTTGGGGAAAAAAACATACAGCATGTTTGCAATTCAGTTTTAGCAGCACAATCAATACAACCTAAATGGGTATAACCTAAGTTCTCCTCTTCTGTTCTCTCCTTTACTGTTCTCTCCTCCTCTTTTCCTTTTTCACTTTTTGTCTTGCTTCCTCCTTTCTTTATCCCTGCAATCTCCTCACTCTCCTCTCCTCTCCTCTCCTCTCCTCTCCTCTCCTCTCCTCTCCTCTCTCTAGTGTCTGTATGGCTGCTACGTCCACTCCTCCATCATCCCCACCTTCCATCGTAGATGCTATTGGCTGCTGCAGGTAAGCCCAACCCCTTCCCCACCTGACCTTTTTTCACACATTTATTCCCACAAAAAACAAGACTTCGACTGGATTTATAGTGTGGTGATAATTTGTTAGTAGCTGTCATTTATAGCAGGATAGTTTTCAGGTCTTTTGTCTGACATTATGGCCATTCTGTAACATTTATTCAAGCTATGTTAAGGCTTTATTCACCAGTCTACGTAAAACTGGACAACCAGAAAATATATAGTATGTTATTACAATTTTTACACAAACCTTCATCCGTTAAACTGTCCATTATATTTTCAAAACAACACTAAGCCAAACCGTAAACCAGCAATAAACATCCTCCTCTTCTGAATTAATGAGGCAGCCTATAGTGAAAATACTATCACAAAGCTGGGCTCATAATAAAACTTGATGTTGTTTGACTGAGTGGAGTGTCCTATGCTCAAATGATTACACAAGTAGAATATACATAGAATACGCTCTTGTCCAGCGCTAACATACAGTGCAGAGTAGTGAAAGCATTTCTTTCCCAGAAGTAGCAGTGTGGTGAGCATCAAGGACCAAGGCCTTACTCTCTATGTGTTCCTCTCCAAGAAAACTTTGGAGGTACAAAGAGCACACAACATGCACACACATGTGCACACAAACACACGCGGACCCACTCACACACGCGCGCAGGCACACATATATGCACAGGTGTCCCCCTGTGTATAAATGCATGTTGTTTTTCATAGAGATGTTCGACTCACTCTGCTGCTCATGTGAAAGACAACAGAAAGTGTTACACACACGCACACACATCTTTCCCTCTACTGACCGTGCAGTCTATGGTCACCAGAGCCTCATCATCTTTAGGCAACAGGTTACATGACGAACCTTCAACATGTCTGCGTACATTTCTACTGCCTCTCTCTTCATCTCTCTCTGTTCATTTCAAAGAAAATATTATATTGAAGACCTAGCAACGTTCATTTAAAATATGGAAATGCATCTATATTTATGTATTCTTCACCAGAATTTCTTGCATAATTTGTCACAAGAAATTTACAGGGACATTCCAGCCACTGGCTGTAAATTGAATATGTCCTTACCCAATTTTTTAGTTTTAGCATCCCAAACTAGTTAGATCCCTGCAGTCTGAAATTATCAAAGGAAATGCTAGTTGTTTTATCTGTAATGTCCCATTTTCTGCTCTTTGCACAGATATCAAAACACATCAGTGATTATGATCATAAATCAGTCTGTGAGTGCTGTTGCATTGCACAGTGTGGTGCTGCAGCAGCCCACTGTGCCATCCTCTTTTGGAGAGAAAAGTGTTCCACCTCAGCAGGTCCTCCCCCTCACCTGAGTCTGTCTACTGAATCTTTCATCAAGAGGAGCTTCTTTCTCTCCACACACACGCACATACTCACTCACACACACATAAATGTGAATGCACCTGTTGAATCATTCATGGAGTAGAAAGAAATTCCATAGGATTGCTGGTGGCCTACTGTATAGTGAGAACTGCTTTGAGCCTCTGTTTATCTCATTCTTTCTTTTTAGATATATTACACACACCCACACACACACAAACACACATGTAGACATTTCCGCAGCCTCTGCAGACTAAGAGAGAGTGATGAGTGGGCTTGAGCTGTTAAATCTTTTATGGGCAGGTGAGAGAATCTTATCTGACACGCTATGTCCGACCTCCTCCCTGACCTCCACTTGCTCTCCCGCTTTCCTTCTGTACTTCCCCTCATCCACTCCCTCTGTAAATAGACTCCTTCATTGTATTCTCTCCTTCTGTGTATGCTGACAATGAATGAATGAATAAAAGGCCATGTTTAAGTAACGCAAACTGCATGTTTGTCTTGTTGTGTTTGTGTCCCTGTACTGTAGAACCCAGACATTGTTCTGGTGCACTACCTGAATGTACCGGCAGTGGATGATAGCGGGAAGCCATGTGGCCCTGTCCTCTGCTCCATCAACACAGACAGGAAGGAGTGGGCCAAGTGGAGCAAGGAGGAGCTCATTGGGCAACTCAAACCCATGTGTGAGTTGGCTTTACTTTTATCTCAGTGCTCACCTCCCTCCTACTCTCAACCTCTCCTGTTTCAGCCCTCACACTTGTCCTCAACCCAAGGATATGAGTCACCTTGGGTCAATAACAATACCACTTGTCATGGTACAGTAGTGATGAAAAAGATGATGGTATACTTTACCCAAGCTTTAAAATTCATCTGTAGAAAACCAGTGTAATAAATCTAAAACAAGATAATTTGATAATATTTTTTAGGCTTTATAAACAACTTGGCAGCCAAATGAGGAACAGTTTGGAGCTGCGCCATGACTTATTAGATGGGACAACAGGTGCTTACAACAATTCAGGGGAGATGAAATTAATATTTATCTTTTGCATGAAAGAAAAATATATAATCTCATTGGTGTTGATAATTTAGCTCACTCATCTTTTTGTTGTTGAAGGTAAAGATAAATCAACAGGCCAAAAAGCAACAGCTGGTGCCAAAAGGTGTATTAAAACATTAACAGTAGTCCTGTTCTTGTTTAAATTTTGATCAAAGACTATTTGGAGCATCGTGCACTTCTCATCAATGTGAAGTGGTAAGAACACTTTACAAAGTAATGGTATATTTCCAGATAACATTACCTTTTCAAAAGCTACCTTTGGGAAAGAGACAGTACATACATACCATTTATACAGATTTGGAGATTTTTTTCTGTTTTTGATGACTCCAACAGTCAGCACCATGCTGCCACCTAGAGGTGGATACATTTTACATCCAAGAGAGGGAGTGATAGAGGGAAAGAAGACAGAGGTGCCCAAAATATCCAGCATGTATTATTCATAAATTAGCATCAGGGAGTAGATAACTCCAGTACACATACTAACACACATACACATGCACACCTACCTAATTTCACCTATCTTTGGATCTGGTTTGGAAGGGAAAATAAGGACAGCCTCCTAAAACTAAGCGGCTGGTTAATTTAAGTACTATTTCGATTCTCAATGTCCATACTGAATCATACTCTTACTCTCTCAGCTTGCCTTAATTTGCTCGCACAAAATAACTTTCTGTTTTTCCCTCTGAATGAGGAGTAATATAATCTAATTTGAAACCAATAATATCCTCAAATTTTAAAATTCCATGTCTTGTAAAAGAAAAAGAAAAAAAATTGTCCTTCTTCCATATTTGTATTTTAAATTTGTCACTCATGCATGTCAGTGTTCATGAGCTCAGTTTTCAGTGTAGACTATGAACACTGGAGGGCGCCAATACATACTGTGTTTAAAAAAACTGATCTGAGCAACTGAAAGGACAGAATATGACAATAGTATCCATTGGCTTAAATGGTGTTTCTTTTGTTTTGATGTGCCTTCATTCAGGTGCTGGGAGCAGCCTGCATCAGAAATGTTCCAGTGTCAAGCAGCGCATCATCTCATCCAAGCAGGAGTCAGGGGCAGCAGCAGGAGGTGGAGCTACTGTGGGAACTGGCGTAGCGGCAGGCCAGAGAGCTGAGGAAGCAGATGGCACAGAGGTCCAGAACAGCGATGTGTCAGAGGGCCAGACAGAGCCTAGTCCTGGAGGGGGCAGGAGCAGAGCGGGCGGTGGAGAGAGGAGGAATGGCAGGTTAACCAAACCCTCTTTACTCCCACAAAGCAGCATGGAGGTGTCCTCTTCCACTTCCAACAACCAGGTGGAGGTCCCTGACACTACCCAGAGCTCCCCATTGTCAATCACCAGCGATATGGCTGACAGCCCTGCTCTTGCCATTGGGGCTGGCTTGTCGCAGAGCACAGCTGTGTTCATGTCTGAGGTCACCACACTGACTGGGGATTCAGTTTACTCTGCTGGCCACACCCACCTGTTGGCATCCACCCATGAGAGTACCACTGCTGGAATCCTGTTGGCTGTTGCCCCCGAAAACCAGAGGTTTGCGTCGTTTCCTGGTGGGGTGGGCTTAGGGGAGGGAGGAGAGTTGGTTCTCTCCAGCTCTCTAGACTCCAGTGGAGGAGTCAGCCTTCCAGAAACCACCATGACCTTTGACCCTGATTGCTTCCTTAACAATCCCAAGCAGGGCCAGACGTATGGAGGAGGTGGAGGGAAGACTGAGGGGTGTAATGGTGATGATGGTGGACTCCACTGTTCTTCTAATGGCTTTGTCTACAACCCAGCCCTCGTCAACAACATCAAGACAGAAACGACCCCCTTGGAGCAGCCGCTGGCCACTCAGAGCAGTTATGTGGGAGAGGGGACAGGCCTCAGCCCCAGCACCACCCTGGAGCAAATGGACTTCAGTGCTGTCATGTCATCAGCCTGTGTCCCAAGTCTGAGTCAGACTGCACATCACCCCTCCCCGAGCCTCTTCCTCCAGGCCTCCCCCCAGACAAGCCAGCCCTCCCAACTGCAGACCAATGGTCCTGAGGCACCCCAGGAATCAGGTGAGGCCCAAGCTTACATAGGTCTGCCCACGGTGCCAACAGACTCTCCGGTCACTAATGGAGATCCACATACACACCTCCACCAAGCCAACCAAGACCAGCAGGCCCTGTGTGGAAGGAATGGACAAGGAGCAACAGTGGGCTCTTTTCCCCTGACAACACAGGATACTACCGTTGACCAGTCAGGCAGCAGGGGACATCGAGAGGTAGGGGGCTTAGAAAAGGCCTCTGAGAATCGAGAAGAGTTACTACTCAAGCCAGGAGATCCTCATGAGGCGTACACGAGTGTGGACACTGAGCACTACCTACAACCCACAGATGACAATGGAGGAGGAGAGGAGGGTGGAGGAGGAGGCGGTGGAGGAGGAGGTGGAGGGGGAGGTGAAAATGAGATACTCTGTAATGGTGTAAGCTTGCCAGGGGCCAGCAGTTCAGTGGTGGCCAGTCCTCAGTCGATAGCTACTGGTGCAAACATCGAGGGGGCTCTCTACAGTTCTCCTCTTCCTCAGCAAGGTGGGGGTGTGTCAGCTACAACAGCTGGGGCAGGAGCAGCTATAAGTCTGGAAGGTTTTGAGGCTTCATTTGGAAGCCAGTTCTCTGATCTCATCAATGATTTCATCTCAGTTGAGGGGTCTGCGGGTGGTGTGGGCGCAGCTGTAAGTGGGGTTCTGATGCCCCAGGAGGGGGCTGCAGGAGAGGAGCAAGGCACAGGAGCGGGCCATCTGCAGGGCTCAGAGGTGGAGCAGGGAGCTCTGGGACTGCTCCAGGAGACTGGGAGGCTGTTTGGTGTGACAGACTACTCCCCAGAGTGGTCTTATCCAGAGGTTAGTAAACCTAACATGATTATCATTCATTATTTATTCATGGTTCCCTACAGTAAAATCAGTCCCTCCAACACATGATTGACGGTGGCTTGTACTGATGTTAAACACTGAAATCATGTTCAGCACAATTTGTGCTAAGACCGCCAGCCTGGCTGTGTGGTCATTAAGGAGTCAGAATATCTCAGATTCAGCTGATTGGGTTTTGATGAAATTTCAATATTACACTTCTTCCCCTGGGTGGCTTCATTAATGTACCCATGTACCACTTATAATATCGCAGACACCAGTTCTGTCATTGAATTATGATGAAACTTGTGGAAATATAACATCTTAGCACCATTAGTTTCTAAAAAACAATAACTTGCCACAGTTAGTACAATTAGCGGGGAAGAAATCTCAAAAAGAATTTTAACCATATCTCCAACGTGTGCACATACTCTGCTAATATCTTTCTTCAGCTTTCTTCCAGGATAATCAGTGTTACATCATACAATTATTCCACAGTTTAGTTTTTAGTCTCTTGAAAAAACAACACAGCACAAAGGGTTATCATTTAATTTACAGAATGAACAAACAACGAGCACTGCAAGTGCCAAGATGAAAAGTCAACCAAATGCTGATAAATGGTTTAAAAAATGTAATCTTTTTCATTTTTTGTGTAATCTAACTTCATGACTCTAGCATTTGTGAGAGATAAAGTGTTGTCATTATTATGTATTATTTTTAGCTACAATAAAGAGAACACACTTCAGTGTCGCTCAAATGATTCATACAACTTTGTTCCACTTGGATGTTAGGAGCTGCACAGCCTCTAGGGGCTGCTGCCAGGCCTTTTAAATTTGTCATCAACAAAATAGTAATTACTTTGTAAATGAGGCAGGTTATACGATGACTTTATACTTTATATTTTATTTATATAATAAGAGGGAAAATGTTTGTTTTTAGGCCACTGTGTCTCTGAGGTATGTTTCTGTGACAGATGGAATCAGGATATTTGATAGAAACACATTTTGCATAAACACACTTATTCACTCATGCATGCACACACACTGTCACTTACCTGAAGCATTTTGGAGGAGGTAAATTAAGACCACAGGACATGGTAGTTTTTTACACAATCATGTGTTTCATCTCCACACAGACTACTTAATATTTTAACCCACCCTCAGTTTTGTAGTTCTCTGTGGACAAAGAAGCTGCACTGGGTGATATTATACTGAGGACAGTGTTTGTGTCCCGCAGGGTGGAGTAAAGGTGCTGATCACAGGTCCATGGTTGGAGTCGAGCAGCGAGTACAGCTGTCTCTTTGACCACATCAGTGTCCCTGCTGCACTCATACAGCCTGGGGTGCTGCGCTGCTACTGCCCAGGTAACACACCTGTATATGCACACACTCTAACACAACTCACTGTTCTTATTCCTGGTGCATACATGGACAAAACACTATTTTTAAATTTAAGCCATAACCCACCCTTCGCCCCACTAATCCCTGTAAGAAGCCGTTTCTTGCAAAAAAGATTGTTTCTCTGTGTGCTGAAGAAAATCTAATGATGTCAGCTGCATACTCTTATTGGGAGATGCAGTCCCCTACAAAAACTACACAAAAAGAATATTGTGAGGAGGGACACTGGCAATCATGCAATGTACACAGTGCTTAGAAGTGGTTCTTAGGATGGTACAGTAAGTGATATCCTGCTGCATTAAATGTAATCTGAGGAAAATAGTCACTTGCAGACCCACATGGGCAGAAAGTAACACTAGACAGTCACAGTCTATTACCATACTGTCCTAAAATTATTCTTTGGGAGGAGATCTATCTCCACATATAGTCAGCCATACTGATGCCTTACATCATGTCTGTTTCTAGCCCATGACACAGGACTGGTGATGCTACAGGTAGCTATGGGTGGTGAAGTCATCTCTTCCTCTGTGGTGTTTGAATACAAGGCACGTGACCTTCCTGCCCTGCCTTCTTCCCAACATGACTGGCTGTCCCTGGATGGTGAGACCATTTGTTTGTGTATTTTTAGGGAGCGATGCACAGTTACTGCCTGGTGTTATTTACTCGTAAACTATACACTATATATGCACACTATATCCTATATACAGAAGGAGACCTGTGTGTAATTGTTTCATTGTGTGCCTGGAGAAGTGAGAAAAAAGGGGAAAACCTGTTGAGGAGTGCGTATGTGTGGCTGTCATAGTTGTGCTCTTTTCTGTTGGATGCTCTGTCATTTTGTCTACAGCCACTGATGTACTGACTAGTATGGTGACATTGCTGCTGCTGTTTTGCTGAACTGTCTCCTGTCCCTACAAGCATCTTTTCTGTTGTGGCTCTCTGTCTGTGTGCAGATTGATTCAAGAAGGGATTTAAGCTGTTGATCTCCTTTTGACACCTGTTCTTTGAAAGGTGTGAGTGCTTTGGCAAGATTCATTGTGGCTTTAGGGATTGTTTTTGTTTAGGGTATGGTCTTTCATTATTGAATCCATAGTGATAGTTTTCTGTTGGAGAGACCTGGAGCTGCAGACGTTGATCTTAGTTCAGTCGTGCTGAATTACATTAAACACTTGCTTCAAGGTGTTGACAATTTTATGTTCGTTGAGTTTTTGGTTGCAAATGTCCGCACAGCACCTTGGGGGTGGGTGGGGGTGGGGGAGGGGGCCTTTGTGTGCAAATATACCTCCCGATGCAGCTGCAGCTCGGAAACACACGGGTCTCCTCAGCGAGGCATGTCCTGGGTTACTCTGTTCGCCCCCGTCTCTGTGTTGCGCAATGCGGCAATGCGGCTCTACAGTCACAGCAGGCTGGCTGTTTACTGGAGTGAAGGGCAAGGACATCATATCACAGTCACTGGTCCATTTGAGAGTCTAAAGACGCTCAGACGCTAAATGCTGGCTCTGTCTCTGACTTTCAGCGGCGATGGCGTGACTTGGATAGGCGCTCTGCCTATTTTCTGCCCTGGTCCTTTGTTTGGCCTCAAATACACAATCGATGGCTCAGTGCCTGGAGAAGATAGACAGACATAAATATTTTAGGTAAATATGCGTCAGCACACGGCTTTGTCACATGCCATTGCTCCAGTTTAGTTGGTGTGCAGTCTATTGTTGTGTCGATGACGACTGAGCCCCCTGCAGCTCCGAGTCTGGCGGGCGGATTTGAAGCGATGCTCTCCCAGACACAACGTGGAGACTGCGCTCTCTCTCTCTCTCTCTCTCTCTCTCTCTCTCTCTGCACTTAGTTGTGTTTTTCTCGCTCGGAGTAGCAATGTGTGAGTCGTACACTTCAAACTAACGGGGTTGAGCAGGAGCGGGAACAAAGAGCAGCTGATAGAGACTCGCTGTTTGGGTTCGTAGCTCGTTTGATTTTTAAACTGATGATAACGCGCTCGTTTATTCCGAGTCCGGGTCTGTGTTGTTTAAGTTTTCGTTGTCGTGCTGCTGTAGATTTACATAAATGTGCCTGTTGTCTAAAGGGTCTGTTTGAGCGTTACGCTCCGTCAGAAATATTTGTAGCAGCTACATGTGGTGCCCAGCCGCTGTCGATTTGAGACAAAGGGAAGCAGAAGAGCCACAAGTCCTCACTCTACATGTTTGGACCAAACGGCACGCCATAGCCTGGCTGGCTTTTGTTGCAGACTGCAGCCCAGAGCCTCTTCAGTCTTTAGTTGACCTGTGCAGTTTCAGCACCAGCACCAGTGGAAAGCGCCACTGAAGCCCACAACAAGTACAGGGAGGATAATGTGGCTCCTGTCAACAGACTGTAGGCACAGACAGACATGTGGGGATAATGTCGATCACCAACAGCTTGAATAGAGATATACTCTGCTCAGAATTTTTTTTTTTTTTTTTTTTTTTTTAGATGTTGATGTTTGCTACTGGAAGTTTCTCTATATGTTTCACTTAATTTTGACCCCCCCAAAAAAATCAGTTGAAAATGTTGAAATAAGGGTTAAGGATTTAAACTCTTGTATTAAATCCACAGTGTTGCTGTTACTTGTGTATACTAGAAGGTTGGGGGGGGGGGAAATTATATCAAAAACTAACATACTGGTTTAAATTAAGTAACTTAACTTTTTTTTTTTTTTGTAGATAGCAGAATTTGTAGATGTTACTACAAACTGTGAGGGCCTGTTTCAAGGCTTATTTATAGGAGAAGCCCATGGTAACCAGCTGTTATTGAGGAAGAAACTGCAATAGCAAAAAGAGGGTCCAAAATGAGCCCAAATATACAAGTATCAGTACAACTGATAGTTATCATAAAATAAACTTTGGAAAGCTGCTGAATTTGCACTCAAAAGCCAGTAAAGTGTGTAAAGCGCCTTAGTAAAAGCAGGAGTTTAGTTGGTTGACTATAATCTATTTACATATACACAACAATTTAGAAAATAGGCTAAAATATTACATTTCCATTTCAATTATGTGTTTAAAACCATTAATAGAACAATTTGCATTCCACTGAAAAAAAGATTAATTTATCTTTTAAATTAATTCTTGAAATTACTTGTAAAGGAGGAGTTTCTTGTGTGTCCTTTCTCAATGTGCTCCATATCTTTCATAACATCTATATTGAAGTGACATGTAAGGCAAATAGATTGATAAAGTTTGATATGAAATATGGCCTGAAGATGCAGTAAAAAAAAAAAAAATAGAAAAACTAGTTTGACAGACACTTTCCAGGCATATTTCAAATTCAGTAATTCACTTTTCAATTAGGGGGATTAATTAAATGACTAATTCATCTCTTTGCCAAATTTCAATTAGCATTCGTCAACTTTATAATAATATCTTAATGTTGTTAATTAATTGTGTTATTATAATTAATCACAGTCTTCTCAATCCTCCATTTATTGTTCCGTAATCATTACGTGTTTGCAATTTAACCAGAAATCACTTTTTCTTGTTGTTGATGTACATGTTTATGCATCCCTGTCTGGATGTGTGTGTTTGCATTTGTAATGGGCGAAGACTGACGTTTCTTGTGTGTTATATGTGGCAGCTAAACTAGTGGACTGTTTTGCTTTGTATTCAGATAAGCTGTATTACTGGAAAACTCCACTCCCCTTCTGATTGGCGGACTTTAAAGGGAGGAGCTGGAGCCTTTGTGTCACTGTCATAGATGCACCCTTTCAGCTCAGTTTGCCCGCTGCAGGCAGCAGAAAGAAAAATAAGAGTGAAATGAGAGGAGGGAAAAATAGAGAGACTGAGTGAGAGAGCAGCAGGTGGGATGACATAATGTGCACTGCAGCAAAACTGCAGCAGCACTGAAACAAAGGGTCACATTCACATACAACCATGCCATAGACATTCAAAACTTAGATTTGTTTTAAGCTGTATACTCTTTTACAGACACACACAAACAAAGACAATTTACTTGGTCCCCCAGTTGCCCCTCTTGGTAAGGGGATTTATTGGATTTCAGCCCTGATTTATTCTCCAGTATTGAACCCCTTGGTGAAAAGCTTTTCTCTCTAAGCTTCTCTAAGTAGGATTTACTAAAACATAATACTGATTTGCTTAAATACAACAAACAACTGCAGGATGCTTACAGCTCTGTGTCCCACCTTCATTTCTGTAGATACCCAGTTCAGGATGTCTATCTTGGAGCGTCTGGAGCAGATGGAACAGAGGATGGCTGAGATAACCAATCAGAACCCTAGCTCAGAAACCATGGCAACCAAGGGTGGAGGAGTGGAGGGAGGAGGAGCCACTGAGCAGCAGTCTCAAGTAAGGAGGAAGAAGGCATTTAGTTAGGATGAAATTTTCCTTTTCACCTATGCAATATATCAGTATCAAGTGAGAATTACATTACATTTGATTTTTTTCTTTATGATAGTAATAATAATAATTAAAGAGTAAAAAGTAAAAATCCCAAGCTCCTTACAGCAGTTTATTCTGTATCAGCAAAATCTGTATCTTACGATGAATAAAGTACCAAAATATCACCCGATGCAGTAAAAGTCTTGAGAGGTCGCAAAATATTTATGCTTTTAACTCCTCTCCAATCTTCCAGATTTCTCATGATCAGGGTTCATTTGAGGGTCGGGTGGTGGTAGTATGTGAGAAGATGATGTCTCAGCCATGCTGGGCTTCTTCTAATCAGCTTGTACACAGTAAGAACTCCAGAGGAATGACCTTACTACATCTGGCTGCAGCTCAGGGTTATGCAGGGCTCATTCAGACACTCATTCGCTGGCGGTGAGTAACACACAAACATGACACACTATTGTGAATGCACAGACTGTGCCAATTAATATCACTTTTGTTGTCTTGCTCCCCAGCACAAAGCATGCTGACAGTATTGACCTTGAGCTGGAGGTGGATCCTCTCAACGTAGACCACTTCTCCTGCACTCCACTGGTGAGTGATATATTTTTGGATGGCAATGTGTCTGTCTTTCCATTTTTGTGTGCGACTTATGTGTTTTTTGGTCTCTCCAGATGTGGGCTTGTGCTCTCGGCCATACTGAAGCAGCACTGGTGCTTTACCAATGGGACCCAAGAGCTCTGGCTATTCCTGATTCGTTGGGACGCTTGCCACTCAACATTGCTCGATCTAGGGGCCATACTCGATTGGCTGAGCTCTTAGAGCACTTGCAACAGACTCCTCAAGCTCAGGGCCAGCCTGGCGACACTTGGATGGACAGGTGGAGAGGAGAATCACAGACCAGCGGAATAAGCAACAACCCCACTAACTCAGGTGGGAAAGCTTGCTTTTGTGTAATTTATCACCTACAGGGAAAGATGTGTCTCATGTTGAAGGGTCAGTTCACAAACAGAGAAGGTAAATTTTCAGATTTCTCGTGGTACAAATTGCAACATCTATGGCCCAAGGTATATCAACAATGTCTTTAGGGACATTCTTCAAATTTGGCACTCTGACACCATAATATACTGCAAAAACTCTTCTGGCAATTATTCAAAGCTGTGACACAGGAACAGGAGACATTGACCATATTTTCTGGTACTTGACTGGTTGACGGAGGCATGTAAATGCAAGGCTGTAATTCTAGTTTGTTTTATTTTGAGTGAACTGAGCCTTGAATAAATTGGCATGTCCAGTTTAGTAGGAATCCCTGTTGCCATTATTAGACTTGCTCTTATTTTTGACTATCTTTGTTTCCTCAGAGCTGAGGAGAGCCAGGACAGAGAGCCAGCCAGACAACCAGAACCAGAGCTGGAGCCAAACAGGACACAGAGCCCCACAGGGAACCCAGGGAGAGCAGGGAGGCCCACCCCCAGCCAAGAGACTCAAACCCAGCCCAGACACCCAGCAACAGCTAGCTAATTCAACCCCCAGCACCAACACCCTCAACTCCCACCTCAACACTTCTCCTAGTCCTAACCCTCAGTGTCCTCTCAACACACCACAAACTCAACCCTCCAACCTCAGCTGTCAGAATGCACCTCCTGCCAGCTCCAGCCCTAACCAGCCTCAGCCCCCCAGCACCCCATTCTCCCTCCTGCAGGCCAGGATAGGGGGGTCTGGAGGGGGCACCAGGTGGAGTCTGAGACAGACTCTGGGGCAATGTAGCCTGGCCAGGAGGATTCTAGGAAAAGAGCGACTGGCCATTCACCTGCGCCAAAGAGTGCTGTCTGATAGGGGAGAGGAGACAGAGCTGCTGACCTATCAGGATAACACTGAGGACTTGCAGGTAGGGGGATCAGATTGTTAGGAGCAGTTTGGATCCTGTTCCTTAACTAAAACAGAACTCTTTGTACTTTATGTGATGGTCAATGTGTACAGCTGATTTGCATGTGTGCCATGTTTGTCATAAAATACATGAAACAATACATTAAACGATCTATGAAAACAACTCTCCCCAAACTTTGACCCTCAATGTGAGTAAAGTAAATGTTCTATGAAAAACCCTCAGGAAAGGCCTGAGGGTGGTAAGATTAAATGTTGACAGCAAACTGGAGCACAAACAGAATACACAGATAACAGGGCTATATGCTATATGGGCTATATGTCATTGAATGACATTGAATTTGTCATAATAACAAGGAGGCCTGGTGTTTCAGTGCTATCTTCACCAGATACACTAATAAGAATTACTAAGTGTACTTACAGGAAAAGGACACACACACAAAGGACACACCTAGTACTAACTGGGCAGGAGCTCCTGCATCCCTTAAACTTGACATTAAAGGAAGAAATTCACTCTTAGTGAGCAGCACTGAATCTGGGCAAATCATGATATAGATTAAGGGTTTTGTTTTTGTTTGTTTGGATATTGTAGTTTTTGGTACTCGTCTAGCTAATTATAGCAAGAAATCCTTTTTTTTTTTTTTTTTTTTTTTTAAAAAGGATTTTGGTGATAACAGTTGATAATGACAGTCTGTAAGCCACCACTGGAAGACATGTGGCTCTGTACACTGATGGAATTAAATCAGATTTTTTTTATATAAAAAAAAAAACACAGTTAGTTCATCTAACTGTTTGTTGTTTTGGCCAAGACTCTTGCCAAACAGAATAAATCACAGAAGCAAACTTCAAAATCAATTGGTAATGGTCATGTGAAATTAAGTAAAATGTTTTCAATTTCCTACCAATAAGTATATTTGTGCATAACTACATTAAGAATATGACAACAGGTGATTTGGTTATTTAATTATTTTGATGATTTTCATTTTAAGGGACGCAGGTGTTAGAAAATATATAGATAATGCCTGCTGTGTGTGTTGCAGATGGACATTACAATGCTTGCTGATCACATCATGGAAGCTTCAACTGGTAGGCTTAAACAGGACGCTATGGAAACACAAACTGTCTCTGGGAAGGTGGGAATCAGCAGTGATGTCAGGTTACTGTCTGGTTACCTCAGTGAGGTAGAGAGGTGTGTAAAAGTTTCTAAAATTCACCACATTTTACTTGACCTAACTCATTAGATCACGTAAGTCCCCAACCCCCCTCCACAAAAAAAAATGTTTTTTCGTTCTCTGTTTTCCTCCAGGTTTCTTAACTCCAAGCCCCAGACTCCTAGCCCCAAACCAAACTCTCTCTCAGGGCCCGAGGATCAGCAGAGTCCTCAGGCTAAGCAAGCCCCACCCTCCCCCTTTGACTGGAGCTCCTTCCTCTGTGCAGCTATGAAAGAGGAGAGATTGAAAACTGACTCCTCCTGTCTAGCCATGACTGAAGCAGAGCAGGGAGAGCTGTATGAGACCATCAGGCATGCCCTGCACTCCCTCAGAAAACACAAGGTGAAATGCTAAATTAGCCTCAGAGATTGTAAAAATAATCTGATGCGTTTTGTCACCGTGTTCAAATCCCTTCTTTCCTCTCCATTTATTTCTATTAGAAATTAGTCTTTTAAAAAAGCTTAAAATGAAAATTAAACATTTATTATGTAAGATGTTTATACAAACTCCTAATGCTACTCTCTCTACCCCTCAGGGTCCCATTCAGGAACAACGCAAAGAGATTGCAGCAGTGATTCAGCGCTGCTATAAGAGATATAAGCAGGTAAGGCCTAACGATAGCTAGTGAGTTGAAAATTATTCTTAATTATGGATGCACCAGCTCTTATACAATATTATCAGATGTAATCTATCCATAAATGTATCATAAAATTGTCGATTTCATTTAGCTAAGAGCATTTTGAGAATTAGCAGTGTGGCCTACTTTAATCATGTCATTTTCTGTTAAGGACATTCATTATTGTGAAAACAAAGTTGGCACAAAACACCTTTAAGTCTGTAGATCATGATTTGGAAAGCAGAGGGACATATTTGTGACCACAAAATTCATTTGAGCACTTGGTGCTCTGTCGCTTCAAAATGTGTTTTCAAAGTTTCACAGGTTTTTCTTGCAAGGTTGAGTTTCTGACTTTTTGATGATTTGGAAGTACTGGTTTAGGCAAGGGATTCTACTGTAGATTCACTGTTTTTTTTTTAATTTTTTTTTATCTTCATTAATTTGCAAGCAAAACTGTGTTTAGAGTCAGTTTTCAACTTTACAAATCTATGTGTCTTGCTGACAATAAGCTTCATAATGCTGGTGTGTTCTCTCTTAGTATGCACTTTATAAGAGGATGACCCTGGCAGCCATCCTGATCCAGAGTCGTTTCCGGAGTTTCCATGAGCAGAGGAAGTTCCGACAGAGTCGTAGAGCAGCGGTCCTCATCCAGCAATACTACCGCTCCTACAGACACTCCCTCGGGTACTACCTGTGCACAAACACACTCACAGACAAACACTCACACATAAAGCTTAAATTTGTTTCTTACTCTCATGTCTTCACCTACAGCAGCCTCCTAACTAAAAAACAGAACCAGGCTGCTCGCAAGATCCTGAGGTTCCTGCTCCGATGCCGCCACAGGTGAGGCATGAAACCTTTCACACACTCTCAAACACCACTGTGCACACATCCACAAAATCATACTCATACACATTTCACACATACATACACACACACACACACACACACACACACACACACACACACACTTACAGCCCACTGCCACACGTGCGCTCACTACATTGGTGCTAATAGTTGGTGTTGTTTTACTGTTCCTGTGAAGCCCCTTGATGGACCATAGGCCTCTGAAACGGGTGAGTCTTCTCTCCCTCTCTACTCTCTCTTCCTCTCTCCTGGTGGCTGATGCCTGTTTGCATGTCAGCGGAGGGAGGGGGAGAGGAGGTCCTGGATTGTCATCCTTCCCTCTCTCTCTCTCTCTCTCTTTCTCTCTCTCTCTTCTTCCCTCCCAATCTCCCTGTCTCTCTCCGAGGACTGCTGAATGATGTCGGTACTTGTGCATGACTGACAGAAAGATAGAGGAGCGATTCTTGCATACGGTCTTCCTGGGGGCATGTTCTGACTGACATTATTAGGGGACGTTAAGTGTTTTTGCTTGGCCTGCCAGTCTCTTTTATTTGTGCCTTGATGGGTGGGGGAGGATGACAGGATGCTGTGTGTGTGAGTGTGTGTGTGTTGGGCAGGAATTGTAGGGGTTTGTTGAATAACTATCTTCTGCCGCTCTGAGTATGGCCTGAGCGTACAAAAATTAGGGAAAAAACACTTTGCCAAAGAAAATGTACAGTTACACACAAACACATACACATACAAAACGCATACAGTCTAACGTGTGTTTGGTTTTTCCTCAGGGTCAGAGAGCAGAGAAAGGCCAGGGGTCCTGAGAACCCACCGCCAGGCCCCACACACAGCCCCCTCAGCCTGTGAGCAATCTATACAACTTCCCTGCCCTCCATCTTGACCTTTTTCTTTCTCCTCTCTTCCATCCTTCTCAAACTCTATCCCTCTCTGTTCTCTAACCCCATTTCTCCTCCCCTCTTTTTTCCTTCTCTCCCTCCTTCACTCTCACCTTTTCTCCCCTCTTCTCTCAAGAGGGAAAAAAACTCTTCCCAGACAGACTGAGGACAGGATAGGTGTCCATCATGGCAGCTCAGACAGACAGACTGCTGGGTAGAGCCCAGGGACCTGGCTCTGCCCACAGCACTGATCCTCCTCCACAGTTTCACTGGGAGGCCATCACATTAACCTCATGGCATTCTTTGCACTCTTCATGGGTATGTTTCTTTGCAAGAAAAAGTCAACGAGTCAAACAAGAGAACACGAGGAAGCATCTGACGATGACATCTTGCCATTTGTGGCAGCGACTGGATGCATTGAAAGTCACCGAACAGCTTACTCAAGAGGCTACTTTGACATGCAGAAAATATACAAAACCTGTTGCGTTTTGTATCTAAACAGTGATCCATGAAAGAATAAGAAAACATAAACCAAAAAACTCACTTCTATGTTGCATTTGCATGCAAGGTTTTTTCGCTTATTCCTCCTCTCCATCATCCTGAAGAGCTGTAGTGGCAAATCATTCTGCTGATTCAGTATATCACAATATCACCAACCACTCTGACTCACAGGCTTACAAACCTATTAATCAGTCACCCGATCCAAAGGGGAGGAACTGCACTTGAATGTAAGAGGGGCATTGTTAGATAAAGGGTTGGGGTCAGAATAACGATGTCTTAATTTGTTACATGGACTTTGTATGGAGTCGTTCTCAGAGGCAGCACTTTGCTCGCCTGACGTGGTGTGTCCGTGTTTGTTCAATTCAATGCATGTGTTTGAGCTACAAGCTCCTGCATGCTTGCCAAACTGCTTTAGTGTTGTTTCTTTTGTATTTCTATGTGTAGTTGTGTCTCACTTATGTCCTCATCAACTTATCCTTGCCCTGTGTAATGTGAACTGTGTAAGGACAAATGACTTATTTTGGGTGCTTTTTTTTTAACTTTATTTATTTAAGGGTCTAATTATTAATTTAATAGGCTCAAGAGTGATTTAGCTTGAGACTGGTTTTCTCCCCTTGTGTGGTAAAATATGACATGTTCCAATGGTTAAATGTCTCTGTTAGTTTGTTATTTGCGTGAACCTCTAAATCCTAACTGTGGTTTTGAGGAGAGAGTCACATACCATTGCCTTGACTTCTTCTTGACTCTGAGAGGTCTCTATGCTTGCTCTGTACAGGACATGGGTCCTATACCTGCCCCTATACAGGGCATTGGTCCCCATATTAGCCCATACGGGCGATCAAATCCATATTTTGGACTATTGCATATTCCTGTATATAAACTGACGAGGTAAGGGGATATGAGGACCCTGAAACTTTTTCATAAGAGGACTGTATTTAAGATTATAAATTATTTTACTCCCATAATGAGAACTTAAGACACAGACTTGGGTACACAGGATGGCTGTATTGCTTGTATATAATGTAGATATTACAAACGGAGTAATGTGCATGAGATTTAAGACAAAGAAACAGCAAAAAGAACACGTTAGTGGCTACGGACTGTGAGAGGATTTTAACTGCTTCACTTTAAGAGTATCCAGTATAAGTGTTACCGAAAAGAACATTTTGTTAAAGCATGCAACTGAAAAATCTAATGTTAGAATTATAAGTGGGAAAACAAAGTTAGCTGAAACAATGATCTTTCAGACAAAACATTTACACTTTGTGCTTTTGTTTCTTGGCTAGCAAAAATTAAACCCTTTTTGCCAGTAGTGCCAATAATTATGAATGCTATTTTGCCTAACAATGTTATGTTGGGGAAACCAACACCCAAAAGATATCAGTAAGACCCACAGAGGCAACACACACACACACACACACAAAACAACAAACAGTAGAAGAGATCTAGTACTAGCTCAACCTTAGACCTCCTACAAGTTCTGAAGTTTGTCTGAGGCAGACTTATGTATAGATGATGATGGTGATGGTGATGATGCAAGTATGAAAATGATACTAATGGTGATGATGATCGTGTCAATGTGAATGCAATGACTGATGACCCAAAAAGGGAAGAGGGCGCTACATTCTTTACAATGTGGTTGTGCTTCAGCAACATACTAGCTTTTATTAAGACCATTAATCACACCTACAGCGGATCCAGCCTGGCCTCCAGTCAAAGCTTTCCATCCTCTAATAGAATGTCTCCTCCCCACTTTTTACATATCATTTGATTAATTTTTATTTTTTCCTCATTGTCACTGCCATTATTCTATGACATGTACTTTGGACTTCTGGAAAGCTCTGTTTAGAAAGTGCCTGCTCAATAACAGAAAAGTGCAAGCTAATATCAGGAAATATCTATTGTATGTCCTCTAAAAGGTTGCCAGTCACCTGTTTATTTTCCTAAATTGTGTGTTAAAAATGAACTTGACAGTGTTAATCTTAATCCTAGTCTAAGTTAGAAGCTCTAATTTGTCAGTGGTATGAATGAATGCTCATGGCCTGACTGATGCTTTGTGTTACTTTATGAGACAAACCAGTAATTACAGTATCACTTTATTCCCCACTTATGTGTGCATTTTGCAGTATTAGAAAAGGAAAACCATAAAATTCAGCATCTGTGTATGAAAGGCACTGTCACAAGTCTATTTAACTTTGTCTGTTTTTCCTCAAAAAATGTCCTTGCAGCATTTAAGTGAGAGCATAACCCAGCAGTTTTCCAGAACAAAAATAACTCATACACTCTTTCTTTGTCTTTCTCTTTCACTCACTCTCTCACAAGCAAACACACATACACATACACACACGTAAACACATTCAGTCAAACACAAATGTACACATTCAAACACACAATAAAGCCACACTCTCTCTCTCTGTGCTTATGTCTATGGGAACAATTAAATCTCTCCCGTAGATTTTACTCAGGGTTGAAGAACAGGGAGATGGTTTGTGGAGTGTAATGATTGCTGACACAGAGTTGTACTGCTGGTGACTGTGTACATTTGTGTATGTATATGTATGCATACAATCTTGTATATTAGGGATACTTCAGTTGTTCATTCACTATTTAGTATCCACAATTTTTCAAATCATGCTCTTGATTGACAAACTCCAACTGATTTACCAGTCCCATTTTGAAGCAGCGAATGTGATCTGTTTGCTTCATCCTAGCTGTATCTTGTATCACTTTTTCTACAAGAAAAAAAGATCTCCCAGTCCCTAATTTTATATGATTTTTGCTTGGATATAAACTAAATTCAAAGCAAGTAATAAGTAATGTTTCTATTTATACACTTGCTCTTGTCTTAAACGCACAAGATTCTTAATATAAATAATTCTTAAAAAATGTAAAACTTGGTAATGGCCACGCATCAGCTCAATTTTCTTAAGAGTAGTAAATTGAAATATTTACAATTGGAAGATCTCTATTATGTGTGTTTCACGTTTTCTGGATTTTCATCACACCGAGAGACAGCCATGGTTCGGACAGTGCTGTCAGGAGCATTCATGCTACGGTATCACTTGGACCTTCTCTTAAACTGCCCCTCCTCTCACATCAGCACAACTAAAGAACACTGCTTTGAACTCCTTTATATATTGTGTACACACACAGATACATATACACACCAAATCCAAATGCTTGCGCCTATCAGCACATACAGAATACAAACATGCACACGAACAAACAACACACTAATGAAACTGAACACACAGATTGCAGAGAATTCATCAATATGTTCATGTTTTGGAGAGGATGGTGACTGTAAAAAGAGTACGTAGTGTTAAAAAAATTGTTAAAAAGAATAAAAAATAGAGAAATATTGCCATAGTAGCCAGCTGGTAAACATGCGCAGAGATGGCCTCTGTTCTCTTAAGTCCGCCTAGAAATGAATGGTATAACCTTTCAGGCCTTGTTTTGAGAGGGCGTGGCCAAACACCACATTGCATGCTCGAATGGTAGATCCTTATAGATAATCTATGGCTAGACCTCTCCTCTCCTTGCCTTCCTCTTCTTTCGCCCTGTCTTCTCTCTCTCTCTCTCTCTCTCTCTCTCTCTCTATCTATCCCTCTCTCATCTCCTGCTGTATTCCCACCTTGCCTGCTGTTGTGTTCTCCATGCCTATCTCAGTCTTTCATTCCTCTTTTTTTTGTAGCCTAGTTTTTACTTTTTTGTTTTACAAATGTGCATGCACAAGCATCACTAAATTGTTGATGTTTTTAAAAGAATATTTTGTTGCTGAGGCCATGCAAAGTGTTTTGAATATTGCCCTTATATGTGGAAAATGTCTTCTGAATGCTTTACATAATTTCTGCTGTAAAATGAAATCAGAATAAAAAGAAAATTTGCACTTTAACTTATTTTTGCCTGATATTCCTTCCTTCTGTGGTTTGTAATAATTTTGGGGTTTATCATAATAAACCAAATAAAGTTGTAAAATGTCTACTTTTATTTGCCATGGGCTTCAAGCTTTGGGCTCTGTAGGACGCAGGGAAAACAGGAACTCAGAATTGTTATAATGGAGAATATTTCTTGCAAAATTTCCATGTATGCAAAGGTTTGGGGTAAGGATGCATCAGTCATGATGAACTGGGATGAGCTGCAGTAAAGTAAAGAGAAATCTTGGTGAAGGTTATGCATGATTGTCAGTCTGTAGCCTGCTTGACTGCTTCACATTTCTGCAACCAAAATAGCTTGAATTATATGTGAGCAATAATTGAAACAGGGAGGCACAAGTAAATTAAGAGGATACCAACAATCTAAGAAAATGTGCTCAGACTAAAAGATGAGGCAATTCTGTCTATCCATTTATACCTGAAATAAACAGGACAGGTCTATGATCGACTGATGGAAAAACTGGCAGCAAAGTTTAAAGTATAGCTGTTAAAAGTTTGGTATTTAAAAAAAGATATTAGTTTGTTACTTATATAAATGCACATAATAAAAAGAATGTATTTCTTTTTTTTTTTTTAAAGAACAGTTAATGATGTTGTTATGCAGTTTAAGGTGTCCAAAACACTAGAACAAACACGGGGTTTGAGTTAACACTGAGCACTGGAACAAGCCTCACGTCTGCCGGAAAATTACTGGTACACTGCGCTTACATCACGTCAATTTCTTTTTACCGTAAAATGTTGTTTACCTTTTTCCTCGAGGTCTGAAACGATGTCAGCTGTGACTCCACCGGTCTTTGGACAACGGAGGTGTCTTATTAGAGGAGTAAGTTAAATGTTATGTGAACAAAATCCTAATTTTTCCTTATCTCGTAGAAACTATCGCTAATCACAGTGTGCATCGTCTGTCAAATATACGGTAATTACGGTGGAAAGCGGAAATGCCGTAAGATTTGCAGCTGATGAAGGACGTGGTTTGTTCCGGTGAAAAGTGGATTTCGCTGCTTCGAGACGGACGGTGTTAGACTAGAACTGATTATGTTTTAATGGACAAATGTACATATTTTAGGGTTAGATAGTTTAATTTAATAAGACAATGGCACCTTCGTGTTTTCCCTCCGAGAACCGGCCTCAGTAAAATCCTTCGCCCGCTGCCTGGCTCCCCATCGACTGAAGAAACAATGCAGGCCTAGCTAGTAGCTAACTGTAGCTAGCGGAAGCTAATTGGATAACGCTGGTCCAGCAGACTGCAGTGGGATTTAAACCTTGGACGAAGCCGTTTTTCGACGCTGTAAAAAAAACACCTAATCCGGTACGATACAACCTTTTCAGTGTTTTACGTTGCTTTTCCCGCGGCATATCTCACTTAACCGCATTTGTGTGAGATGAACCGCTCATTATTAAACGGCATATTTTCAGAAAGTTGACGCCGTTAGCCTGTTAGCATTAGCGAGAGAAGTAACGTTACCTTGTTGATTTGGTCCTAAAAGCCCGTCTCTGTCAGTGGGATACAGATGTTTGTGACCATCAAGGTGACGGTGAACGATTACTCTAATTTTTGATCATCTGTGTTAGCAGTTGTGATGTGGATCTTATGTCAACTATCACACATTGCAGACAGACACTGTCCTGACTGTGGTGTAATTTATATTTTTAGTCAAGTTGTGATTTTTTTTTTTTTTTTGTGACTTGCATTACATAGTGTGAAATATAATATCAGTGCTATAAATGAGAAACACAACTTCCCTACATTAGTTTCCACACCGTCAAAGCATGGGTAAATCAAATTACATTATTATTAGTCTTTGTATTTATACTGAGGGATTTGCTTCCATCTTATGTTTTTACCGACATATTTATGATTGAATTACATGAATTTTACTTTCTTTGCGGGTCTTCTAGCTTTGTATTGCCTTCTGGGTTAGAGCTGAAACAAATAACAAGGGAGAAAATGAATTGCCAATATCTTAATCGATTTGTCAATTGTCGAGAAAAAATGCAAATTTATGGAGCTGGTATAATCCTCCATTTCTTTCTTTATTTCAGTGACAAAACAATTCTCTGCTAACTGAGCACATAATCAGCAGGTTGACCAATAATGACACTAATAGTATAGTAGTTAGTGTAGAATAAATCTTTCCTCACAAAGATTATACAATTCAGTTGAAGTTTTGTGTGACTGATTGATTATTTTCTAAATCCATCACCCATTGATTGAAATAGAAAATATGACAAAAAGGCTATTAATAATTATCAGGCTCTTTTTTGTTGAAACTGTGTTAGAGAGGTGTTCACCTTCATGGTCATTTTGGAGTCTGTAGTATTCACTATAACCTCACTGGTGTAAATGGGACTTATATTTGGTTGTATTATTTTTAGCAAAGTGTACCTAATAACCTGAATGTTTATAGCAACAGTCTATATCAACATTGATTGAAAGGTGTAATAATAATAATAACTTATCATTTTAAGCATTAAATGTTTTGTAGGTAGTTCAGATTTTTGTGGTGCATCTGTTTAGTTCTTGTCAATCTCTTTTCAGCTATGAGCTCTCAGCTGCAGGTCTTCTCCCCCCCCTCGATCTCCTCCAGTGCCTTTTGCCGCGTTAAGAAGCTGAAGGTGGAGAGCAATGTTTGGGATGTGTCCACCACTGAAGCTTACAGCTCCATAGCAGGCCAGTCAGCATACACCTTCACGCCTGCAATGGCCGTGCCCCCGTTTGCACCATCTCTGGTTTTCCCTCCTGCAGCTCCTGGCTCCAGGGGTCAAGTGGTGGTTCGGGCGGCTGATAGCACTGGCAGTCTTCCCCGTGGTTCCAGTCGGCGTGTCACAGAACAGGCAACATCCTCCTCTTATGCACATGCTGAGACGTCCTCTGAAACGAGGGGGCACCGGCATGGGCAGAAAAGAAAGATCGAGGAGGCCAATGAAGGCAGTGGGAGTGGATGTGGCAGTGTCCAAATACTGGAGGAGCTTTCGGCTCCAGCAGCAACTTATTCCACCCGTACAGGTGCTGGAGGAGGAGGCACAGGCCAGTCTATACCCCACTCAGCTCCAACCACCAAGAGCAGTAGCTCCAATGGTGAAGGAGATTATCAACTAGTGCAGCATGAGATCCTCTGTTCAGTGTCCTGTAGTTATGAAGTGCTGGAGTTCCTGGGAAGAGGCACATTTGGACAGGTAGCCAAATGCTGGAAAAGGGGCACCAATGAGATTGTGGCCATCAAGATCCTGAAAAATCATCCTTCGTATGCTCGTCAGGGCCAGATTGAGGTAACCAGACATGTCCTGACCAATGTATTTTGTGACATATTTTCTGACATATTTTTTCATCTTAAACTAGTTTGTCAATGCTGCATTCTCCTGTGCCACAGACATTTGTTAGTAATGAGCAGCTGTAAAATAGCACTGCACAAAATGCAAAACAATCATATTGAAATTAGTTTGGCAGATATTGTGATTGCAATATGCGGTACAATTTAAGTTGGAATGATGATTTTTGGTTTTCATTATCTGTAAATAATGTAAAAATTATGATGATTATTGCAATTTTTGTTGGGGCTTTTTCCAAACAAATTCCTTCATGTCTTAAAAACATAATCTGTATTCCTGGTTGTCTCTGTAGTAACCACAACACTTACTTCTATGTTTTAACACAATTCCTTTGTGCTGCTCCTGCACTTGGCCATATTACAATTTCGATTATATTTTGATTAATTGTACAGCCCTACTGTAAAAACAGAATTATATAGTGTGGGGTTTACTTGGCCTCCACCCTATGTGCAGATGCTTCAGAGATGTATTGTTGTTGCTAAGGGTCCTTAAAGTGAAACACACCTGATGTGGTGTGAATTATGTAATGCATTAGACTACATGCACACAAATACATTTTGTATTTTTATCACTTCCACAATGTTTTTCATCTGGCTACCTCACTGCTCTTGAGTTTTCAAGCCCACTTACAAGCGTAATAGACTTGGTCTTCGTTATCAGCTGCTGTGCAGTTAAATCTTGCACATTAACAATACAACTGCCTTTGCTGTTCCTCGTTTGTAGTATTTTCTGCAACAACCCACCTTCCTGTTTACACCAGCATTTGCATGCTCAGTGTATTTCAGGTTTTATGTGATATGCATTTTCAGGTGTGTTAGTACGGTGCTGGCTCTGGCACACAGCTTAAATGGCTGTACGGGCAGAGATTGTGAAAATGTATTGGGTTGGACATGGCCTCAGCAATATTAATCATTTTGGAGCGAATAGAGCTGAAAGATGAAACTTGCAAACGCCAGAACAGACCCACACATAAAATAGCTTTATCATACACTTACATGGAGTTATTTCTTTCTCTGTCATAGGTGGGTATCCTGAACCGACTGAGTGCGGAGAACGCAGATGAGTACAACTTTGTGCGTTCATATGAATGTTTCCAACACAAGGGCCACACCTGTCTGGTGTTTGAGATGCTGGAGCAAAATCTTTATGACTTTCTCAAGCACAGCAAGTTCAGCCCACTCCCCCTACGGCACATAAGACCGATCCTACAGCAGGTTGGTCAACAAATATTCAAATTTTAACTCATTATTTTAACATCAGTTATTATGTAATTACCTAACACATTACTGCTTTGTTGTTGTCTCCGTTTTCATTCTTGGTGTTACATCTAGATTAATATGTGTTTGTAACTTTAGGTGGCTACAGCACTAATGAAGTTGAAGAGTCTGGGTCTGATTCATGCTGACCTGAAACCTGAGAACATCATGCTTGTTGACCCTCTTAGACAGCCCTACAGGGTGAAGGTTATTGACTTCGGCTCAGCAAGTCATGTGTCGAAGGCTGTGTGCTCAACCTACTTACAGTCTCGCTACTACAGGTTTGTGGCAAGAAATCCAGATGTTCTTTGTTATCCCATATGAACCTTCCCTTTTAATCTTGGTGCTGACAAACTAGCCATGTTTTTATGATACAACTTCGTTACCAAGCTGTTTTTCTGTGCTACTGGTCCTTTAATCTACTGTTTGCTGTCTAGGGCTCCAGAGATCATTTTGGGTTTGCCGTTCTGTGAGGCCATTGACATGTGGTCTTTAGGCTGTGTGATAGCTGAGCTGTTTCTGGGTTGGCCTCTCTACCCTGGAGCCTCTGAGTACGACCAGGTCAGTACTAATGTTGGTGTTTCCCAGGCCTTGTCAGTGGATGAGGAAAAAATTTATAGGCTGTCCTATGAGAAGGAATTAAAGCTGCAAGTTAATTGGTCATGAAATTATTTAAGTGCTTTGTCAAAACACACAATGTTATAAGAGAAACCAAAGTGCTGCAGGAGCACAAGCAACAATCTGTAAGGTACTGCAGTTAATCAAGCTATTTTAGTCATATCCATGGTACTTATTGTTTGTGTCTGTTTACAGATTCGTTACATTTCCCAGACTCAGGGGCTTCCAGCTGAGTATCTTCTGAGTGCCGGCACTAAGACCAACCGCTTCTTCAATCGAGGTTCTAACTCCAGCTACCCACTCTGGAGGCTAAAGGTGAATAAAACCACGTATAAAATTATAATGAGCACCTGCTAATTTAATAGACTTTAAAGTTGATTTGGTTTATACAAAAACAGCTAAATATGTCAAAACTTGTTATGTCACGGTGATGCTCCTGCTTGATGCTCCTCCTGATTAGAGGTTGTCATTAGAGCTGAACTACATTATTTGAGTACTTTTTGTCTCGAAAATAAATCGAGTTAAATTTTTTTTCCAGACCCCAGCAGAGCATGAAATGGAGATGGGCATCAAGTCCAAGGAGGCCAGGAAGTATATTTTCAACTGTCTGGATGATATGATGCAGGTAGATGCATACATTTTATATAGTGCCTTGTAGTTCTTGGATAGATTGTTACACTGCACATGCATAATGTAGCACACAAAGCAGGAAATCACATTACCTTCACCTGATAATGCTTGTTTGACTGATGGTTATTGTGACTTTCAGGTCAACCTGTCGTCTCATTTGGAGGGGACAGACATGTTAGCTGAGAAAGCTGATAGACGAGAGTTTATAGATCTCTTGAAGAGGATGCTCCGTCTGGATGCTGACAAAAGGATCACACCTACAAAAACTCTGGGTCACCCCTTTGTCACGATGAGCCACCTCATGGATTATCCCCACAGCTCCCAGTAAGTGTGTGTACTAAGATGCACCTATCTTGGTTCAGGGGAGGGTTTATTAAAATGTAATTGCTGAAACGCTGTCACTTCATACACTCCAGTGTGAAGTCGTGCTTCCAGAACATGGAGATCTGCAAGCGGCGGAGCTCTTATGACAGTGGTAAATCCTTGTACTCCACCAACGCAGTCCCGAGCGCTGCAGCGGGCAACCTCACTGTTACCTTCAGTAGCCAACTCAACCAGCATAACCAGGTATGACCCATGTCTCCAACATAAATTCTTACGTGTCCCATCTGAGTTTGTGCACAAATTTTGTCATCAGTGTGTGTGCAGGTATGTGTGTAACCTCCAATATGTTGTGATGTCTGCCTGGCCACCATGTTGTAAGTGCAGCAACTTGGCATGTGTTCAAAATGGATGTTACATTTGAAGAGAGGCTTTGTGATGAGGTCCCTGGCTACTTGCGTCTGCACAATTCATCTTTAAAACAATAACTTGCAATAATGGGTGGAGAGAAATTAGGGAAATTACCTAGACTTTAAGAAATTAAGAGAATGTGTCAGCAGGAAATATTTAAGTGAGAGATTTGTGAAAACAAGGAAGAGGCTAAAGGGAAGAAGCTGTGCAGCAGGCAGGAATGTTTCTGTTCCCCTTATTGTTTCCATTTTGATCTGGCTCTGAGACTTTGTGAAACGCAGGAATACAGACTCCAACCTTCCAGTAGAGCTAACATGAATCAAATTTGAAGTTATTGAAGTCTATTTTGTTAGGGTTAACTAAGGGTAAATGTCTTTTTGTTTAGGTGTAGATTACATTTTAAGGACTAAGACATCTCAAATAACTGTATTACAAGTCATTGATTGATATTAAAGCAAGAATGACAGAACAGGTAAGAACAAGATAATGACAATGTCCTATTTATATGTTGAAACCAAAAACGGGTATAAATCAGCCACATCACCTCATGGCCTCTGCATTCTTAGGCCACAAGGTGAAATCTTGACGTACAGTATGATTGTGAGTGATTTATATATGAAAGACAACATGATTATACAGTAGTATTATAAAAAAGATTATATTTAAAAAAAAAAAAAAAATTTAAATTAACATTTATGTTGCTTGTCCTAAATCATAGCAGCATCTGCTAGGACTTCACATAACTGACAAGCTGATATTAAAGCTCCCATATTGTAGAATTAATTCATTGTTTTGTTTTTCCTTTTATCAAAACGGGTCTAAGTGTATTATAAATACACACCTCTCATACAGCCATCAAGTGAATGACTCCCCTTAAAATTCACTATAACTCACTATTGGCATTTGGGGCCTCTCATGGTGAAATGCTTTGTTTCAATGGTGCCACGACACAGTGGGAAGTTCCAGATTCCCCAGCAATCCTAAACATTTTCTCTCCACTGTGTCTGCAGCCAGAATTCATTCCCGTCCTGTACCAGAGTATCTCAAATGGCCTGGAATTATCTCCGATACAGTGCAGCTGGCTAGTCTGTAACTCTCAGCTTCTCTAACCTGAGAACATCCAGCACCTAAATAGCATCAAGTCACTGCTAAGCATCAAGTCACTGCTAAGCCTGTCACAGGGACTGGAGCTCAGGCCATAAAATCACATTAGGCAGCTTAAAATACTTATGATGCTTTTCGTCATATGATGCATTTCCTGCACTGACAAGCTGAGCTGATTTTTGGTCCAGGCTGGCCACACTCACCCTTCTTTCTTTGTGTGATAATGCTAAGTACAACAGACAAAGCAGCTGTTCTTCTTGCATGGGTGTCTTGCAAGTCCACAGGGGATTATAGTTGAGGCCTCACACATCTAGTATTGATCAGTGGTGTTTTTAATTTCAGGTGCCTTCTGCAGGGGGAGCGGTGCCTTTGCTGAACTACCAGCCAGCTCTGTATCAGCAAGCAACCATCAACATTCCCGGGCTGGCTCAACAGAGTGTCCCGATTCCAACGCGTCCTGCTGGGCTGTGTAGTCAGACAGAACCCTTCCAGCAGACTCTCATCGTCTGCCCACCCTCCACTATTCAAGGTAAATGATACAGTTGCATTCAGACTGAAAACAGGAATTACAATACAAGGGGATTCGGTGTGGTCATGTTTGAAAGTGAATCAAAAACAGTTTCACTGTGGTGTATTGGTTTTCAGTGATTTTGAAGGTGCTCATGCATCCACTGATTTGTGTCAGACCGTCTCTATCTACCAGTGCATTGATTATTCTTTTATCTACCTTTTTAATTACTACACTTGAATTTGAGACACAGATAGTGAAACTATGAACCCAAATTAGGAGTTTTATTAGTATCCAACTTTTCTTTTGGAATAATCCTGGTTATATATCCTGGCTTCTATAACTAATGAGTCTACTAATGATATTGTTTTTTGTCCAATTACAGGGCTACAGCCATCCAGTAAGAGTTCCAGTTTCCCTGTGAGGATGGATAACTCTGTACCTATAGTACCTCAGAACCAATCTGCTCAGTCATTGCAGATCCAGCCAAGTATGCTCACACAGGTAAGAGTGTTTGAGATATGTGCTTTCAGGTGTCTGTGTGGGGCTAGTCCTTTCAAAAATGTTATTTACTGGTATGTATGACTGTACCATTCAACAAGAGCCATGACCCTTTGTATCTTTTCCTCTGTCATTTTCGTTTTGGGTGACCCCTGGTGTCTCTGTAGCGATGGTCACCTTGGTGGCTAAATTAGTGTCACATGAAAGACCTTTGTAACCTTTTGCAGGATTAACCAGAGAATGTTGGAGGAATTATCACTGCCAATAGACTTATCCTGCCATATTGCCACATGAAGGTCAATGAAGAAGTTTCATTGGAAGAAATTGAAAGATCGCATTTATTCTATTTATCTGACAACTTCAAACAATTTTTGGCTTTCAACTGAATGGTTCACCGTGAGTCTTTCTTCAACTAGGTGTTGGACCTCTGGCTTGGTTTGTACTGTTTGGATTTTTCTCAGATGAAAGTGATACAGATGTTTCAACGTCATATAGCCAACCCCCTAAAAGTTTGAGAGAGATAGAATTAAGAGAAAAAAGGGTAAGGAAGTGTCCAAAAAGGAGGACTGCAACTGAAACTATTACTGTGTATCTTTTATTTGTTATTCCTGTAAAACTCTGTTTCAATGCAAAATATGGACGTGCACTTCAGACTGGAGCCCCAGCCAATAATGACAACCAAACTGACTCATCTGAAATGGTTGAACATATGTTTAGTGACCTGTGTCATATGCACCTCTCTGGTAGGAAGAAAGGAGTTTTATGTTGGACTGGGGTTTGTAGATTTGATTTTTGTATTAGGTTAGTCCATTTACAGTATTATACTATGTCCTACAGTGACTGAATAGTGCAATTTTAATGCTTTTGTCATCCATCCATTAGTAATTTGAACCCAAGGTTGCTGTAGAAATCATGAATGTCATTAGCACCAAGCTGAGAGCAGTGGTGCCCAGTGTTGCTCATTCATTGATAAATGAGATTGTCCAAACAGTCTCCCTGTTGGCTTTCTCCTTCCATACACCCCTCTCCTCTTGCTGTCAGCAGAGCCTGATTGGGAAGAGAAGTGGATCATATTAAATTATTAAATAAAAAGTTTGCTTTCAGTGGGGATGTTGGTTATCTCAATGGACAACAGAGTTTTGAAATAACAGGCTTGGGTGACAGTCAACGCTGTTTTTGTTGTTTGTGTTTCTGCTGATTGCATCCTGCCTTGGGTTTGTTTCCAAAGCTGTTTGTGTGACTGACTCTGGACCAGACCTCTCTTATTCCCAGTCTCCTGTCTGGGATGCAGGCCAGATGTGTAGTGCAAGAGACTTAATCTGGCACAAAAAGCTAGTTAATTGCTGTTCGCTAAAATTAGGAATAATTGCTGCACCCTGCAGAGGTCGGGTGTCCATATGGCCAGTGGTATGAGTGTGCAGCTGGTTTTATCCACTTGATCTATTCATCTAAATCAGATACAGCCTTGAAGGACATAACTTTTCATCCCTCCCTAACACTACCCTCCCTTATCCTCCCTTCCCTCCTCTAGGGTTCCTGCACACCCCTGATGGTGGCCACCCTCCACCCACCCTCAGCAGGCTTAGCCCCCCAGTATTCTCTGCCCCTTGGGCTTGGCACCGGGGTGGGTCGGCCCACCCTCCTGGAGCACACAGCCACAGTGCTGGTAAAGCAAAGATGACATCCCTGAAGAAAGACATGCACATGCACACTCCCTCTACCACTAACAATGCCATCTCTCTCCTGCCCCATGTTCCTTTTTTCTTATTTGTTTGCTTTTTTTTTTTCTCTCCCTCTGTGCCACACGTTGTATGGGGATAATGTTTATTTTATGTGTCATATCTCTACATTCTCCCTCCATGCGTGTACTTGTCACAGTTGGTCAAAGCTTATCAATAGGAAAATCACCATTATCCTTCTTGATGTTGACGTTTTGAAATTCCATGCATTAGATTAGAATTGACTAAATCTTTCCACCCTAGACAAAACCCTCTACCCACATCATTCAGATGCTTTCTCATTCCCTCCCCCACAGTCTTTCCCCATAGGTGTGCTGAGGGCATGGAGCGCATGTGTTGCTGAGTTAGTCTGCGCTTGGCTTGCAGCTTCTCTTGTCCTGTCCATCCTTGATTTCAGCAGAGGAGGTTGCAGCTACAGAGCTCTCTAAAATCTATACTCGACAGCCTGACTCTTTGATACACATCTCTTGTTTCAGCCCCAGAACATGTGGCATGCCTTTTTCCAAGACGGCTTATCAGCAGACTGTTTGGCATCAGTGAACTAAACTAATCTCTCTCTCTTCAGTGTTTCTTCTTTAACAGGCACCGTGGTTCTGTGTATACTTGTCTTTATATCTGATCTGACTGTTGACATTGTCTTGTTGTCTGTGCTTTGCATGACATCATCTTGTGGATTTGTTGCAGGGCTATGCTATAATAAGGGAATGGCTTGGGAAAGGTTGCTCGCTTATCTAGCTTTGTGCTTTGCCTGTAGAGGAGGTTGCCCATTATTTTGCCTCTTTGTCTTCAGTCTTTGGATTTGTTTCTCAGCATGGCTCAGTTTGTCTGGCCCATTCCAGTAATCAAATAATTCATAAATGGCTAATCTTATGTTACATTTTCTGAAGTGTGTCTGTCTGTTGTTTTTCTCAGCAGGCCTGGCCCACTGGCACTCAACAAATCCTCATACCGTCATCATGGCAGCAGGTCCCAGGTGTGGCCATCCACCAGTCAAATGTCACTGAATCTCCCCTGGAAACACATCACTCAGATGCTTCCACACAGCAGGGACACAACTGGAGGTCAGTCAACCATCGACTATTGTAGTCCAGACCCACACAAACACAACAATCAAATTTCCGAATTTCAGCCAAAAAATTTTTGCCTCACTGTATCTCAGTGTATCTTTAGGCAACGCAGTCACACATTGTCATGAGTCCCACCAGGATAGCAAACTGAATTTGTGTTCACTTCTCATGTTCTCATTTTAACAGTGGTGTCCATCACTAATTTGTTCCCCAACAGGAGCACAACCCAAGCCAGGACACAGCAGGAGAGGAAGAAGGTGAAGGCTAGACGTGGAGAGAATAGAAACAGGTTGGTACAGCCCAACAATGTTAATCTGATTTCTAATGATATTTATTTGGGGTGAAAAATAAATTACTGAAACAATTTATCCAGAAGATGAATTTTTGTGTCTGATCGTGGCATCATATTTTTTTGTAGAAGATAATTCAGTTTCAAATTGTTAGTTTTCTTCAGCAGACGTTCAGTAGATTTTGCACAGGGCTTTTACACATCCCTTTATCTTCTGGTTTTTATCTGTTATCACAATGATTGAAATCACACATCTCTGGAGAAAATTCAGCACTTCCTTTTTATTTGTCTGTCCAGGGGTTTGTCTACTGCATCATTACTCAGCAGTAGTGGCGTGACCCCGCCCAGTTCCAGTGCCACCTTGTCCCAGCCAATCATCATCTCTGACACACCCAGCCCAGCAGTCAGCATCATCACTATTCACAGTGATACCGACACAGAAGATGAGCGCAAGTTTCATCCTGCAAGGTGAGAAAAACATGCTCCTCTGCTCTAAACATATATATATAATTGTTTTGTTTCTGACCATCTCTGAAAGACACTTTCTGGCTATAACCTGTGAAATAACACGATTATTTTGTTGACACAGTGTTGGTGTGAGCCAGCGCACTAACGTTATCAGCTGCGTGACGGTGCACGACTCGGACTCCTCTACAGCCAGCCCTCTGACCCCTCTGCCCCGCACACTTAACCCAGCTAGCACCATGTCATCACGCCAGGTCAAGTCTCTGGCAGTGGTGGCACCTTCAGTCAAAACCCAGGGCTCTGAAAGAGGAGCAGCTTCACGTGGACGCTTAGAAAATGGTGAGAGTGTGCCTTTGTTGTCTGTGTGTGATTGATCATTTTTATTTTGGATAAAAGAATTTCACACCTGCCACTTTAAATCCCCAGCAAACTACATGAAGCCTAAGAGATCCAGCCGACAACCATGCAGTTCAGGGGAGAGCATGGAGCATCATGGACTGGTGCCAAGCCAGTCACACCCTTTAAACCTCAGCCAGGTGAGATGGCGTTTGTGTCAGTGGCAAAAACATGAATGACTGTAATAAAATTCCATGTTTTATATTAATGTAGCCACATGATCATCCTCAGTTTGTTGATCACAGTGATAAACACGGTTCTGAAGGTTACTGTTAGTGAGAGAATAGGCTATAAAAGTAGACAAGTTGATGAGAGCAGCATGTGACACAAATAGAGCTCCAGCGAGATTAAAACTGTTGTCCAACTGGCAGATGCTCTGGTTAAAGAACTGCACTTTTATGTCAGGGGGTACAGACTGGAAATGATGTCAAAGACACAGAGGAGCAGCCGTCAAAAGACAAATCCACAAAGATAAATGGTGGATTTTTAGCATTTGAGAGGCACCGAATTATAACTGTTGTTTTTGCCCTTAAAGACACGTGCAACCTTTTATATTAAGGAATCATAAAATCTGGTCACAAAAGAGTCATTAAGTATCACAGATATTTACTATGGCAGAATATCAGAAGACAAATGGGCATGTGTCATAAGTGACAAACAATGTAATGGAATATAAGAGTTTAAAACCTGAAACTAATTTTAGTGTTAATCTACTGCAGTTTATTTTTTGTGCGTCGACCAACCTCCAGGTATATCTGTGCTAAAACAATATCTACTTTATATTGACTCAAAAGGGGGCTGGTCTTAAATGTCTTCTTATGCAGTGATTCTCAAACTGAGGGATAAAACCAAGTTAAGGGGCCATGAGATAAATTTAAATGTTTCAATCAACATTCTGCTGCAACAACTGCAACAATATTAATTTCCCTCTTTGTTCATCTTTGTACTTTGTAGTGTGAACATTTTGCCCCATAAATAAAGTAAAGCCATTTGAGAAGGAAGCTGTTTTGATGTTGAACCCACAACCCATAAACATTTACAACAAGAGGTCACTTGTAGCGGTGAGGAGTCACAAGCCAAAAAGATTGGGAAATGTACTCATGTGTAATAGCAGCTTCAACTTCCTGATGTGATGAGTATCAACTTATCTTGTGTCAAACTGTCTCAAACCCACAGCACTTTAGAAAGGTAACATTTATATCAGGGTCAGTTTTGTGAAATGACTCTAAGACGATGCACATAGACCATCAAGATTAGAAGTTAAATATCACAGTTTCTTAGAAGAGCTGGAACACTGACACTGGATATTAACTGTATTTTCAGATGATTTTAACAAGCCTAAAGCAACTTTAGGTTACAACAAAGGTGGATTCTATCTTAAGTGTTCATAACCACCCACCAAAAGCACCTGCCTCTTATTGCCACATGTTTACTTATTTCTTTATAGGTTCAGCCGGTGGTTTCTTCATCTCAGGAGCGTTCGGGGGCGTCCAATAGTGACTCGTCGTTGCATCGCCAACAGACGTTCCCTCCGGCCGTCTCAGCCTCTCACTACAACTTCCCAGAGGTCTCCGCCTTGACGTCGGCCTCAGCCCCCGGGCCCAGTATGTACTCCTACCCAGCCTCCACCGCCCTCTCCTCCGCTTCTCAGGCCATGGAGCAGCTGCTGGGCCGTGGTCACAGCAGCCACGGCCACTCCCCCTCCGCCTATGCAGCAACATACACCTCATCCTCCTCCTCCAGGAGAGACTCGGCCAGTCGCAGGGATTCTGTGAGCAGTCTGCTGCACGGCCTCCCCGCAGCCTACCAGCATCAGTTCGCCACTGGTTCTCCCTACGTCAGCGTGACGCCCCGGGCCGAGGCTTACAGTGCCTACCAGCTGAGCCCCAGACGCCTCGCACAGTACCCCTATCTATAGGGAGCCACACATACACTTGGAACAATGAAAAGGAAAAGATCTACTTCCCTACATACTATCACAGAGGGACATTCAAACTGTATTTCTAGTAGAATAACTGTTGGTCACTTATTTGTTTGCTGCTTTTGTCCACAAGGCAGAATTTCACCTCCAACTGTGGACTGTTTTAGTGTTTTTTGAAATGTTCTTTGGTATTATTTGATATTGTATCAGTTTAGTTTCCCTTTTTAAAAACATTGTTTATTGCTCATATATTATCCCCATCTTATCCAGATGTACAATTAAGGCATTGTGGTAAATGTGTTTTACACCTGTTTATCTTGAGGTTTTGTGTGAAGAGAGATTTTCCTCCTGTCACAAGCTGCAACGACACTTTAGGTGAGCTTTTAGGCGCCTGACTCACGAGGCTCGTGAAGCTGACAGAGCAAGTTACAAGTCACAAGCCTCGTCACAAAGTTTTTACACTAATCCAGCGAGGCCCTGGGTTTTAAACTGATAACAGTATCTTACCCGTGTCTTTGTTTACTCACAAGTATGTCTTTTACTATGTTTAAATTATGTTGTCAGTGTGAGGTAGGAAGAGGAATGTCCATGAAGATGCCGAAGAAGAGAGGTGTGGTGAAAACTGTGATGGATACGTGTTAATTTAAGTGCACATGTGATAGTCTGTTTATGTAGTGACAGTTTTTAGGCAGGATGAATCATGTCCTTTTTTGAAATGCATCAACTGAGTGCTGAATGTATTTATGAAGTACAGGGCGATCACCATCCTGAGGAGTGACATGAAACGCTTTTGTTTTTAATTGTTTAAAGAAGAAAAAAAAATATAAATTAACCTTCTTTCCCTACTTTCTCTCCTTAAAATATGAAAAAGCCAGTTCCACGTGGACCCATAAAATATTCTATTATCTGTGAATCCTGAATTGTGTAGGACCTGCTCATTATGAAAATGGATTTATGGCCAGTTTTAATGTAATTGATTTTTTTTTTTTTCTTTTTTTTTTTTTTTTTTTCCCTCGACACATTGGAAATGCTTGCTAGGAAGTTGTAACAAAGGACCCACACTGCTGTACAATGACTGATGGATATAAGAGTATGCAAACTAAATGTTTTTTCCATATACAAGAAAACTACTGTCACTGTTCATCTTGTCTGTGTTCAGACTCCAGCAGCTTTTCCTGCCACCGTCTTTAGTGAAAGGAGGTGAATCTGTGGATGGTTTCTGTGGGTTATAAATTTTTTTTTTTTTTTTTTTTTTTTTAAAATCCTTCACTGTTGTGTTTGCATCAGTTTTGTGTTGTAATGTCAGAAAATTTAACTGTATTTCATCTTAACATAGTATAGTTAAGAGGCTATTTGGTAGAACTAATTCAGGGAAAAAGGTTTCAGCTCAAATAATCCACTGTCCGTGTTTTAAATAAAATAACCACCAATTCACAAAAATGACTTACTGTGAATTAATGACCGTTTCCCATTTAATGATCATTGTTTTCTATAGAATCCTTGTAACTTGATAATGGTGCCACTGTCACTGAGAACAGACAATAAAACAGATAAGAGTTGGCTCAGGTCTTTTCCAAGGTACTTCAACTAAAGCCAACAGATCGGTGTTGGTTTGCATACAAAACAAATATGCAGAAGACGCAGTGCGTGGATAAGATGTGGGGCAGTTATGGTGGTTTATGGCTTATTAAAGTATTGTCACGCTGGACTCTGTTTAGTATCCGTAGTTAATTCCAGACACATTGCCAAACGCTACATTCAATATATAAAATATTTTTCTGAACACACTCTCTACCATCAGTCCCAAGCTTAGTTGTTCATAACGTCAATAAAACAAGTGATTTTAAAATATATAACATAAAACAATAATACCTGTGCATTTAGAATTGTCTTCAGTTGAGATTTTATGTTTACAATATATTAAATGTGGAAAATCTTAATATTCAGGAGAATCAAACATTGCACACTGACAAACCCAAACATTTAAGTGACTTAATGTGAGAAAATATGTGCTAGATAAAATTTTTCTTGAGTTGTCAATAAACATGTTTGACAGTTGTCTGATTTTGATATTTAAGGATTATATTTCCCATAAAAACAGAGAAAGTCAACACATAAGGACTTAAAGATTAAAACACACAACACATGTACGCACACACATACACATACCTTTACATTTACAAATTTAGTCCAAAATATATTTTATGTCAGTTATGTAACACTTGTGTGTTATTTGATATATGCAATACATTTCCAAATGTTCATTATTTTTTATTTTATTAAAATATCTTCTCTTTGTTGGTTGTTTCTTAATCAAGAAAACTATTAAGGAAAAACTTCTTTAAGGTTTTCCATAATTTACGCCACCACTTTTATCTATTTCAGTAAAATCTGTATCTACTGTTTTTAGTCAGGCAAATAAACACTGGACACTGATCAAGAAAAACTTGTGAACAACTTTTATTCAAAGGCTGCACATATCTGTGCTTTACATTATTATTCTTCATGGTCCAAACAGAAGATTTTGAAGTTTGTTAAAAGACTCAACATGTATCTACATTACAAATATCTACATTAGACAGTGAAGAGTTACGATTTCATTTATGTTATATATAAATACAGTTATAGTAACCAGTCGTGTCATATAATTCACAAAACACTATACATGTATAAATAAATTGACAATAATCTGTAATGTATTATGGAATATTTTACAAATCACGGCGTCCCTTGTTCCACTGGATTAGATTCTTTACATTAGATTGAGCTCACTTCAGTCAGCTTTGTCCAAAGTTATGAATTTGTTGATTGTTCATTGATAACATCGGCTGATAATTCACATGCTCTCTTTTTGAGGTAAAACAAAAAAACAAAAAACAAAACCAAACAAAAAACGCAAACTTAAAACAGTGCAAATCCTCTTCTCTTCCGGGCAGCGCAGTCCTTCAATCGCCTTGAGGTTCAACACAAGGCAGCGTTTAAAACACCTGGCGCTCAACGTCCCGGGCTCTCAAGTCCCCGCCGAGGAGACGAGGAGACGGGGAGATGTAACCAAAGCGTCCTTTTCTATTTAAAAGGTCAGCAGCTCTCCAGCCTTTGTTCCTGCAGCATCACACAGCTGAACATTTTTTGGAGCGAGGACATGAAGCCAGACAGCCTCGAATCAGAGCTAAAAAAAAAAGAAAGAAAGAAAGAAAGAAAGAAAAAGAGGAGATATTAGTTTATCACTTATAATTTCATTTATGAATTATACTGCAGCCGCCTTCAAAGGAGTCAATAATCAGTAGGAGCAAACACTGCACTTACAGCTTTGACTGGATGACCTGGGGCTGCGTGTTGTCCAGATGTTCCTCTGGTTCATTCCTCCGTTCAAGACGCTCCTCGGCGATCTGGTCCCAGATCTCCGTGTTGACCCACAGGGACCCGGGCAGGGCCAGGCTGGCCCGGGTGCAGGTAATCCATCGGCACAGAGGGCAGGACACGGTGCGGATGGTTCCCTCCAGTCTGGACAGTTTCTCCAGGCAGGGGGCACAGAAAGTGTGGTTGCAGTGCAGCACCCGCGGGACGCGCTCGCCGCGGGAGTATTCATAGCAGCACACGACGCACTCCAGCTCCTCCACGGTGGTGAACATGGCGACCTCAGAGCAGATGTAGGGGACGATGTGGGAGAAGGATCTTCTTCAAAGTGAGGGACAACCTGCAGCACACACCACGACAGGACCGTGTCAACAGAGGACGTGGCAGAAAACATCCCACACAGCGGAGACTACATTGAAATATAAGAAACAATATGTACCAGCAACATTATAAGACAGAGACACCCGACGACCGCTTCTCAACGATACTCACTTTGCAGGATCGAGAGCCCCGTGTTGACCGCAGGTGTAGTTTGTGGTAGATTGATGTTTGTTGTGCTGCTGTGCTCGGATCACTCACACTTTAACAGCCTGCTCCCGTCACGTGTTGGTGCCAAAAACTTCCAAGGAAGCGATAAACAACATTCCGAGGAACTGCGCTAAACTGAGATCAAACATGCATCTCGCGTCCAGGTTCTTATCGAGGGATTAAAGCCTTTGAGTTATATCATTTTTGATTTACCAGCGAATGACTTTATATAGGAGGTAAATGGACCCTTGTAAACCTTGTAAAGCGACTTTGCTGAATGTTAATAGACGCTGTAAAGTCAGCTCAGAGCAGCTTTTTCTAAAACGTCCTGTCAAGCAGGGTCATTTATTTGCATTTACTATGAAAACATACAACGTCACACAAGATTAACTGAAGCATGGAAATTTTGGGCATTTGCTTTATAATCACACAAACGCACTCTCATCATCATCATCATCATCATCACCTCGTCTTTTTTTTTTCCTTTTTTTTTTTTTTTTTTAAAGATGGTGCCGAGAAAAAGAAGAGCAATAGAAAGGCGAATGTTCTGCTTTCAGGTCGTTTTTCTGTTAAAACATTAGATACACAGTAGAACCATCTTTACTAAATGCAATGCACAACAGTAAATTATCAGCAATTATGTGAGGCTGGGCCATGGCCTGTCTGTGTTTGTCTGCAACACGCTGCTTCACAAACACTAGACGTTTCTTCAGAACCATGACAGACAAGCCGAGGCCGTCTCTATAAATAAAGAGAACAAGAACACAAAGAAAAAAGTTTTTAAAAAAATCATAATAATATACAGAAACAAAATGTTGGTTGTTTTCGTGTGTCTCCTCATTTGGACCTATACAGAGTGGTGGTATACTGGTCAGCTGGGCCAATTTTAAAAAGGTACTGATCTCTACTGAACTTTCTGTGCACTGGGTTCACTGCTTGGCTCATGGGTTGACGGGAGGACAACTGGACTTTGATCCTGCATCCGTGGCTATTTCACAGTCCGACAGGTCAAGTTTTTGTTTTGATGTTTATTAATCTGTCACAAGTCAAAAAAAAAAAATAAATCAGCTCAACACAAACTCAACACAAAGGCCTTTCGAGATAAGCTCGAGAACAGACTCATTCCTGCAGAGGAAAAACACAAGCACCTGGAACTATATTTCATATTTGAACATGATCTTTCTTAAGTGGTTAAAAGTGTGACTGTGCTCGATTTGATGACTCCAGACTTTTCTGTTTTTAGTCTGGCGAGCAACAAATTCCAAGGAAAAAAAAAAAAAAAATCTGCGTGTCACTTCATTTCCTTATTTCCATTTTTCAATACAGGCACACTCCTACATGTGCCGACGTCATCTGTGATAAGTGAAACTAAAACGGCAGAGACGTTTCTCAACTCCTCCTCTGCACACTGAGCACTGGCCTTAAAGCTATTTCATGAAATACATAAAACTGACTCCAGAGCCAAGATTTTGATTTAACTCCTCTTTTCTTGAATTTGAATACATTTAGCAGGGAATGTGTCAGATGAATTGACCCGGAGAGACAGCACAGGGACAGTGACGGACAGGGGGACGCCTACTTTGAAATGATCTTGTTTGTTGTATTTTAGTTGACCACAGTAAAGTATATTTCTGTTGCTGTGACATTCCCTCGACCACGCTGCAACAAGCTGCGACCTGTTTGTTTGTCCTCAGTTCTACACTCTTTCACAACCCATGAGCCAAGTTTGTTCCTACTGCCAACATAAACCTCTGAAGCACAGAGTGGATCACAACCATTTTATTAAACCCCTCCAATCACCTGGCCCTACTGCCACTCCCTTCCACTCCCCCACCTCCTCCTCACCCCCCTCCCCTCCCCCCTCTCAATCCTTCCTGGGTGGGTCGGCTTTGAGTTTTCTGTCTTCCAAAGTCCATGGTAGTGGTGGTTGTGGTGGTGGTGGTGGTCATGGAGGGGTTTAACCCAAGACTGAACATCCCTCCCCCACTTAGTGTGTTTGTAGAATGTGGAGTCCATTAGCTGGCTCGCCTGCAGGGGGGAGCGTTGCTGTTCAACACCAGCTCCTCTCACTCCTGAGCTATGCTCCTCAGCACGTACTTGACTGTGTAGGCGAACGCCGCAAAGCCTACAATCACAAACAGGTTGGCTAGAGCCCCACCTAGAAGTCCATGGTTGCGATTGGCCTGCTGCAGGCCAGGGGCAGGGTTGGCTGCCCCGAGTGGGACGGGACCTCCATTGAGGGCAGGGAGGCCATAGTGGGCGTGTTGAGGATCACCGTCGGGCACCACATCGGGTAAGGGGAGCGGCTGAGTGCGGGCACTTAACTCCTCCTGGGCTTTCTGCTTCTGCTTCATCTCCTGATGGAGGGAGAGACAGAGACGGTAGAATATCAGGCCAAGAAAAAGAAAAAAAAGGAGAGTCAAATCAGAATTTTGAGATCACCTCATACTTACATCGACTACATCAGGAAACAGCTCACAGAACACTTTGTCCTTGAGGTTGAAGGCCAGGCTTTGGGCTGACAGCTGTCTTTTCTGGAAAAATGAATAAAAGACATGTTAAATATCCGAGTCATGTGTCATGTCATGTGTCATGTGTCGTTTGTGTCATGTCAGCATTCATGATCACTAATGTGACCTCACCGTGTAGTCGGAGGTCTCGATGCTCCCAAGGGTGGGGCCCTTTTCAACCATGAAGCTGAGCAGACCTGTGAGGATTGTGGAGACGGACCATGCTGGGTTCCACGTGTCTGGATGGAAATCTGTGATAGACAAACATAACCTGTGGAGGAAACAGGCAATGTTACAAAAAACAAGTTCTAAAATACACCTTATGGTTGTTTGCATCTGCAAACCAGCCAAGTTACAGCATCCTATAATGGCCAGAGGTGGTTTGCAGAACATTGTGAGATCAGCAAAATTACCCTTTGATCATTTGGATATAAAATGTCATCAATTCATTTTATCCTTAAAGATGTTGGAATTGAATTAAATTGAATTCAAAGTCATGATTAGCATGAATTTGTGGGTTATGGCCAAAAACCTGTTTTGTGAAGTAAAATCCAGGTTTTCTGTCAATTCATAAATAAACTAGATTCTTACCTTGTATTACACTTAAATCTCCCATTTGGTGTTATCATGTAGATACTCGGTGGTTTAAAAGGAAATTCCCGAGGAAATATGAGTTTGCCGTGATAATAACCTCCTAGAGAAATAGAACAGAGGCAGAAAAAAAGTGTTATTTCTCACTTTTCTGATATCACACACCCTGTGTGAGATTGACAGACTTCCACATGTCAATGGAGTTAACAATAGTTGACCGCCAGGAGCTTTTACCTTCATATGGGGTTTTCTCTGGACCTCTGACTACGTAGTGCCTAAAGAAGACAGTAAAATAAATCTGTTAGCCAGAGAAATGTTAAAAATATTAAATTACAAAGATCTTTTGAAGCTATAGACTTTGAGCTGATAAAATCATCCTCCACACTGAATAAAACTCTACTGGTTGTTTCACTTCAGTATCTTCTTTAATAGGTTTCTCTTGTTTCTTTACCAGTATCTTTAATTTTCTATAATTTTTCCATGCACATCCTGGTGGTCTAATGGAGAAGGTGCATATCATACATATTGGTCTGCCACTATCTCATCTGTTTTTTCTCAGTTAATAATTTGGTTTACAAAACATCAGAAAACTGAAAAATGCTCATCACAGTATCCTAGGGTATTTCACAACATCATCAAATATCCTGTTATGTTTGATCAATGGTCTAAAACGCAAAAGGCACACTTAAAATTACTATTTTATGAAATAAAATGACTTACATGATTCATTTTTTCTTCAAATATTTGGTAATTAATTTTAAAATAGTTGCAGATGAACTAATCGACTACTCATTCCAGCTCTACATCAAAATCCAGCGTTCCCAGGTTCAGGGTCTTGGTTTTATATGTAAATGAAATGTATGCGTAATGTATACTTAATTATATGTATGTATAAACAAATATATATATATATATATAGTGACGCTGTCATATTGTACCTGGACAGACTAAAAAGAGAATTGTATGCATTCAAAATTAAATGCACAACAGTGTGAACTGTGCACAATGTGAGGGTCTGAATACTAGGAACCATGAACCAGGAAGAAGGCCAACCGTTGTCTTGTGTCATTATGACAGCTGCTTTTCTAGGTAAACATGCAGTGCAGGATGTTATGTCATTATAATGTCTTATGAATACTCTCCGTGCATGCCAATGGATTTCCCTGAATGAAAGTCAATCATCCATGGCTGACATTTCAAACATGCCTGAAATTTGACTTTTATTATACCCTTACTTCCTATTTAGATCTAGTTAAAGTTTTACAACAACTTTATGGTTTACAAACTCATTCATTATTTATCAGTGATGTTTTCACGTCATCATTTCTTACACCTACTGTAGCAGGAACTACAACAGAGGCAGTTCTAATCAATTGTTGTCTGCCTATATGTGGCAGATTTTGTCCCTATGACTGCGGTTGAGGATCCCATCACAAAATGGTCTTTAGTTACATGGGCACAGTTGTGATACTGTTGCAGTGACAAAATGTGTCTATAGACAGACATATAAACACCTGCCGAAGTGCTTAAAACTGCCACTGTGGTGATTTACACTGCAGTGGGTGCAGCCTGCTTCTGCTGAAGCTGGTAAAACAAACCAGTTTTTCAGGAAACAACGTTGATCTGAAAGTTAAACAGGATTCATGAGAACTACTCTTTGCTCAAGTAAAAAATATTTTTTTTCAAAACTAAATCTGAACAAACATGCATTTGTTGAATTTTCTTATGCAAGTGTTCAATACTGCTGGCACTGCTCAGTCTCAGTGACAGACAGTTTGAAACCTGGGCATCTGAAACTCAAACGATGTGCCACAAGAGTTAATGGATAATTTGTCAATTTAAAAAAATGTGATTTGACTTTGCAAATCACTTATTAAGTGTATGACAAATATGTTTTTTTTTTTCTTTTGCTGACTTTTAAATCATCTTGTGACCTTTGGGACCACTGAGTTGTCAACCTCAGGTTGTTTTAAACCAATGTTAAAACCGTTGACCTATATTTTTGGGTGTTTAACATAAACGTGGAGAGGCCTTCCCAAGATGAACACCTTACCATTCTAGGATGTTGGAGGGGAGAGGTTCTGCACAGATGTAAGGCACGGGGTCTTTCTTTATCCTGAGGTAATCCTGTTTAAGTCGCTGAGTGGCTGTGGTTGGAGCTCTCTTATTCCCGTTGTTGTTCATCTGAGGATTGAGAGGACATGCAAATGGGAGCTACTTAAACTTATCTTGGTATCTCTGGTCTTGGCATTTGTTAGTGTGGAACCACTATTAGGTTGTGTCCCATTGTAATACTAGAACAAAGTGCAGATGTTTCAACTCTGGAACTACTCTGTCTTATGGCAGCTCAGTCTTTTACCACCGTATGGCTGCACTTCACTGAGGCATAGTGTCCATAATGTTGTGAGTGTGGGTCTTAGACAGGCTCTGTGTGCACTGCTTTAACTCAGTTGTTGATAAGATTTATTGGTGCTTGGCAAAATCTGAAGATGGTAATTAGGGGTTATTTTACCACAGTAATACTGAAATGCAGTAACTGTCCCAGACCTAGTTTCAAACTAAACTGCTGACAGTGAGTTGCAGGGATAATCTAGATTACCAGAATAATGCATTTAGATACCCATAAACCTAACCATAACCCACCCAGGTAAACCTGTGGGTAACAATTTATCTGTGGATTATATAATTGATTCATAGACTGTTCAGCAGGTAAAATACCACCAAAACGCTGACTCATGGTCAAAAGTCCAAAAGCAGTCTGTTTACAATGATTAAAACAAATAAACAAACTGCAAAATCTCACATTCAGGAAGATGTAGCCAGCAGACGCCTCTCACAAATGCCACTCATTTATTTTAACATTTAAAATAAAAGCAAACATTTTTTCAACGAGTTGCAGACACAGATGAAAGTTGAACAATGATCTGATAAGTTGTCAGATTCAGCTATTTCGGGGCCAAGATTGATCTAAATTTAAGGATATTTATCTGTTACCAATGTAACACTGTTATCTTTTGATTTTATCTTTTACTTTAGTCATTTAAAATCCCACTTAAATCTTTCTATTCAATATCCCCATGTGCTTTTACGTTATATGCGCATAGCTGATGTAAATAAACCTGCCGTGTCGAGTCCAGTCAAAATGTGCAGTATTTCATATGAATAAAGTGGAGTTAGAGTATTAAACTGAAATACTCAGAGTACTGTTTGGACACTGTACTATACGGGCTGCACGACGTGGTTTTCAATGTACTTTTCACTGGTTCTCTACCTCAACCCACTGAACTGACCTCACTATTGGCCAACTGGCCGACTGTCATGCGGCTAACAGCTGACATGAGCTGAACCTTGACAGAGTTGAAATGATCCGGTTTCGCTTCATCACAAATGACAGGTTACTCAACGCAACGTGTGTTTTCTCTGAGGCTAATCCGCAGCTTGGCGAGCTGCGCTACTGTTAAATCTCTGTCTACCTGAACAGATCGGTAAGTTAGATGGACACCAGACTGTCCCCCGAGCACCGACTGTAAACAAACAGAGGAGCCCGGCTCCAAACTGTGGGACAGCATCGTATGTGGCTGTGGATTTTTAATGTAATAATCACAGCATTATCGGTGCTGTCGGCTCAGGTGGGCTATCTGGACTCAGATGAAGTTCGCAGGTACATTGGCCACTGTGTTAGCCACCGCCGGCTAACGCTCGCTAACCTAGGCCACAGCTATGTTTAGCTACCTGGCGTTAGCATCCACTAGCAAGAACAGCTCTGTTATTAACGGGAGCTGAACCCCACGTCTCCCGCATTTGCCATCTGAAGGGTGTGTAGCACAGACATACCTCTCCAGAGACCCCAGTGAAAATAGGTGTTCGTGGGTGGACACGAAATAAGGGTGTCGTTTCTGTTGTCAAACCCCCAAACCGATAAGACGATGGCACCGACGTAGCTTTAGCTTCCAACAGCAGAAGTGACGCTTCCGGTTTTCTTCTTCATTTGTGTTAAAGCGGTTGAAGACGACATAGACAGCACGCTACTGTCTCGAGCTGATCTGGAATAGCATGTGTACTTATAACCTATGTACACATACATCTCATACTATCTACAGTTAACAAAACTGTTAATAATTAATATTCCCACACTTACATTTGTAGTCTAGTGATAAAGACACGAACAACACATAAAATCGTGTGTGTGTTTTATGACGATTTTGTTCACCTTCTCTTCAACCGATCGCTGCCTTTCTCACTGCTGTTTGTTTTCCAAAGTTTGAAAGAAAACATAAATTGAGATGCACAAAAACAAAAATTCCATTTACAGCATTAATTTTATTCCTGCTACCAGTTGCAAAAGGCTTTGAAATTTTGCAGTTGACAAAATGAAATTATTCAAAACATTAAACAGGCACTTCACTGTTTACTCATCACAGAGAGTACGACGAAGTTTGTTGTTGTGTGTTGAAGTTTGGTTTCTGTTTTATCTCTGAGATAACACAGGCAGGCATGGTGTTTAAAAGACATGGGTATTGACCAGGCAGGAAGGTTTTGGGCAAAATATGCTAGTGTTACAAATGAAGAATTGATTTTGGGCGTTTGATGCATTCTTGTCAGTATGAGAAGTTTTGAAGACACCTTTAAATAAGTCCTTCATCTTTATGGAAGTGCAATACTAAATCGTTGGAGTTCCTCTTTAAAAACAACTAGTGTGTCCACAGATTCTCACGTGCTTGGACAACTGCCGCTAATTCACTGTCATTAAAAAAGAAAGGGTCAGGTCAACTGAAATAACACTGGAATTATATAACATTATTTCTTGACCTCATGTATTATATATACAAGCTAGTTGTAAAATAGCTTTAGTGTCAGCAGGGCTTTGACCATTTGCTTCCACTTGCAGCACACACTCCCCAGCTTCAAAATGTCTTTTAATGGCATGGCAATGCCTCCCCTTTGACTCCAGAGGGACTGAAGTGGTTCGATGAAGTGGTTGGTCAGCAGTGGCTGCTATGGCTTCTGGCAGCGGCTGAACTGTATACTCCTCCTTCTCAACTTCTCGGGCTGGAGAGACGCGAGGACAGAAAACTCGCGAAAGACATCAACACAGGAGATGTGATCTGCAACAGGGGACATTTAAATCAAGGACATGGAGGGGTTGTCCCTCTGTAGGCCAATCTGCTGGTCTTTGCTTTCCTTGAGGTGAATAATAAGGTTATTTAATCCCAGAAAATAGAAGGAAAGGTGGGAAGTTTTGAATTTCCAGTAACCCACATTCCACTATTCAAGGAGAAAAACAGAGCAGATAAACCTCTGCATTATGCACCCATGAAAAAGCGAAGGCCCCTAAAACGTTGCCTCAAGATAGAGTAAAGCTCCTCAGTTTAGCTCAGTGGTACATAGACACCTATTCTTCAGGGAAATAAAAGTCTCTCTTGTAAGACTCATTCATTTATAAAGCATCTTTTGTTTATACAAGCAAATCCTTCAACCCATCAACATCATACTTGAGCTTTTTTATTTTTTGAAAGATTGATCTCCTAGATGGGAGTCTTGGTTCGCTCACAGAACAGAAAATTAGCATCCTACAGGGATGGAGTGGTAAGCATCCTTTCCATTCCCCTCCTACATTATCCTGGGATCCTTTTTCTTCACTACCACTACCAAGCAATACCTGGAATCATGTGCTTACTTGTCTAATTCACACTTTATAATATCACTGAATATACTTACCCATTTCCCATGACCTAGTTCCCACTATACATCGGGCTGAGGCATAAACTACAAATGTCCATATTGAATATTTGAATACTGAATTATAGCTCAGTCTTAGGATATCTTCTTGGGAAACAATTCTCCTCAACGGACCATTTCTTTCTACTTCTAATTGCATCATTTCATCCCAAGACACAAATAAGATTCTTAACAGCAAGACAGCTTCAAATATTTCCCAGCGAGAGTGTGTCTACTACAGAATAGGGCGAGAGATCAAGGCACCCTAAAGAGTCGCAACCACAAGAGCAGAGAGAATCACAGTATCACACTAGTCCCCCTTGTAAGACGGCCCAGGAGGCTTAACTCACTCTATCCCGAACATCCTTGGGTTTAACTCTCCTGCTGCTCATGGCAACCCCTGTGGTAACAGAAGCAATGATATGTCAGTCATTGTTTATTTCCTCAAGTGGAAATGTGTTGTTCACATTTAGTGTAAGGTGAGGAATTAGTTTTCATTTCATCCATTTCTGGCATGTGAGAGCAATTTTTTTTCAGTGATGGTGTAACAATGTTTGTGAGATTACATAAATGTTTTACACACTGGAGACACTGAATTATTCAAGGCACAGTGTTGCTGCTGCAAGCTATAAATGGAAACACTATTTAATACCCATAAGCCATGAAGACTAAAATCATTTTAAACTTGTGCGCTGGCAGTCTGAAGTCCATGTGCACAACTCATTTATATTTTTTGGCAATAAGATAACCAATTTATTGCTTGAATAAGCCAAGTGTTACCCAAAGGTTTGTTATAGACCAAAAGACACACCAGACCAGGTTTTGAAAAAAAGTATTCTCTCAATATCTGGCAATATTTCAACAGAGCTTGATATCTAGAAATGAAAATTATCGCTATTTTATTAATTGATCATCTAGAATCTTCTGTAAAAGATTTCAATTATATTGCTGCAATGTTGAGAGAATGCTTCACGCAAGAGATGAGACAGGAAACAGAAATGAGAGCGACAAGCAGGAAGCAGGGTTAGTTCATCAAGAGTTTATCAGTTTTATTGTATGCATTTTGTTTTCTTTTTCTTTTTTTTTTTTTTTGTCCCCTCAGTGCTTCTAAAGACAAGGAAGAAAGTATTCCAAAGATATCCAAATGTCATTGGACAGAAGTAGAACTGTGATACAGTTCTGCCAGACAGGTTTTTTTTGGAATAAAAAGAAAAACATAAAACAGATCAGACAGTCAGGATCTGTGATTGAATGCTGAGAGGCAGGCAGTTGGCTCTGAGAGAAAATACACAAGTGTACTATTTACAGCATGTTTGCTTTGAACAGCACCTTTAACCACTCCTATGTCAATACACACAATGGACACAACATTTAATACTTCCGCTAGGGCATGGGCCCTTAACAGTTTGGTCACAGTAGCTTAACATCACCCCCAAGACTGGATCTACTTGCAGTACATCAAACTATTGCAGAATATATCCTGCCATATCAAAATCTCTCAGGTTAGTCACATTTCTGTAACCTCTTTCGAACACGTGAGTACACCAACAGTGTTTCTACCACTCTGTCACTTCACAAAGCATGGTAAGACTATGCTGTATCTACTCTGAACAGTTTCAGTTAAAAAATGGTGATATACATCAATGTCAGACACTTTCCCTTTAAAAAGTCTTTGGCAGAGGAAAATAAAACCACAACAATAAAAACGAGTCAATTAAAATTACCATTGATAAATCTTGGTGGAAAAAAAACAAAAATGACAGGAATGAGGAAGTCACCACAGATTTGGTCCATGGATGGAAGATTGGCACAGAGGTGCAAAAAGGAAGAAACTTCTGACACCGGAGGGGTCATGGTGGTACATGCTTACTCCACAGGACTGCACTGCACAACATGATCAAACCATAGAAAATTATTTCATCATGCTCAAAATGCAAACGATGTTGAACTTCCCAAAAGTATTTCTGGCAAAGCATGCAGAGACTACTGTTAGCGATGGCCAGTGAGGGAAGCCAAGAAATATACGTCCTTTGACCCCACAAGTGTGTACAGTAAACTGTTCTAAAGAAAAGTGCTCCATGATGTCACCACAGATAATCTCATATGATGAGTATTTACAACAAAAGCTGTGGTTATGTACTCAGGAGTCACCGTTGTTCTGTAAATGGCAGTGAATAGAGGAATGGTTTAAGGGTGAAATATAAATCCAATTTAATACACTCCCTCACTGCAAAAAAAACAAAAAAAAAAAAACTGTCTGCACATCACCTTTACAACTTAGCAAGTTCCTATCCTCACCAGTATCCAACAAATGACTGCAACTAATGAAAAAAACAATAAACTGTAAATCTTTATAATAAAGCCAGTAAAATCTCTTTCACCGGTTTGTTTGGATGCCAAATAATTGTACTCATAGCAATCTAAGGCCATTCTAAAGCAAAAATGAAAGCAAATCATCTTTCATGAGCTCTGTTACATGATGCAATCTAAAGACTTCCTGTCATTAACTCCAAGTAATGCTTTCAGACTAAAATGACAATCTTTAACCGAAATGCAGACAAAAACTGCACCAAAGTATGCATTGCACTGGTCCTCTGGGGAGATGGACATAAATAATAATTATAAAAAAAGAAATAAAATAGACAATTGATAGATATACAATAACTTGTGCAGACAAGAACAATGGAAAAAAAAAAATCACACTAACAATGAAAAAAACTACTGTAGATGGGAAAAGTGCACAGTTTCTTTTTTTTCCTTTACATAATGTAACATAATATCATATTATTTAACTCTGTCTCTCAGTATTCTTTGACACATGCAATCACTTACTCTCCTGTTCACTCACTCACTCATCATGTCACAAAGTATCTTAGAAAGCAAGCGAGGGTCTCTTCCCCACAAGCCCTTCAGTATTTTTGTCACAGTTTTACATTACATTTCCCTTCCTGACCCCTGTTTGTACACACTAAACTACCCTACCCACCTCCACTGTAGCTTCTCAGTTACTCTTTTTTTCTTTAAGTAATGGAACAAATACCATTTTTGTCACCTCATGCCACAGCACATAGTTGAAAGATTTACCCATATGACCTCTAAATATGTATATTTACATCTCCGATTAAGAAGAGATGGGTAAGTTAGATTTCACACTGATGGTTTAGATAGATATAAAGTGAAGGGGATTAATGCAGCAAAAAATCTTCAGAGGTAAGAGCTGTTAGGCAACAGTAAACCCACACCCTGACACAAGAAGTTACACCACATTATGATAAATTAGAGGATAACCCTGTTAGCAAAATGCCAAAAAAATCTTTACTCTGTGTGTGATGTAACTAGTATAGCATGGATAGGGCCGATTAATGGCAAGCAGAAACATAGCAGTGATGCAAAGAAATGGAGGTGGTGACTGTATTGTCAGTAGAGTTAAAAAGGTCCATCAGGGGTCTCCCATGTCACAACACACCCCTGTAGTGAGCAAGTGGTACTTTCCTCTCGACCCCAGGAAGTTGCCCATAAGCCTAGATCTATGTAAGTAACAGACTTGAGATCAGTGTCTAGGGGCAACTTCGTCTACACAATTATTTTCGGTTCCCAGTCAGGAGGAATATGTGTGTGTGTGTGTGTGTGTGTGTGTGTGTGTGTGTGTGTGTGTGTGTGTGTGTGTGTATATATATATACACACACATATATATATATACATACATACATATACATATATACACATACATATATACATATATATACACACACACATATATACATATACATACATACATACATATATATATACATATATATATATATATATATACACATATACATATATATATATATATACTGAAACGACTAGCATTCATCTATAGTGAGGCAGATGAATTCCTGAATGCACTTCCTATACTGCTGCTCAGTAGGGCTGCTGCTGGGGTATTGACCTGGTTGACCCAACGGAGCCTCAGCCTCTCGCATCTCCTCGTTCATCCGCGCTAAACGTAATCTGTTGCAGAGAAGTAGAAGGGAGAAATGTGAAGGAAGTGAAAGGATTGTGATGTTTAGGTGGGGGGAGATGGTAACGATTGGTGAGACATCATAATAAGGAGAGGATGAGAGGGAGGGAGGGAAAAATAGAGTAAAGGTCATTAGCAATACTAGCTTTCAAAATAACAGAAATATAATTAAATCCTATTAAATAACATTTAGATTAGGAAGAAGGTTCATTTTTGTCCTTGGAAACAGTCATCAAAACAAACTAGAGCTATGTTTTTTTTTTCTGGATCTTTTAATGATTGCATGAGATTTCATGTAACAAAAACCCTTTCATAAGAATGACTAGGATAACTTACAGGGTGACGATGTCTGCGTTGGCAGCCTGCACAGCAATGCTTAAGGGATCGTGACCCTGCTCATCCACCTCCGTCTGTGACGCTCCTCTCTTCAGGAAGAGACACACCTGGCTGTGGGAGACAAGATGTCAACACAAAAAAAGATGCCGTGGTGGTTAACACCAAAAATTGGAAACATATAATTTAATTCGACAACAAGGAAAATGATCAAATAATGTTTAATCTTCTATCATTAATTGATTTTTTAAGCAGTGATTTATGGTTTGACATTGCATAACAATAAAATAACGACATTCAGCATTTAAAAAGTCTACAATAAGATAAGATCTTACAATGGGGGTATTGATAGTTTCAATGGAAAACCTGTTATAGCGCCACAGAAATGCTTGGAAAGTGAGGTAATCCTTATCACACATGAGTAATATCCTTGTGCTCACATTGTGGTATTACAAAATCAGGCTATGTCGCTTATTTATTTTAATTGCACACAAGCAGGGACATGAATCAGTGGTGAGAGATAGGGCACAGGCAGAGAGCTCTTAACCTGTTCCTTTCTTTATAGGTGTTTCTTACCCAGTGTGTCCCAGGTAAGTGGCGTGGTGCAGCGGGCCTCTGCCTCTCATGTCCCTCTGGTTCACATCTGCTCCATTCTGTAGCAGGAACTCACAAGCTATCAGAGAGCCCTGACAGGCAGACAGACAGACAGAGAAAGGTGTTTATTTTAGTTTATTTAGCCATGGGAACTCTAATTATTGGTCATTTAACATTAATGGGGCCATTTTTTGTTTCTATCAAACTGTTTCTCCTGCCTCAGGTCATGCGCTTTCAAGACAACATGTTCAGTGTGGAGATTTTTATCAGTTTTTTATCAATTTTATTATTTAATTGCTGTGATTGTGCTCATAAAAACCTGGGTTAAGAACCTTTAGCAGATTATCAGATTTTAATTTTATACTGAGACTCATAATGATTGACATCTACATCACAACAGTAATGGCAATTAGATCAAATAAATAAATAAATTTTCAATCTACACTCCTCTCAATCTCAAATATTTTTCGCAGACACAGTGTCTCACCCCGATCACAGCCTGAATGAGTGGCGTTTTCCCCTCCTCCTCCTCGCTTGCAGTGTGTACATCCGCGCCGTGTGCCAGTGCCTCAGCCATGAGCGGCAGGTTGTGTAGACGCGAGGATCGGTGGAGGAGCGCCCCAGGATGTAGCTCCCGAGGATCCTCGGGGTCTGAGGACATTTCCTGTTCGATCTCCACCTCACCACTGGATGACTCCTCTGACTCCTCCTCTGAGGGTAGATAAGGAAAGAGGACAATAAAAATGATGGAAATATAAGGAGTGATGGAAAATGAATTCACTGGGATTCCAGGATAGAGGCCTCGTGTGTATAGAAACACAGAAATATGGTTACACTTAATATGACGTCTTCATATTCTTCCACTCCATGAATCCCAACAAGCATAAAAGCAAAGTGATCAAAGTCACTTGAAAGTAACAGTGGATAAATGATAAAACTAAAGATTCATTCTTTTTTTCTTTTGCATTGTATCATGCAGCATTCTCCTTTGCCATAAAAACATGTTTATATGTTAACATGATCATTATTATTTTTGTGTAAACACACTAACACACATACCTTCTTCTGTGACACTGTCCACCACTGAGCCAAAAACCAGGATGTCAGTGCTGCCGTCAGTGCTTCCTCCCAGGCCGCTGTCACTGCTGAGACCTGCAGGGCCAAGCATCGCCAAGCCACGGACATGTTAATCATTACACAGCACTTACTGTACTACTCATATACACACCATCACCAGTAGGACTGCACAATTAATGGAAAACATGAGTTTTTCAGCTGTTTTGTCACAGTACAGAGCTCTTACCTACGGCTTACTCAAGATCTGCAATAATGTGTGTAGATGTGTATACTGACTGTTCACTGCACTTACTGCGAGGACCTGAGCCAGTGTCAAAGTAGGAAAACAGAGAGTCCAGCTCATCTGGACAGAACAGGGAGTCCCGGCGAAACTTTGCTGCCGCTGCTGCAGAAGGACAAAAGATCGCAGTATTTCAGTTTGGACTATTCATCTAATTCATCTTTAACATCTGACACAAGTCATTGTCCCTAAATACTTCAAGACCACCAAAATAATCCCAGTATCATATAAACCCATTGGGGCCTGTTTGAACAATTAGTGCCCTGCTGCCCTGACTGATGAAGTGGTTTATGCTCAGCTCACTGCTGTTTACATTATTAACACACAATGGTGCTGCCAGATTCCGTTAAAATGAAATCATGAAATTCAGTGATTGACTTCATCAGCAGAAATATTGAAAGGTCAAACACTCGGTGGGCTCTGTATGGACAATAATCTAGTGCACAATGTTGACAAGGAGATGATCGTGGTCTTAAAAAGATCACAGCAGTTTAAGCAGTTTAAACAGTTTAAGTGGCTCCACAGTCAAGTACAGATCTCGCACAGACTCAACTGGTCCCTAAACACCACCAGAACCAATCACAAACTGCATTGAAGCAAGCAACATGTCCACACGTCCCACTAAAATTCTCACAACCTTTTACAGAGGCAATGTTGAGAGTGTGCTGACATATTGCATCACTGCCTGGTACCTCAGTTGCAATAACAGTGACACTAAAGCCCTGCATAGACAGAGTAGTCGTCATTTGAGCCTTTCTACTCTCTATTCAGAAGCTTCATTGAGCCAATGTCTTCACAAGGCACTGAACACTATCCTCTGGCGTTAGTCAGGAGGTTCTGTGGTGTTAAAGTTAGATTCACAAGACTTTAAACAGCCTCATGCCACAGACTCAGACATCAGGTAGCTTAACAGCTGATTCATCTCACTGTGATGGGTTGCAGCTTAACTTCAAATAAAGACTCTTAGCTTGCATACATCTGATCTAACCTGTACTGAACGCTTGATTTCATTTTACATTGTATTTAATACATGTGTGATACTCATAATTGCATAAGTGCAACTGCATATTTTACTTACAGCTACTTCCAGGATACATGTCCCAGGGAAACACTCTGCATTTGTAGTGCCTTGATTAATGTTTCTTGATATCATGGGTGTTGCCATAAAATTTATCATTAGAGAGGTCATAAAACCTATCAAAGTGAAATGAATTCCCTGCACTAACCTGCTGACAGATTTGCATGTGATGTGCTGCCTGGCTCGTAGCGGTGGTATTTCCTTCGGGCCTTGTTGGGGGCCCGAACAGAGCTGTTGTGTCGATGGCACTTCTTCACTGTCCAAGGGCGTGACTTCCTTTCACCCTCCACCAATGCCTCGCTCCCGCTCATTTTCTTCAGGAAACGTTTCTCCACATATTTTGACTTGATCCAGGCTTCCTTCTCCTGCCTGGAGGGAGGTTTTTGCAAATTAAGGATCTTACATCATCATTACATCATATACAGAGATAACCAAGCTGTCTTCAGAGTGGCATTAATCCCATTATCCATTATGGAATAAAACACTGACCTTGAACTGGAAGGTCCAGGTTTTTTTGCTCCTAGTTCCTCACAGCCTCCTTCATAGATATGGTTAATCACAGTGTTCCCCAATTCACACATCAGCTAAATTTGACAGAAGAGAGAATGCAGTGAATGTAGTGAAGGAATCATAAATACAAGTCTAATGGGACCAAAAACCTCAGCACAGAAACAAAATGCTGTAGGCAAATGTGGCAGAGAGACGCACCTTGAGTAACTCTGGTTCCCATGAGTCTAACGTCAGTGAGCGCACTTTAGAGCAATGGACACCTAAACTCCTGACAGATGCAAGAAGAAAAAGAGACAACATAAAACGAGTGAAGGTTGAGAAATTTACTCTGACCCTTGTACTCCTGGAACATATTGCTGTAAATTTGTTAAATGTTATTTCAAACTGAAGAAACCAGTTCATAAGCTGAAAAATATGCTATTGTATATAAGATCATTTGCTGTCGTTCTACACTATTACTTGGCCTGAAGTGCAGTTACCTGTGGATCCCTGAGCACTCGATGCAGAGCAACACTCCCAGGTTGATGGAGGCCCAGCATGGAGCCGTTTGGCCACAGTCGCAGCACAGTTCATTGCCCGGCAGGCTCTGTACCCTCTGAAGGAGGCTTTCTCCCCCTCCCCTTACTCCTCTATCAGCCCTCTCCCCCCTCTCTCTGGGTTCACTGGCAGAGTCAATACTGCTGGTGGAGGGTGAAGCTGTCCGGTCCAAGTGCTGCAGAGACACAGGGACAGGTAAGTGATGGACAAGGACCAGATTGTAATGAGACAAACTACACATATGTGTAGTTTACTTTTATTATCAGGTGACTTTTCCTTGAAGTGTAAACATGTGCATGTTCATACCTCAATGTAATAATTGTCGCCGATATCTTTGTAAGCAGAGGCAATGCTTGCCTGGACTGCCTGTATCCAAGCCTGTCGCAGCTTCTCAGACTCAGCCTGCAGCATACAGCTCCTACAGGTTTACAGACATCGCTTAGAAAGTCAGAACTGTCTAATGTTGTAAATATACATGTTATTCAGCTGTTTAGTTCATTCGAAAAGATATAGCCTGTAAAAAATTCTTTTGGAAGATACAAACACACAGACACACACTTACTTGGTGGGTGACACCACCTCAAAGCAGAACCTCCTCTCATTGTCTTCACACGGTTTGACTGAGCACAGCCTCAGGTCCTCCACCACCACCGTCAACGAGTCCTGTCATTGGCAGAGAGGAGCATCATGACAAAGTCACACAAAACAAGTAACTCTCCTCAAAAGTGGCAAAGAAGCAAGTGAACTGTGATAAGTTTACATATTTCAAAAAGACTTTACCACATTTTATTTCAACTACCTGAGGTGACAGACATCAGATGATAAGAGTCAGACTTTTCAGTTTCTCTACACTCTAGAAACTCTGAAAATCTCTAAAGCTTATTTAAAAACAACCCCGTCTTTACTATAACACCCACTGTAGCGCTTTTAATCCAGTTGGTACTTCCCTCTGTGAAGGTCTTATCACTACAAATAGCTATAAACCAAGGAAATAATTTTGGTGTTGTTGTTGATGTTGTCTAGGAAAATGTCCTTTCCTTCCCTTGCTCTAAATTGGTATTTCAAACTGATGAAGTTGAAAAATAGACCTATATATTGTACATTAGCTCATGCATAATTTAAATGTACAAAATCAGTAGTAAGTGTACCTTGAGCTTCTTTTGGTAGACCAGCTGACTGTTCTGTATAGAAAACCATCGCCTGCAGGAGATTTAAGGCATGATATTAGTTTCTGTGAGAGAGACAGTCAATCAAAAATATGCATACTGAGATCTTGTTATTTGGGCACTGAGAAATAAATACATTTTAATATAGTTTAATAAATTTAATTTAACAAACTATCCTTACATGTCTTCTGGTTGTTAGAGTACTCTATGTTCAACTGTTGTAATCTTTTCATAGTTTTAATATGCTCTTGCTCTTTCTTGTTATCACTCCTTCACCTGTTCCAGGTCTTGAAAGCGTTGCTGGCCCTCTTGAAGAGGTAGCCCTCCATGACCACCCCATTGGGTGCATCCACATTGAATTCCAGCTTGGGATCATCATAGGAAAAGTCCTGTAGAGAGAACAAAAACACACGTTAATGTCTGGCTTTCTTTTCATTGTCCAATCTTATTTTTAAGAGAATGTGTCCAATAAACTACTAAAACAGTAGTTTCCATGATTTAGTTCCTGTGGGTACTGTAAAAAAAAAAAAAAAACAACACTTTTTCATCATGGAGAACAACTGTACTTAACCTCTAACCTCTATAAATCACAGCCAGTTTTATGACAGCTCATAGACAAACTGCATAAATCAATCAGCTGGAAATAGAGCTGGTCAGATAATGCTGTGGGGTGGTAAAAGTCCACCAGTATATAACAAGAAAGAAACACAGATAGGGCCTTATCACCACATACAATGGCAGTGACATGGTGCAGCTGCTGATCTATTCCTCTGTTATGCAACTGTTTATAGCTTTTTATTTCTGAAATGTGTATTTTTACACACACAAACATCAGCCTGTATCCCCTTTGCACTGACCATCTGTTCATTATTTTAGCTTTAAGGATCATGTAAAATCTGTGCCACTCTACCTGTAAGCTGAAACCCTCCCTACTTTCTTATCTGTTTTGTCCACACAGAGTTGGGCTGTCTGAGAGAGATGCCTCCTATTCAGTGAGGTGATTTAAATGTCAAAGCTGAGATTAAGTTTCATTATTGTTAAAGGAGGCCTTTGGTTGGAGTAAAGTACTACAGGCCATATGGCAAACTGCTAAAATGCAGACACTGCATACACACACATGTTCTGTTGCAGTGCTATATCACTTCTATTAAAAAGATCACTGAATAATTCTGTGAGGTTTTTTTTCCCAGAAAACACCACTGACTATAACTGCACACTGATGCCATCATGGGCTTTAACTGTTAAAAGTATGGAGTATTTTCCTCCATTGTCCCAGATGCCACAACAGTTGTAAATAGCATTTTTGTCATCATTTTGGCTGTGTAAGATTCAGAGAGGCAGCATCCACAGGTGGTATTGGTATAGGACAAGAAAAGTCATAAATGTACACACTGATCTAAAACATCCTGCAGGGTTCACAGATTTGAGTGAAAACCATGTGATGCAAATACTTGATAGGATGTGACACAACAGTCTTACTTAGCTTACAAGCAGCAAGGCTGTCTTACATCATGAAACGGGCTACTAGACAGAAAAGGCCAATTTTCACTGACTTTGGGGAGAAGAAGACAACAAAAAAAAAGACTTTGCAAAACTCGCTGATTAGACAGAGCGACATAAACATACAGAGGAGTTTAAGTCTGAGACCTCTTTACCATTGTGGTCTCAGAGTTTTGACCCCTACAATATATGCAGACACCACACTATTAGTCACAGTATCTGTCAAGGTCACACATAAACACTTTCATACATGTGTAATATCACCAGTTCGCGCCCATGTAATTCTCCTTTTTGAACTTGAATGAATTTGCAGTATAAAACCTTCAATGCAAAATACATATTATATGAGTGGGAATGTATTGATCCAAGCTAAAACAAAAGAAATTACGTTTCTCACCAGTGTATAGTCCAATCTGCCAAATATCTTCATCTTTACCACACTCCAATTCAACAATTACTGAATAAACAGGCTCATAAATAAATAACCGGCCTAATGCATCAGAGCATCTATAATATCCCACAGGTTATTAAGGTGAAGCTGCCGACGAGAAACACACGCGCATCCCACGCAAGTGCGGACGAGAGACCTCCAGCCAACAGCAGCGCGCTCGTGCCGCTCCGTCACTCCACGCCACCTGCTGACCGCACCGGCCTCGCGGGTGCGGCGCGAGCGCTCATTACCATACAGCTGTCAGTCCTCGCGCCCCGGTGAACCCTTTGCGGCTGCCGGAGATCAAGCATTTGATTTTTACAGCCGGGGAGGCCTGCATGCGCATCCCGTGCCCCCTCCCTACCCCAGGCCAACCCCGCGGCTATTCCCAATCCCCGAGTTTCATCCAGAGTTTTGGAGGAGTCAGCTTTCCATCTGTCTGCGGATCTCAACACTATTCCTGCTTAATCGAGCTGACATTATTGCTCCCCAAACACCCGCCCAGAGCCCGCTCTTCCCACCTTAAATCAGCCAGGACAGTGGAAGAATGCAGCGCACCAGTGTCCAGGGGCACAGGCGGCCGAAAACAACGGCCTTTCTCAAAACTAAGGACTGAAACATTCACTGACATAACAGAAATCCTGTAAAAGCTGAATCACACAGGCTGATTCTGTGATTTTTGAGGAAGCCTATTCTGATGGTGACCTTCCTTATTGTGAAACAGGTGAAGAAATATTTCTGTTAAATCCCCTGAACTCACTTGAAGTGATAAAACGTAGATTACATTGTAATGTAGGCTATAGCTACAAGACTTTGATTTTAAAAGATGTTCACTCTCACAGTTTTCTTACTTTTACAGCCTTTCTCTCCGTTTTACTTCACTCTCAAAAAAGTTGTGCAGCCAAAAGCGGTAACAATGGAGTGGGTGCAACAATCCCCCTGGGAGCCACAATGAAGTCCTGCACACATAAAACACTGCTGTGAAAGAATAGACAGAGGAGACGAGGGGAGTGTGTGATCTGTGGTGTGTGACAGGCCGATATAAAGATGGGGGGTAAAATGAGGAGCAGCACAAAAAGTTTGGTCTAACGTCTGTAGGAATGTCATACATGTCTAGTCACAGGCAAACATGTTCCTATCTACTGTATTTTCATAACATCGGATGCTCACACTGTTAAAATATTTCTGCTTATTGTCGAAAAAGTGTGAATATACAGTATCTTCTGCTTTCCTCCGTCTCAGTTGCGGCATCCTTCCCTTCCCACTGAGAAATAACTTATCTAAAACGGCATCAAATGTGTCCTGAAGAACTACTAACTAATTCATAATGAAGCCAACTTATTCTCTTCCCAGTATGATTCCTGCAGTAACTTAATGGCCTATTAATAAGGAAGTACGCCATCTATAATTCACAAACTCTGCTGCGGTCTCGTGGCTCCGAGAGGCTGGCGTTCACGGGCAAACACCTGCAATGGTTCACAGCAACGTTTTCTCCTTAATCTGTCTGGCTTTTTCTGCCTTTATCGCACGTCGATGTATGTATGTATGGTTTTTTTTTTGTTTGTTTGTTTGTTTTTTAACAGATGCAACTACGAAGCAACATGGTAGAAGAAACATCAATTTTATGTTATCTGACCTGCAGCATGCAGCGTTCATATTTTCTATCATCATTAATCATTATCACTGATTAACTTTGATAATCGTCTATAATAATAATCTGATCTGCGTGTCGAGTTTCTACACGATGACCAACTATGACTTTCATGCCTTTACTTATTCCCAGTGTTTTCTCTAGAGGAATTAGAGCATGGTAACTATTATTACAATTTGCACTGTCACACAAAGATCATTCGGATCAAAAATCAGATTATTAGTCAATGTCTTTATCCGGTGGCCTAATATTGTGCATTATGGAAAATCCACATCGACAATTGAGACGGGACAAACATTTAAATCTTAAAATCTGGGGCATTTACTATAAATGGTCATATAAGTATAATTTAGAATTGACTGCACAGACAGCCTCTTCTATGATATCATTCTCTTCCATAATCTGCCAAGATTTTTAACCCCTGCCTTTTTCTTGTTTAAAATTGTTTTCTTCTCTTTTTATCCATCCTCCGCACTTTGTCTTCTTGCTCTGTCGCTTCACATTCAAAACCCCTCTTGTGCACTGTTATGCCGTCTGTTGACTTTGGCTGGAGTTGGAAGTGGACGAAGGAAGGGGCTGAGGTTGGCATCATGCACAGTCAGATATCTAAAGTCTCTGGTGAGACACTGACCTTTTACCAGAGCTGACATTGAGTCCTGGATTATTCTTCACTGTATTTCACTGCCCTCTACTATAGCTCTGCCACACACAGAGCTTTGTCAGTAAATGGACAAAAGACAACACACAACATGGGATGATATGTGTGATGTACTGATTAGCTGCTCAGCATTCAATGAAGCTGACAAACTGTGGAGAGAAAGGGGCATGAAAAACGGTGTGAAATAAAAAATTCTGATTTTTATTACATTAAAAAATATGCTAAAAATAACTAAGCACAAATTACTAAAATATAAAACAGAGGGTTTAGAAAAAAATAGACAGAAAGAAGAGGAATGAATAATAGAACAGACCTTTACTGACCAATACTTTGAAGTATTTAGAAGATTACGGCTCAATTTAACAAAGAATAAAACAAGATAATAGGAAATAATGCCTGAAGACAAAAGAAGACATCATAGCTGCAATTGTTAAGCTTCTACTTTGACTATTACATCTTCTTAACTGCCTTGTTGAAGTGACAAATCCTCAGGATTAGATTTTCAGATGAAATAAAGTGGAACAGCACAAAATAGTAGGAGGCTATTTGGAGAACAGCAATGTTCAAAGAGACAAACAGGCAGAGGAGAGAAAATGTGAGACTGCCTCTGTGCATGTGTACATGTGATGGGAGGGGAAAAAAGGAGAAGAACAAAATCAACATCAAATGAGAGATGAAAATAAGCTTGTCCAGTGAAAACAGATTAGATGAGTAACAGGTATGGAGGAAAAAACATGTCACACATCAGGGGGGAAAATTAAAGACTTAACACACACAAACCCAACATGCTAGCTTCAGTGAAGCCAATAGGGCAAGAGATGTGAATAAAATGCAGGCACACCCACACAAGCATAAACATTTGACAATTCACAAGCCAAATTACTACAAAGTAAGGTGCATTTCATTATCAGTGTTTTCTCTGTCACACCCTGGGATTCTTTCTATACACACAAACACTCCCAAAAATACTGCATCTGTACAACTCCAAGAGACCAATTAATTACAGGTGGCAGCACGTGATGGCCATAAAACTGCTCTCCATACACCAGTCATTCAATCTGTTCAAATCTGTTCTATACTGCTGAAAATTAGGACCCAGGCATCTGCCAGTCCATATTTTATGGGGTACCACTATGCGTGGCAGTTAAAGCTGGAGTTTGATGTAAACACCCAGAGAGACTCAGAAATACGGCTACATCTGCAGTCAGATCTGACTGCAGATGTAGCCGTAAAGCATGTGTAAAGCATGCACTAAACTATCAGTGAGAAAATATTTGAAATGGCATAAAGTGTGAAAGAATCATCATATAACTCCACCAACTACCTCAAACATCCTCTGAAAACCTTTAAAAACACTAATATTATAATATAATATAATAGAGAGAATAATATTCTCTAATAATATTTTGTACTGTAATTCACTTTGAACAAGGAGATTTGCCTTGATATTTCTGTGACAAGCAGGTCGGGGATACATTTTAATGCTGCAGATAGAAATAATAAAAAAAAAAAAAAAAAACTCACCTGCATCAGGGTCTGGTGGTAGAAGACCATGGTCAGGCAAGGACACAGTAAGGAGAGGGGGAGAAATGTATCAGTAAAAAAGCACATTGCATTCACTACATTAATCTCATGAGAGACATTGTGTCCCAATTGGCACCAGTTTCCAGAAGGTTTTTACACATAGGTATGTATTTTTTTTTTTGCTTGTTTGTCATTTGTTTGTTTAGAAAGGCTCTTAAAACATACAAGGCCTCCAGGAAGGAGTTGTTTTTTTATATCTTTAGAAGGAGGAGTTGCTCAAAGGCCATTAGGTCGGGCACAAAGCTGCTTGATCAGTTTGGCAGGATGCCACCACTTGGCAACTACATCAATCAGGACGAGCCAGATCAGGCAGAAAAACAGCCATATCAGGTAACAGATGGATGATTTTTGTGCATCTGTGCACAAAGGTTTGAAAGAGTTTTTATTTAGCTCAGGGACCTCTAAAATCAGTCTGCTGAGCTGTCTTTGTGGGAACTGTTTTCCTTCTTTAAACTCTTAAATTGAGCCTGACAAAAAAAGAAACATACATTCAATACTAATTAACTTGATGTAATTATTTCTGAGGGTTTTTGTGCCCAAGTTTAAAAAAAAAAGATGATGCAAGTCACAAAACAGACAGGTTTCCACAAAATGCTGTTTTTCCAGTGACATATTTAATGTTAACATGAGATAAGTTTTTGTTGTGAGACAAATTCCAGAAATGCAGATGAATTCCTTATCTAAGTGTTTTTTTTGGAGATGCTGCAACTTCAAACTGAATAGGAGACTGTCATACTAACTGAGTGTGAGAAATGTTGATATGTTGATAATCAAGTTTCCTACTGAACATTTATGCAGACAAATCACCATGAAACCTAGAGGACATTTCAAATTCCAATATGATAAAAAAGACTTAACATGTAAGTAAAAAAGACTTATTGATTTATACGTTTATTGATTTATTAATTATTTGTTTGACTTAATTGTGCAGAAGCTGGAAAGTCGAGGAGACAGGAGAGGAAAAGGAGAACCTGTGCTAGTTTCCACTGAATATAGAAAAATAAGAGGAAGATAAGAGCTGTGTTGTTGTCTCACTCTCTGCTGGATGAGGGCATGTTTGTGCTCCATCTCCCGCTTCTCCATTGCTGAGTCGATGACCAGCTGATCAAGCTGCACAGAACAGAAGACGGCTGGGTCAGTGTGACAGGTAAATCTGAACGCACTAAAGAGACCCACACACAGATTTGTTCCTGTTTTTTAGCTTGTAATTAGTGTTTCATGATTAAAAAAAAAAAAAAAAAAACTAAAAAAAAAAAACTGATTGTTTATGTGCATTTCATTGGATTCATCATGCTTATGAAGCCTAAATGAAAAAAGTCAAATAACGTAGCGTTTTAGTCAAGACCCAAAACAGGTGGCATTACAGTCAGCAACAAGCAATAAGCAGAACAGGTACGTCAATCCAGTACATGTATCATTAAGCTGAGCAAATATAGTAATAAACTAGTAAAACTAGTGTGTGTGAATATGCGCATGTCTGTGCACATGTGCTGTATTTCCTTGACTAGGCATGCATGGCACACACCATTTCTTCTTACCTGTGCAGCCAGTTTTTTCATGTAGGGGTCAATCTCATCCAATATGTTAAATCCTTGTTGGAACAGAGTGTACTGGGCTCGCATGAAGGACAACATCTGTAGCAGACACAGGGAGAGAGTAAGTACTGTAATGACTTAAACACAAAAACCATACTGATGTATATTTAACACACAACATATGTAATAATATACAGATATCAGCGTGATAATAAAGAGAGAAATCTGGGTTACTCACTGCATCCAGGATTTCAAACTTCTTCTTGGCCTGAAGAACGTTAATCTGCCAAAAACAGAGGAAAAGAAAAATGTAGATTATATATTATATTAATGTTGGATAGTTTAGATTAAGAGGAGGATTATATAGGATTTAGTTTTTTTTTTTGTTTTTTTTTTTAAATACACAATCTGTCTCCTCTGCATACACGAGTATCAAGACTTGCATGTTTTTGATTTCAGCAGCTGTTGAGTGTCAGCTCCACCTACTGGACAACTCTCATAACACAGCTGTATTTTGTGCCTGTGTACATTATGTGTATATATTTTATATATTTTTCTCACCTGTAGTACATAGTCCAGCGCCAGATGTCTAAAGGCTTTGCGACTAAGGATAAGAGCCTGTGTGGCTTCCTCTGCCTCATGGACCTTGTTCCTGGGAGCCTGGGCGTTTTTCACCTGGGCCAGTTCCATGTCCTCTCGTACCCGGTCAAACTGCTTCTTGGTGTCCTTGAATTTACGCACATCCCTGATGAAAGAGAGGAGGGACAAAGAGACAGTTTATAATCCATGTGCATTTGAGACAATCACAGGAGCTTGTAGGTCTCTCAGTCTGGCATAGAGAGAGAGTGGCAAGAGCCACAATATTACAAATAAACCAATCAAGAGAGTTCCCTCTGAAAAGTAACAACAACATGGAGGTTTATAGATATTAGCTCTTTATATACAACACACTAGGTGAATGTTTGGTTTAATATCCTGTTGAAGTATATGTTGACGGGTCACCTGTCAAAAGGTTAAAGCAACCACCAATCACGAGCCCCAATAAGATGATTCTTTTTAGTAGCAGGAGGAAGCAACTTAGTTAAGTGTAAACTGTGATGAGGTACTTACTCTTTAATGAAGGTGTGTAGCTGCTGCTTGATGGACCTCTGAGCCTGGTCAAACAAAATCTGTGGGCAGAGACGGCGAGAGAGTTGGAAACATGACTCTATTATATGAGCAGTGACCAAGGCATTAAATTCTTAAATGTGTTTGCCACATCTCAACACAAGGTGGCAATATGAACCCTTACACATTATAATTGTAACAGGTTAAGCCAGAGGAGGGAAAATGGATGAGACATGAGGACAAACACACGTGCACTGGCTCCACAGATTTTTTTGCCTCCCAGGATCCCGGATCTCTCTTCCTGTTAACTGCAGTGTGAGTCCTCTTTCTCATTATCCTGTCCTTCAGCCTTCCTCCTCCACATTTCCATTCATTCTTTGTGCTGTGCATGCACATCAGCTTGTGCATGCACTCTAAATAAAATGGCTGTCTCTGTGTGTGTGTGCTAATATATTGGACTTGGATTAGATTGTGATTGTTTCACAACAGCATGCACACAAATAATGTACACAACAATCACTATACGCAGCCTGTGGAATAAACTTTCTATAGCAATCCCCAGTTAATAAACATACACAGTGAGGATTACAGGCTTAGTCTATGCGTGTGTGTGTGTGTGTGTGTGTGTGTGTGTGTGTGTGTGTGTGTGTGTGTGTGTGTGCGTGTGTGTGTGTGTGTGTGTGTGTAAGCCTCCATCCATATGACATTCCTGCAGAGCCTGAAGACATCACAGGGTTGTTCTTGCTTTTCATAGGTGCAGTCTATTCTCAATTTGAGAATATAAAACACCTCCTGACAAATTGGTGATGGCTAAACAACTGGACATAGTAGTGGTGGACAAACAGCAGAAGAAGGCAGTAGTGATAGATGTAGCAACCCCAACCAACAGCAACATCAGGAAGAAGGAACATGGGAAGCTCGAGAAGTACCAAGGGCTGAGAGCAGAGCCAGACAGGAGGTGGAAAGTGAAGGCAACAGTGATATCTCAGCCCGAACACGTGGGGCTGTGGCCCCCAAACTGGGAGAGTGGCTCGAACAGATTCCAGGAAAAACATCCATCTCTGTTCTGAAGAGTGCAGCCCTAGGGGGAGCTAAGATACTGCACAGAACCCCCCAAATCCCAGGCATGGGGTCAAATCATATTTTATATATATTTTGTATGTGTAAAATAAAGTCAAAAAAAAGAAAAGATTCATCTGGCAATGTGCTTTGGAACTCAATGCAACTAAGTGAACAAACAAAACTAGAAATCTCATTATTGAGAATTTATGATGAAGTAACAGACCCATCAAAAAATGTTTTTGCACCACCCATGAAGTTTTCATTGGACTCTGCCAAATGCATCATGGGACTGTGCAAAACTCAAAAAGGGTTTGGTACTTTCCAGGGTGGTGAAACCTACCTGCAAGTTTCACACAACTAAATCCCAAGAAAAAAAAATCTAAATCGTTTCCATCAAATAGACATTGTACCCACATATACACTGATCCAAATGTTCCACCAAAATCTGCTCTGGGTTAAAGTAGCCTGGCTGGGACCCAACCTACAGCTCTATATGTCTACACTTTTGTCTATACTTGTCTTACACTTTCCCAGCACTCTTGTCCATAAAGATTGTAGCCTCTAAGATCCCCCATGTCTGTATGTATGGTACTGTACATATTTTGTTGATAAACTCCCACATTTATTCTGCATGAGAAAAAAATCCAAATCAGTATGTTTTGCATGTACAAAAAGAATACAACCAGAGGAGCAGGAGTTGCTCCACAGACAAAGAAGCTACAAATTAAAAAAAAAAAATCTGCTCAAATCCACTTCAATATAACTTTGAATTTGATCAGATTTATGGTATCATATGACTTGGTGGATGGTTCTTTAGTATCTGCTGAGAGATGGTAAGGTGCAGAAATCATCGGTGGGTGGTCGAACAAAGACAGATTTCTTTCACCATTTCTTTCCCTCCATTCATACTGTCTGCCAGACAAGCTATTAGTGTAATTCCTGGGTGTTAGAGTAGAGGAGTGGGACGCCTGTCGTGAAGGGTAAGTGAGGGGGGAGCAGGAGATGAGGGGGTGGGGGGCACGGAAGATAGATGGAAAGGCAGAGAAGAGAAAACAGGTGGTGACAAAAAAACCCAAACTTTTTTAACATGACGGAAAGCCGCATTCCCCAGGATTTTTTAAAACTAGTGTGTCTGTATGATGAGGCTAACACAACAGAAACTACACAAACATCAGCAATGGGGGGGGGAAATACAATAAAGTGCCATTAGAGGAAAAGAAAGAGGAGAAGATTGTACTGCACTGATGCAGCCGATGGATCCTATCTTCTGTGCGGCGCTTTGATTTGATTTATAAAGCTCAGGGTTAAACAGGCCTGACCCTGGTAGAGTGAAACAGAGTCAGCCATGGAAGACAAATATGTGAAAAGAGCAAGACAGATTAAAGAGGAAGAATGGAGGGATGAGGAGGAATAATACTTTTTTTTTTTATTGTAGTCAGTGTCTGTTCATCAAACTGTAAGTGTTTTACTTTGCAAACAGATTATATGCTCTTGAACTACTTAAGTCAACAATGAGGTACAATTGTAAAAGCAAAAAGGGGAAGATAAGAGTCTGATAAGGTCAGAGTACAACACAGAGGTGGAAACTACTGGAAGATAAAAGTTGCTACTGAGCCACAGTACAACAGTCTTCAAGACAGCAACACAAACAGAAGACAGAATCTCACAGAACGAGTGGACATAGTCATACTATATATATGTGTGTGTGTGTGTGTGTAACCACTCATCAGACACTCATACTTCAATTACAGAAAGTCGATTATTTTATCGCCTATCAAATGTTTTGACAAGATCTTCTGGTTTGGGCTGTTGGTCAGAGAAAACTGAAGCCACCATCACAGTTAACTCTGAGAAACTACGATTTCATAGATGATCAATCAGGAGATTAGAACTTAATAAAAGCTGTTGAGATATTTCAGTCTGGACTGATGATGTGGACTGATCAACATTATAATCCACAGAGCCAGAGCCATTGCAAATGTAGCAAAATTGTGTGACTGTGTTCTTTTTCCTCTATTCCTTTAAACTTTAGTTCTTAGGATCACTCTGGAGTCATGTGAGTAAAGTAAATGTGCGTGTGTGAGTGCTAACACAAATGAAATTGTGAAACACAGTGCATGTATGTGTGTGTTTGTGTGTATGCGCATTACAGCTGCCATACACATCTGGGGAGACATGTGTTTTGAATCAGAGACATGTATGTGCACTGGCCAGCGTGGACAGATTCAGTGTCCCAGGGTGAGGCCACAGTTAATTTCTGTGTGTAATTTTTTTGTTTTGTGTGTGTGTGTGTGTGTGTGTGTGTGTGTGTGTGTAATAATGGTCCCAGGAGGGACTGGATGTCTGACGCTAACATACCAAGAGGACCAGGGCGTGTGCGAACACCAATTTACCTCGACCTCTCACCTGTGGCTAAAACTAGTTTGTGTGTGTAAAACTGTCTTACCATGTGGTAGTTGACGATCTCCTGGAGGCTTTCTCCACACTTTTCAAGGCATTCCTGCAATGTTGATAATACACACACACACACACACACACACACACACACACACACACACACACACACACACACACACACACACACACATACACAGTAAACACACTGGTTTGTACTGTTCAAAATATGTCTTGGGTGTATACTTAAACATAGAAAACAATTTAAAAACAATTTAAAGACTATAATTATTGACTATAACAAAATGATGTCTCCACTGCTGCACCCAAGAGCCACCGTGATGACACCCATACTGACAGGAAGCAATGTCCAAAATGTTTTCCTAAAAGAAAACCATAAAGCAGGTTTCAGATCTCTCTGCTTCCAGCCGTGTAAACTACCAGCATAAACATCTCCTGTCTGCATGTGGTCACAGTTCTCATGTTTAAGCCAGCTGGATGAGTCAACTGACTCTGGACAATAATGTTTATACTGCTTTACTGTTATTATTCATGTGGGGAATGTACAAGCAAAGATAGACGAGCGGTCATTTGTTGACAAGTTGACCCCAAGTCTTTCCTCAGTGGAAGCTGAACTCAGTTCTGAAGTCTGGTCACATCCACTCACCGATATCATCTCCTCTTTCTTGCACTGCTGGGACAGGTCCTTGATGCCATTGACAAAGAGCTTGTTGGCACTGACATAGGCCCTGCCGGCCTCGATCATCCCACTGCATAACTTCACAAGCTGGAGAGAGGAGGAGAGAAACACAAAAATTATCACTTTAAATAACCAACAGGATCGTCTATTTAAAGAGTCACGTTTCACACAATGTGATTCAGGGATATTAATAGTCACAGTGGTGACAAATCAAACAAAGCTTAAAAGAAGTTTTAGTTACATGCAAAATCTGAGAGGATGCTCAAATTTAGAATAATCTTCATTTCTGTATTGAGGCCAGTGCAGGTTTGATTGAAGCTGGTGTGTCTGGGCAATCACATTTAAACATTTTGATACAAGTGAAAATTTAATAATGCAAACAAGTAAGATGAGATTGGGTATATGGTCTTAAAATGTACTGTATATTCAGAGTATTAACTATGTATAAAAATGTGTATCGTCCATTAGTTTGACAGCTGATCTAGAGCTTGAACTGCAACTAAAATTACTCTGTAGATAATAAACAGTCAATATTTTACTTTACTGTGAGCAACAAATTAACTAAATTATTATTATTATGTTGCATCACTGACACGTACAGGGTCAAATTTGTGGATGTGCAATTTACACACAAAAGGTAACCATCATGCTATGTGAGTAAAAAAAAAAAAAAAAAAAAAAAAAAGTAGTGTAAAAGCTCTGGAAACAAAGTTTATGTTTTGCTGCAGGAATTTAAAGGGCAATGTTATATACAGCCATGGTTTCCAAACTATAGGTGCCTAGGGTCCCTTAAAGGAATAGTTCAATATTTTGGGAAATACGCTTATTTTCTTGGGTAGAGTCAGATGAGCAGATGGATTCTACTCTCACATCTGTCTATTAAATATAATGCTTAACCTAACTCAGCAGAGAGACTGGGAGGAAACAGATGGGCAGTAACAGTAACACTAACAAAATCAGCTCCCCCAAGGCTCACTAACTAACACATTATATATGTTTATGTTATATATGTTTATTTAATAATACTAAATGGGTTATGTGTTGCACTATTCTTATTTTTTTTTTACTTTTGGGCAGAGCCTGGCTAGCTGTTTTGCCTGTTTCCCTGTTTCCAGTCTTTATGCTAAGCTAAGCTAAGCAACTGTTGGCTATATGTGACGTGCAGATATGGAAGTCCTGTCAACCTTTTCATCTAATTCTCTGACACAAAGTGAACAGGTGGATTTTCCAAGTTGTAAAACCATTCATTTAAAGAACCCAAGACAAGCTAGTAAATAAGAAACTCTGGTTTTTATTGATCGCATTAAAAACAGTTGTATTGGTTAGTTCTAAAATGTTGGGCCACTGCTCTGTAGTGCACAGATAGTTCAGGCAGTCAAATATGAGAACGTAACAGGAGTGTAGCTGCTGATTTGAGACACTTGACAAAAAACATGTTTAATACCAGTTCACAGCAATGGCATGTACTCTTTTTAAACACAAGCTGACCACATGAACTGGCAACTGTTAGATTTTCCCACTTTATAGGGAATATGATAAGCTACAGTGTGGTACACTGTCATTACCACTCTACTGATGCAGCTGTGTGTGCTACAGTATCAGAACATGTGGACGAGAGAGCACTGTAAACCTTCAATTATCTCATTTGGTGCAGTAGTTCCCAAGGTTGTAGCAATGTGAGTGTGGTTTACTGGGTGGCTGACAGTAAGACCTTTATGCTGCACATGCCAGAGATGAGAAACTAGAAAATGAGGACAGATAACGGCACAATCTGTGACAGCATGACTAAAAAAAAAAAAAAGAAAAAAAAAAAAGAAACAAAAAAAAAACCAAACAAAGAACATTGCTGAAATGAGCTGTGGGCATATTATGGGTGAGTTAGATTTGCAAAATGCACAGTGTTCACTTTGTGTATAGATCTATCTGCTATCTGGTGCACAGTACATGTTTCCCTTCCTGTGGACATAACTGACATGGTCATGAATCCACGCAAAGCATATGGCAGCATGATGCTGCTGCTTCCAGGCTGGTCTGAGAACATATCTGTCAACAAATTGGCAGATATGGGGAATATGATCTCATCATGTGCCTTACTGAGCCTCCAGGGTCTGAACAGGGCCATTAGAGGCACAGTGTATCTGTCAAGATTTGTTGATAAATGGGCCAGAAGAATCACAGGGGTCCATTCAGACTAAATAAACCCCATCTGGTGCCACATGACGGACCTTTTTGATGACCAGGTCGTGTTAATTGACCAAAACAGTTACACTGTAACGCAGAGGTCCTGCTGGTTGATGAATGACGATGGATAAGCATTTTAAAATTTTAGCAAATTATGAATGGTGCACGGCAGCAACAATTTTTCTAGTTGTGAATTTACAAAGAACAAACTGATTAAGAAGCAAAAAATTCAGTACAACTCTAATATTTCAGTCTAACACTCAAATAAGCTGTGCATCCAAGCACACATAGAAACCATTACAATGGACAGTAGTGTCATTTTGACACTGTAAAAGATTCAACCATCATTAATCTCATGAATGTTCTGCACTAAGAGCTGTCAGAGCTGTCAAACCATCCTTCTGGTAGCTGCAGAGCATCCTAACAGAGCAGTGTGAGGACCCCTGCTGAACAGAACAAATCACCCTGATGGAAACCTCTCCCCCACCTGACCCAGCACGGTCATCTTTCACTGGTGCTCAAATGAAGCTCAAAGTTCAAAAGAGGGTCCTGACCCATTGGGGGCAGAAGTAATCTGTAGATGTGTGTCTGATGGGGTGGGGGCATGGACATTTGTGTGAGGTGTCAAAGTGTTGCACACTGGTTATCTAATTTAAGAGTGGGGGCTGTATCTATGTGGACCTATTGATAAACCTGGGAGACTGCAACATCAAGAAAATCTAAACAGCTCATTCATCACTTGGACTTTTTTTTTTAATAAAAATTCCAAAAAACGATAAAATGGACTATACACTTGTGAGTTGTCAGTCCTATAAAAGTCCTATAAAACATCTAGAGTAATATCTGTTGTTGATGTGCGAAAGGACATTTTACTAGAAAAAACAAAACAAAAACCTAACTGATGTGAGTGAGATAACACACAAAAAGGGAGCGGTCACTTGCTTAACTACATTAATGCTATCTCATTCTCTAAATGCTCTCTGTCTTACAAGTCTATTAGTTTATCTGAAGAGGCATTATCTCAGCTCATAGACTCTCTGGGGATAGTTAGCCATCCATTTCTGCTGCTCCTCCTTATCTCCAAAGTTGCTCTTTAGAAGTAATACAATCAGACAGTGATGCAACTAAGAAATTTCTGCACATTGTGTTATTTGCATTTACCAGTTTCACTATTTTTTCAGATAATTTTTTCAGGGGGATAATAGCAGTTGATCCATGTAATTTATTTAACCTTTAAATCACCCACTACTGTTACATCTTTTGCCCTGTCATTCATTGTGGTCACTTTTAAAAAGAACATCATTAAATTTTAATCCACAGACAGACATGACACATTCAGATAACAGGATTGTTCTCTGTGAGGCTCATATACTACAGAATATAAAGCATAATGTGTTTAGTGGACTCACTGTGTGTATGTGTTATCTAACAGTGCATAAACCTATTTTTCTGGTTGCCTTGACATTTAAATAACAGAGAGTGAAAAGACAACAGAGGCACATTACTATGACAGGTTCTGTTCCAGTTTGAGTAACTAATTTTGAGCAGCTCGCAGCTTTTTGACAAAAAAATAAACGCAGATTTTCCTTGACCTGAAGTATGTATCATGCCGACATCAGTGAGTTACATCTTCTTATCATTCATGGTTAGTCTACCGTTTACTTTCGTTAGTGTTTGTGAAATGCATTCAGTTGATGATGCATCTTTGTGTACTACATGGGTTGATTTGCTAGATTGCACCAAATTTCCATGAATCCTGAACTGAACCAGTTCAACAGCTAGAGTCAATTTGGTGGAAAAGAATCCAAAGTGTTTATAGACAACCTCAACATCTGACATCTGGTGGCCATTTCATTCAAATAATGTGAATCAAAGCCAAAAGCCCTTCTATCAGTTCACAGTGAGCCCTGTGATGTCTATATTCTTATGCAAGTATTTGCATGATTTTCTCTAAAATATGATTCACAGAAACACAGATTAAAACCAGGTTAAAGTGACAGACACAGGCAGTGTGATTCAGATTTGATATTTTAATTAGCGGCACCGTCTGCAGTACGGTTCTTACCTTGTCGAGCTTTGCCTCGATCTCCACCACATCTGTCTCCACATCATCAATGCCAGCCCTGCAGAGAGAGGACAAAGCCACATAGTTATTTAAAATCCACTCTTCAGTAATGCCAGATTGTTCAAACCAGAAGGACTGGCATGTCTGAGAAGAACCACAAATGAAGCTGAAAACCATTACAGTCACAGTTAGAACAAGACTCAAATTCTTGTCTGGGAGAGATTCTTGGATTAGTGGTAAACCACAATATCACAGTAACTAATGACAAATAGTTAGAGAAGATTTCAGAATAAAATGACTGATCTAATAAAACAGCAGAATGGGAATAAAATACAGGAGGGAGATTAAAGCATTAGTGAAAGAAGACAGTAAAGGGATCAAACTAATAGTGTGAGGGCAGATGAATGTCTTCCATGTATTCAAAGACAGGCCACACCATCACAGCATTAACTGTATCTGTATTCAACCCCCAGTGCAAATCAGGCTGCAATCAACTGCCACACATCACAGTCTCACAGAGCTGAACATTAATCCTGATGACTGGATCGACAGAGGCATCACTCGGGAAGATTAGTGGCCTCGGCCAAGCTGCAAAATCAATGAATGACATCATGCAAAGACACGGATCATACCTCTGACACATGCACTGACATACACATGTCCATAAGGTGAGCTGTTAAAAGGGCGAAGAAGATTTTATATATTATGTTACCAGCATCTTGGCATTGAACAATAACAAAAATGAAATAACATACTCTAAAATTAGGTATGGTTTCAATTTTCTTCTTAATGTACACTAAATATGAAGATAATGGGGCTTGATAGCCCTTGGGTGGGCAAGAAGCCTTTACCAGCCTTCCCCTAGAGGTCTTCTTCTTTTAGCATGCAAGTAAACTCACAACCATCCATACACATACATGCACAGACATCCATGATCACATTTACAGGGTCAGTTGTAATTGCAACTTCTTACATGTGGGGCACAGAGGTTGTACTTGGGATCTTACTATGTCAAATTGCATTTATGCCTCTGACACATGCACTGACATACATAAATATGCCTCAATAGACTTGCTCAAACATCCTTCTGGAAAAAGGAAGTAAGAAAAACAAAAACACAGAATATCTCCTGAGATAAATAAATCTAAACCCATTTCCTGGTCTCAAGTCCTCAGGATCAGCTGGAGCTTATTGGAGAAGCTCGATCGAGCCAAGAATCATCGCCACACCCTGTGCATGTGCAGGAACATGTTGACATCAACCCTGAAGCTGTGGAAGATGATGATCTCATCACACATCTCAACTCCACCCTCATCTTCAGCTCTTCTTCACTTTCAAAAACACCCTGACAGCCGATCTTATACATCAAAGGTGTAAATTTCAGTGCAGAGTTGGAGCAAAAAACACCTGCCTTTTTATTTTTTCTCCTAAAGGTTGTGACTGTCTGATTCTGATTTTACTTCAGAGAGGAAGTACACAGTGAGGGGAAGGGTGGGGGTTGTGGCTGTGGGTCAGCGGCTTTGCCACCTGTTCCAGAGAACAACATTCCCAGAATTCCTTTCTGCTCCTGAGCTTTTTTACAATGCTTGGCAATGATAACTCCTGACTTGTAGCTGTCTTGCACTTGTCTTCTCCTTTCTGAAGACTGCACTTTTTCTCAAACACAACATGAAACTGACACAGCATGTATGCTTGTGTGTCTATGTGTGTGTGGTCCGCACAAAAGGCTGATTTGCATTGATTCAGAGAGAAAATGAGGGATGGAAAACAGAGGCAATAGGAGCATAGACGCTTAATTAAGCTGTCTGTGTAATTTGTAGCACTTGAGTATTATTGCAGTAAAATTTCTGGCATGTATCCACTCTATCAAACTGGTGCAAAGGTTCTGCTCTTCTGCTGCAATTACAATTAAAAAGACAACACTGCACACACACGCTCCACTCCACAAGCACTGAGCTGACTCCAACAGCATCATGTTCCCCATTAAGTCACTCTGAACCAAAGACATTGAATGTCAAACAGCTGTTCAATGTGGAGGATAAGCTCATTACAAGCGTGTCGTGTCTCAGGCGGCACACACTGCCAATAAACGCTCGCTGACATCTGATGACAAAGATGAAATGTAATTCAGCAGCAGCTGATAGTCTAATGATCAAAGTTTTCAAGTTCAGCGCAGACATCAAAAATAAAATGAGCATGACGCTGGTGCTTTGTGTAATAGCTTAGAAGCATGAGTTTTTGTGCGTGTATAACAGTGGGGAATTATGTGGAGCTGTGAAAATTGATATACTAAGATGGTTGTCAGCTCTGTTAAGGTGAAATACCAAAAAAAAAAAAAAAAAAAAAAAAAACAGAACTACAGAAACAAATGTATGTGTTTGTGATCATGTTTCTGATTGTCTTTATTCGCCCCTTTCAATACTCCCAACAGTCACTGTATCTCAGGTATTAATGTGTTTCCTGAATGCACTAGAGAGTTATGGGATTTAAGTGAAATGGAGTAAGATTGACTCCCAAGGAGGATTATGGGTAATGCTACAAGACACGCCGGCTGCATGAGGATGCCAAGGCAATGAGGATGAAGATGATATGTGTGTTTCAGTGACACCTGCTTTCTGTGTGTGTGTGTGTGTGTGTGCGTGTCTGTGTGTTTAACATTGGAAAAACACCCCAAAGATCCTGATGATGAGGAGGATGATGATGATGATGATGCAGGAGGGGGATGGGCTCATACTTGCTCCCAGTGGTAGCATACTGTACAGGGTCCTACATCACAAGTGAGGGGGGAGGGGAGGCTCACGTGCACTTGCTCCACTTGCACTCCCATCAGCCCCAACAACTACCTACACTAGTACACAGTCTATTCTTGTTCTCCACACTGTGTGTGTACTCTAGCATGAAGCTTGCATGGCTATCTGCTTGAATCTCCTCACGCGAGGCAAGGATTCCAGCTCAGAGACATATCTGAGGGCCCTGTCTCTCAGACCCCATGTGTCACATGGCATCACACTCACATCAGCATCATTTCAAGGACCAGAAGGACAGCGGCAGAGGGAACAACAAGTCCTCTGATACCAGACAAACCTGGACCCAATGGCTAAAATACTCACATCCAATTAGATGTTATTCACTAGAAATGACATGATATGTCTTTTACACATAATGTTCCTTGAGTAAAACAAACACGTAACTATATAGAGTAAAATATGTGATATTAACCTGTTAAACCAGGGAACTGGTTACAAGCTTTTAACCATAATGGCAGCATGTCATCAAGTCTAATGGGCTTTAAATGCAAAAAGTGTGTGTGTGTGCGTGTATTGTGGATAAGTCTTAAGTTAAGGTCAACCTGTTCTGTGGTGCTTCCTAATCTGAGCCACTGACCTAAAATAATAGAAAAATGGAGATAAACAAGTGAATCAGAAACAGAATATGACAGTCAAAACATACACACATTGACCCAGAAACCTACTAAATACATGGTTTCATGAGAAACCCTTAGCCTGCTAGGACAGCAGCCAAAATTGGGTGTAAAACATCCAGTCTGCCAAATCTAGTTCCATTCACACAAACAGGTGCCTGACTTTTCTCTTAACAAAGAGGATAGTTGTTCCTTCTGCTGTTTGCCAACAGCTGGAACATTTATCTAAACAAACATTTTCTTGCCTTCAAGAAGGTGAACAGCCGTGAACAACAAACCATAAACTTACTTAAAAGGATCATCACGCATGTTTAACACCATGAAGTTGTCTTATACGCATGCATGCATGTCTAATTGTGCTTGGCCCTCATGGGCTCATCATACACTAATTACCATGACATGACTGGGAACAGACATGTCAGAGACAGCACATGTAGCAGCAGTGGGAAATATGAAGATATATGCAAATTAGAGATGTTGCCATGCCTATTTATGCTGTGGCAACTATCCCTTTAATATTCTATCAGGCCACCATTGTGTTAATGAGCAATAAGCTTAAGTGTCTTTATTTGCAGTAATTCACTGGATTAGCCACAAACACATATTCCTGTCTGGATAGAAAAGTCTTGATGCATCACAGTAAAATTTCATATTAGATGAATGTATCTATATTTCCCTCCTAAAAAGGTACAACACACCAGCCAGAATTGCCAAGTGTTCCTTTTATGTAGATTTTAATCTTAAGATTTTGTACATTATACATATATCACAATAAAACGTTCAAACTTCCACAAGCCAGACTCATTTGAGAGGTCTAACTGACGTCTCTATCATTCTTACAGGTCAAAACTACGTGTTTTGGATAAAAAGTATAAACAACAATGACAGAGGTTGCTGTCAATGAGCTATGTCAATATATTTACCCTAGCCCTCTATAAACCCTATATAAAAGTTGATCATATATTATCATTATTATTATTATTATTATTATTATTATATTGGTCATATTGACATATAGCAGTGTGTACTGTAGGACTGCTGATTTGTCTTGTTGTTATTAAGCCATCTGTTCTGTTCTCTATGTACACACAGACTCAAACTGTACATCCTCATTTATAATATACAGACTTATGAACATACACTTTCATCATCCACACACTTCAGACTGCACACACACACACACATCAAAACATCCCCTTCCCAGAATTCCAAGTAGCAAGCTCCATGGCAACCATTCATTGACCCCAATCACCATGGCAACAGGCATCAGCATTACTCACGCTTTTTTTACTGACCAATTTCCTCTTTGTCTGATCTGTCTGTCCCTGTGCATCTCCACTCTCACCAGCTCATCCCTGTTTCATAAAATGCTCACTCTCCACTGATGTGTGATCGTACAGCGCCTCTTTTTCTAAGGGGAGATCAGCAAAAATACAGAAAGCGACTCATACAGTTTGTGTCGTTGTGTTACACCTGTGAGCTTCAGTGCCCTTGAGCAGCTTACTGGTGCCTGAAGCCTACAAAAGACTGTGTGGTCAGTCCCATGCAAAATTTTTCTTCTCCTATATCAGGGTTTTCCCTGCACGGAGAATCACTAATAATAAGTGATGCTGGTATCTGTACCTGTGCATGAGAAAGCTGCTGCCAAAACTTTCTTTGAGGAAGCTCCTCCAGCAGGAGTTTACCATGCCCTGGTATTTGCGACTGAATTTGACTGTTCAAACATGTGAATATTGTTTGTTTTATATCCAAGCACAACCAGTTTCTAAAAAATGTCTCTTCGATTGATATTATATCCAAATGAGTGATTAATTTAATTTAAAGCCAGGAAAAACCCAGTATATACATGTCTTAAAACTAAAATAAAGTCATATTTCTTTTAAACTAATGATATACGTGACCTGTATTATTCTCCTGTATATCTGCATACCATCACTTGTTGCAAGGAATTTAACACAAAGCTAAAACTACAGTGGAAACAAAAAAGCTCTTAGAATTGTGCACATTTTATGATTGAATTAGATCAAATGATGTACTACTATGTGTTCATTCAGATCATTTGCTTTGTCTGATAGTGAACAAATGCAGGTGATTTTGGGGAGGGCACAGTAACTGCAGCCCATCCCCTCATTTCTTTGTTCTTCTGTCCCAGTCCACATTCAAATAGTCCCCATATGAAAACCTATTTTTAACTCAACTCAAACAGACATTTACTGATTTCTGATCATCGGATATGACTCTTTGTGATGATATTCTTAAACACTCTCAGTGCTTTGCTCCAATTTTTCTCCACGGGATCTTTCTCCCCCCAGAAATCCTCTGCTCCTCTTCTCTTTGTTTCATTTGTGCACGCCTCTTTCTGACCGTCTGACAATCAGTCTGTCTGCTTCCTGTCTGTCTGTCTGTAATACTCCTTCATTAGCTGTTGGCATGGACTGTGTGTGTGTGTGTGTGTGTGTGTGTGTGTGTGTGTGTGTGTGTGTGTGTGTGTGTGTGTGTGTCTTTGTATGACAAAGAGAGAGCGAAATACAGAGAGATAGAAAAGAGAGGTTATACCATTTTATGAGGGGACAAATAGAAATAGAAATGCACTGGCAAACATATTCTATACACAACTCTCTCCACAACTCTCCTGTAATTAAGAGATTAAAAATCTCATTGCAGGAAGTCACACGTTTATGAAAAATCCAACTCACTAAACGCACACACGCTTAGACTCAATTAAAAGAGCCTCCAGTAAATAACCCTACAAAAAAAGAAAAAACAGTCATTTGCCTAAACAGACTGCCTTTTCACACCAATAACAAGCCACACCAAACACTAGTATCTTATGTGTGGTTAACAAAGATGCCTTCACTGCTTCCCCCGTGAGCCCCCTCCATCCTCCCAACACACAACAAACATCACTCTCAGTCCCTGAAAAAACATTTGACTGCGCCTGATGGCTGATGAGACAAAGAGACCAAACATGATGCTGACAAAAAGGACAACCCTCACTTGTATCCTTGAGCCTCAGTTTAATGGTATTACACACAACTTAGCTGACTAGAGACAAATTCATGCGCTGACCCAGTGCTTGTCAGCAAAATGGAGCAAATTTGCAGTCGCAATTCAGGCATAGTTTGTTGAACGATTACAAAAATCATATTTAAAACAGTATGAGGAGCTACAATCAGTTAAAAATCTAAAGATATTCTGTTTAAAATGACATAATACACTTAAGAAGATGGAAATAGAAAACGTGAATGATCTTAATGATTTTAATCTTTTCTCAAAAGTCTTGGTTAGTTGAGTTTTTGTTCACAGCAAAGAAAATTAGTAAATTAGTAAAGATAGTGGTCGGAAATATTTGAAGTGGAGTTACAGTCTTATTGAGAAGAGGAGTGCCTTGGACCATCTCAGTAAAATGCCTCAGAAAGCTGGATAAGGTGTTTACATGCTAAAGTATCCTGGCTTCTATCAGGATACGGAGCGAGCCATTCGAATGTGCAACCCATAACCAGGACGGTCTGCATGTAAACACACTTTATAAGAGAGAAAATGCAGTTTCTCGGCAGCTGTCAGACCACCTGCCTGCTGCCCTCACTGAAGCAGAACATTGGCCTGAACGTGATGTGTCTTTGTTATCATTACTCATAATCAGCCGTTCTCTACACTGCTCTCTATAAACACAAGAAATTTCTAAATATTCCCAGTACAGTAGTGTTGTCTGGGATGTGGTAACGTCATTATATCATTCCAGAGTACATTCCAGAAACAGGCCACAGGAAGTGTGTTGGAAGCTTCAGAGTGCTAAGCAGACAGAAATAATTTCTCTCTAATGTCTTGTAACTGCAACTCCAGCCAGGTGGAACTGCTTTTTCTTGGAAAACCGACCATTTTTGAGGAGGGGAGGGAGTTAAAGGGGGGAAGTGACTGAAAGTGACTGTTTTCCACAGGAAGCTGCACAGCTGACTATGAGAAATGCAATGCGAGTTACATCATCATCAAGTGACGTTAATTGTTCTGTTGCAAGAAAGTTTTTACCCTGCATGGGAAAAAGAAACAGAGGGTTATAAAGTGATAGACAGAATATATCCACAATATGCACCAAACTTAACCACAAACATTTCCTTTATGAACACACATGTACACATACACACAGACACACACAGCTGCCCCCATCCCTCCTGCTGATTCTAATGTTTATCCCTTTTGTGGTGCCAAATTTCAACACATTTTCAGCTTTAACAATTCTGATTACCGTAGGCAAAAAAATCCCTCTTAATGTTTTTCGTGGTGTGGGCTCATTTCTATTTCCACTACATTCTCACAGTAGGAGGAAACAACACTGAGCTGCAATATTATGGCCCTGCTTATGCTGGTGTGTCCAAGAGGTGGTCTAGAATTGGCCATTATGCAGCACTTTACTGCTATCAGATCATTTTTAAATTCTGCAAAGGAGGAATGAGAGAAAAGATGCAATCACACGTTGATGACTCAAACCTCCATGATGTAATCCAGGTAAAACTCTCTGGAAACTCTCAGAGACATGTGTCCTCTGTCCCAGGGGAGGTTGGGATGTGGCCTGAGACGAGTTTTAGTATTGAACCATTTAGGGCTTGTGGGCACGTTTGATCATGCTTCACTCACAGTCAGGAATGTGCGCTCACAGACTCACCCTCCAAATCCTGCAAATGATGGGCCTCATATTCTTAAATTGGGGGGTAAAAGAAACAGACGGAGGGATAGACCAGACAGCTTATGTACAGCTCTGATCAACAACAGGAATGTCAAGATCACCTGACAACCCCCCTCTGTATATTACAGCGTCTTTCTTCAATAAAGCAAGGTTTGACTCAATCTATGAAATTGGTGATTTGAGCTGAGAGACTATGATGACTCAGAATATAGCAAGCAGTGATTCTGCCACAGACTGAAAGCCGCAGGAAGCCAAAATAGCAAAAAGTAGGGCTACATGCTCATCCCAAACTCCAACCTCTTTAACCTACACTGACCCCCGCGGGGGGGGGGGTATAAGCAGCATCCGACACGCACGCACACAGACGCAGCCTCTATGTGAAAGGCAGGGGAGGAAGCAGACCCCCTGTGGTTTTTAAGCACTTTGTTCCCAGGACTCTTTTGCTTCTGTCCTCTTAGCATCCATCTTACCCACAGCCAGCTAAGAGTGAGGGATGACAGAGGGGTGGTGGAGAGGAGAGTCACACAGGCCATGGACATATAATGAGACAATGGACCCCTGAGGACAAACACGTAAAAGGCCCCCCACTCCAAGACCCACAGATTGAAAGAGACGCAAAATGACTACAGACCACTCGACCGTTTTAAGTTTCTTTGTAGTTGTTTCGTGTGTCTTTGTAGTGGTTTAGCATCAATTTTTGTGTCTCTTTTTTTATTTTTTGTAGTTGTTAATGTACACAATGCACAAAGGAAATGCAGAAGCCTATCAGCTCTAAAATAATGATAAAAATAAAATAACTGATAACATTTATTTAACTGGCAGTTGTACCTTAAAGTCACAGTTGAATTGATGTACAATAGCACAAATATTGCATGATTTCCTCTTGGTATAAAAATATGTAGACTTTTTTTTTTTAAAACATACTAATTACAATAAAAACAGTATACGATAATATGAGAATACATATGTAGTATGCATTAGGGAAATAGCTATAATAATACCAATGTACAGACAAATATATGTCACAAATCTCAGTTTTCAGTTGCCATTTATGAAGTCAACAATCCACGATCCCTCAAGACTCTTGATGAATGAACTGAGCGTAGGATGAACATAACCCCACCTCTCTATGTGATTATCTCGTGACAAAATGGGGCTGGTTTAAAGCTAAATGTTAACATCACTCAACATTTCAGTGTAAATGTAAATGTGTATTTGTCTATGAAGGAATGAATGCAGGCCATTTGTGATAAACATAAACATACATACAAAGACCTATATATAGTAGATACAGTTGGGTCCCTATTGTACAAAGAGAAAAAGAACATACAGTTCAATTGGGCTGATGAGCGATACAGGATCAGTGTCAGTAAGCCATGCAGTTGGATTTGGCTCAAGATTTGTTGTTGAGCCATGAATTGATCTATTGAACTTATTTTCTGCTGCAACTTCACACTGGAGGAATCAATTCTCCCATTATTGTGAACGATCCCACACAGAAACATGTGCACACAAACAAAAACAACAGTTTTCACTGTCACTTTTTGCTAAAGTGTAATAACATTTTTCTAAAATGGCACTTTTAGACTGTGAAACAGACTTGATACTTGGCTCTACATTGTGCAAACTCAAGAGATATTATGATGCAGTGATGCCAGTGACTAACTCATGTATCACCACCCCCATACGCCTGGAGCTGAAAACCAGAGAGAAACTAAAATCAGAATGAAAGTGCATGATGTCCTTTAGGATATTTCAGCCCTTTCCTTTTCACTAAAACAGACTTTTCACGACAGTCGTTCATGAAGATAGCAGCATTCAACTTCACTGTAAATACCAATAAACAAAAAAAAAAAAAAAAAAACAGCCAGTGAGTTGCAAACATGACTAATGATGATAAAAAATTTGGATTCAAGCCACCTCTGCAAGACACCTGTTAAAACTTGCTGCGTTCTACAGGCGGCACAATCAGGGTCAAAACACCTGTCAAGAGAAAATCACGGTCATCAGCAACTGGTTTGTACATATGAGGGTGAATAGACACAGATATTAACAGATTGATACAGACAGGTTTACAGGTGAGCCAAATTTGCATTCCTCCAACTTTGCTTAGCACAAGCTTAGCTTAACTCAGCACAGAACATGACTTTTTCCTTAAAGAATGTCTGGCACAGATAAGGCCTGCCTTGAAACACACACACACACACAAGTATATGCATGCATATGCTAATGCAAATATACTTAACATGTGTAAAACTTGTCAGAGTCAGAGAGTGAACCCTGGTGACTGCAGGACATCTGATACGTTCAGACAGAGGTATTTTAGCTGTAATGTTTAGGAAATGTTGTCTAGTTGGGTGGGTTACTAACTTAATATTAATATTTATGTTATTGTATTCTAATCAATAGAATAAAATTCTACCATGCAGATACAGGTTTCCAAATATTAACAAATGAAAGATATTTGCATTTATGCTATTTTGAGTTTATCTGTCAAGAGGCAGAAGGGGAAGACAGGATGTACTGAGGAAAAAGTGGGAAAGATGCCAGGATACCCACAAGATGAGAACAGAGATACTCAATGTCACATTTCAATTTCTGTTTTAAATTTTTTTGCTTGGAAAAAAAAAAAAAAAAAAAAATTTAGTTTCAGCAGGATGAAATTTCGTATTGTTATGTGATTTGTAAATACATATTGATACCGAGAAAACCTTGACTTTCTTGATGCTGATGTTTTTGCTGATGTTACATTTTCTGGTTCAGTTTGATTTGGACTTGTTCTATGGTTGCACAAACAAACCAATAAATAAATAAATGAAAAATCAAACGTTACGGTGTCCTGATAAACAGAGCTGCTCAGACAGTCCTCAATCCAACACATTCGTTTGTCAGACTAGGTTGGTTATGGCTTAATATGAAAACAGGTGAAACAGTATGACTGGGTGTTTTAATATTTGATCATCTCTCTTCCCACACTAACCTACAGTAGCAGAGCTAAATGCATATGTTCTAAGTACATTTTGATGCACACATGTAAGAGTGGAGTTGCTGCTCTGACCCTGCTGTGTACCTGAGGAAAGATGTGAGCTTTGTGCAACAGCTCACTTCTCTCCTGTTATCTTTGGCAGCCCTGACTGAATATCAGTGGAGTAAGCCTCCCACTGTCAGGAAGAGGCACATTCTGGTTGACATTAAATAATCATCTGATCATGGAGATCACACCAATGCAATTTGATTAGATGTTGGCCACAAAGTAACCTGAGGTCTGGTTTTGGTTCTCTGGGTTTAGCTGTGGTCGCCTATACTGATAAACTGTACTTGTACAAGACAAAAAGTCAAATTCCTGTACTGGTACATGTAAATCTATCGCTCCTTTTACTTTGTGTTGTGGCTGACCACCTCTATATGAGCACTGCTAACTTGCACTGGTGTATTTATTGTTGAACACTGTATCAAGGCCACCCCCATGCACCCATCCGCCTCAATCACAGTTGTCATTCATTTGCTAATTATAATAATAATGAAGCTTTTTAGGATGAACTCTTGAACATACATCAGCGTGATAAGATGTACTGAACTACTAAGACTGTTTTTATAAAAATATTTTTGAATTTTTTGTTGCAGTTGAAGTTTGGCCCTTTTCCATTTGCCAACATGGAGGTAGTAGGGTTTTATGACCTACACTGCAGCCCACTACCAGGGGGGCAAATAAGACATTTTGGCTTCACTTTTGAGAAACTGTTATGTTGTCCATATTTATTTACAGTCATTGACCGGGAGCCACACATTTGGAATTTTTACTAGCAGGACATTTTACGTTTGATTGATGTGACCCTGACAGACTGGTGACCTGTTCAGGCAAAATGGGAGACGTTTGCCTCAAAGGCTTTTTGACAGAAAGCCTCCGTGCATAGTACCTTCTGACAGAAGTACTGTAAAGACTGACAAAATCCACATCAAAGCAAATTGTCCTGGTGGGTGAGTGGGCCAGATGTAGGACTCCTACCCAGGAGGCTGGAGTTACAGTCCTGCTTTATTTTTTTGACTTTAACTTTTTGTTTTCAATTTTCATGAACAGTCTGGTTAGGTTTAGGCACCATAACTACTAACCATGGTGTACCATGCTATTCACCCAATGCATTCTGGGAGAGGCTCCAGCCCAGAGTAATAATAGTGGGATGTTGTGGTTTAGAAAATGGATGGACAAAGGTGAGCTTATAATATGAATATAATCTGTGTAATTTCACTTTTGCTGACCTGTTTGAGTAGTTTCAGCTACACCTGCATGACTGGCTGCAAATTACCAAGATGACACTGCTGATGGTATCGGTGCACACTGTTTGAGTTATTGTGTTTGTAAACTCTGTTTTTTGATTGTTACATTTTTCTATTTATATTTAAGTGATCTGATCTGCAGTACTTGCTTTACAGATTCCTTGTATGTGAAAACTACTACTACTTGGGAATAAACCAGATTCTAATTATATCTAATCATAAAAGTGAAGCTTCAGCCAATTTTAGCTGTAAAAATCATTATCAAGCTACTTTCATGTTTACTTACTGAAGGTTATTAAAGTCTCCACTTCACTTCCAGGAAACACTAATGTCCACAGTTTCCAAGAGGCAAGTCTTATCACAGATGACACTTCCAAATATCAAGACACTAAAAGTGCAGACCAATCTAAATTACTGTGAGCACAAACAAACGCATCCACTGATTTTGTCAGCAAAATAAACAGCGACCCTAATCTCCAAATCCTCAATGACTTGTCAGCACATTTCTACAAGTCACACAGACCTGAGTGTCTCCAGTGAATGGGTCCTCAATAAATCGCATAGACATGAATGGTTCCCTTATCTTTGCATGAATTTCTGTAATTTAAGAAAGCAAATGGAAATCTGCACAACCTGGGAATCACAAGACGGAGAGCTGATTGATGATGAAACTGTACCACAAATTTATTTACCTTTTCTAATAGTGAATGTTCATTGACTGTTGGCCTGATTCAGCTGTTTAATCACTCCACACAAATCCAAGCATTTTTGCAGTCAATGACTATCCAGCACATATTAGTTATATCATGTAAAATGTTGATGTGTGCAGTTTATGTAAACAATTCCACACATGTGTGGAATTGGTCTGATGGGAAAAAAGAGAAAACCCGATGGAAAGCGAAGGGAAGGTTCAGGGTTGGAGAAAGAATGAGGAGACAGGTTTACATTAACACGGGGGGTGGTCTTACGCAAGACTCCCGCACACTGAGACAGCTTGAGAAATAAGGCATGCAAGACAGAGAGCTGGGGTCTGGAATATGTATGAAGTTACAGTCAAAGAGTGTGTGTGTGTGTGTGTGTGTGTGTGTGTGTGTGTGTGTGTGTGTGTGTGCGTGCGTGCATATACACACCATACATTGTGTCATGGGTTCCAGTCCACAAGTTAAAATAACATTAGTTCACATTTTGTGTTTCAGGTAGCAAAATTTTACAATGTTTTCCGTGGACGTTTCCTGAAAAGAACTGAACAGTGTGCTGCCAGCGATCAGAGCAAATTGGGAAAATAGAGTTTATGAGGAGTTGTAAATCTTGAGGGGAACCAAATTAATAACTAATAAATCAATGTAGAGTCAAGTCATGTCAAAATGTACTATATACTATCAGCTGGTTTTACAGATGACACGCTGTCTGCATTGTGTGTAATGGGTGGGTAAAATAGACTTTTAGACACGTTAGACTATAAACTATAAAATACTGGTTTTTGCAGATTTCGGTCAGACTTGGAAATCAATTAACTCAAGTTAAATTTACTGTTCCACTTCTACAATTTGATGCATCCATAAAATAAATTGGGGAAAAATGTGTTGAGGTGCAGTGAAAGTGGAACCTTGACTTCCCAGGCTCCAATCTGGTTTATGACTTTCTCATCCAAAGCAAACCGCAAGCTGCAGTCACCATGAAACTTTTAGTTATGCTTGTTTCATATACTGTTGAGCCTTAATCTCCCTCCTCTCCGGCCAAGATTTCTCTTAGAGAACCTCCCTGTTCAGTTCCCTACATCTACATCTACTCCACAGTGACATATGCACACACCAACACACACATACACATTCTGGATGCAGCAGAAACAGACTGCAATTCCCGCCATGACTCTACGCCCACATACTGAAGCAATGGTATATTGAGCGTGGTCAACCTTCCTTCCTGCTCTAAGACATATTGTCCATTAAAGACCAGTGACTGCTTCAGCTGTTGTGATTTTTTTTGCCTCTTGTATGCAATGGCCAATCCATTGAACAAATGGAAGAAAGCTCTCCCCATGTCAAAGAGTGCATGTGTGTATGTGACTTTGTGGGGGTGGAAATGATGGATCCAAGAAAGTGTGGGACTGCTGACATGGCAGATGGGAATGTTTTCATTTGGTTACAAGGAATTCCACTGAGATTGGAGGCAGGGATACAGGCTGAATAATGTAAGGACAGAGAAGGAGATGAGGGAATCCATCAGCTTTTAAGAGAGCAATCAGTGTCCCCCCGTGTCAGAAGATTGACTTGTCAATCACACTGGTGTGAACACTGCAGGGGTGTTTGGATTCACTGATTCAGGCACACACCAAGCTTGTGTCAACAACCTGCGAACAATCAATGATAGATCTATCACCACACTGTAGCTCAGATTACATGAGAACAACTGAGAAGATGAAACAAATCAGAAAAACATAACCAAGCGGGTGAATGGTGTTTACTAAAGACACCGGAAGTTAAAGTCAGTGGTCCAAAAACTCTGACGTAATCTGGTTTAGATTCCTCCACACAGCATCATGCACCGCCTGGGGCGACAGGAATGGGGGCGGAGAGAGAGAAAAAGAGTGACTGAAAGAGCTGAAGAAGGCACAAGAGTAAACAGGAAGAAGAATTGACACATTAAATCTGAGCATAATAAGAAGAATGTAGAGGAAAACCAGAATGCACAGAACTGAGAGAGCAGAAATAAAACAAAGCCAGAGAAAGTTGGGCCAAATCTGAACCAGCTGTTCAACTGGATCCCAGATGTGAGAGAGTGAGAGTCGGCACACGTGCATGCACACACGCACACGTGCACGCGCATGCACACACACACACACACACACACACACACACAGACACACACACACACAGACACACACACACACACACACACACACACACACACACTCTAGTCTACATGAGATGGCTGTGAGCCAGAATAAACCCTGTGACTATTTCAGTTGTCACCTCAGGGAAACTGTGTCCAAGCAGTGCCCACCATTGGACCAGACAGCTGTCCATTTCCTCTGCTCAACTCCCACTCCGTCCTCTCACACTTCCTTTTGTGGTAATTTTCTGGGAAATGTTTTCAACAATACGTGTGTTCATTCATGCTTTGGTGTCTAGATGGATGTCGGGCTAACAACGTACCTTATGATGCATTTAGTGTATAAATCCGTGACGTATCAGGCAGGTTATCATGACAACATCACATTACAGTAACAATGGAAACCATTAATCTTTCTCCACTTTCTGTCTTCCTCCCTCTGTCATTTAGTCTATACCACCACCGTGTCCATCCATCTATCCATCCATCCTTTTGTTCTCTGTGCTACTTCTCTCCTGCAAACGTCCATCCTTTTTTATATTACCAACTATCTCTCGTCAGTCATCTCTTATCCCCCCATAGCACTTTACCGGCCTGCATCTCAGTCTAAGAACAGAAAGACACAGGTGATCTACAGAAACACAATCCGCCTTCCTGCCTCAGCCTTGACATTGATTCATATCCATCCCACATCTGCAGTACCAGGAGGAGCAAAGAGGAAGTGGGGGGAGAGAGAGAGGTAAAAGGGTGAGAACAAGACAGAATACGTGTAGGACAGTTGTCAAAAGAAACAGAGAAGACTAATGTGTGTAGCTGCTGCACTGAAAGAAAGAATCTCAGAGTAGAGGGATGACACGTTAACAAAAGACCTCTCGCTCCTCCTGTTTCCATCTTTTCTCTGCCACATGGTTAAACCAGTCGGGTCGTTTTTTTGAAGGCAAGCAGGGCTTGGTGATACCACATAATTCCTACATTGTGTGTAGATGACAAATATCCGCTTGTGGCTTAAATGTGTCCTCTTACAGGACCACAACTGCTAGTCATACCAATGTATGAGGCAGGGATTTCTTTGACTATCCCCTGATTGTAAATTACACATCAACAACAAAAGAACGCATGGTGTGTGTCTGTTTGCTTGTGATGGACACACGATCTTGTGGAACAGGCTTTTCCCCAATACGTTTCTAAGTTTTGATGTGAGTCACTTGAACTGCTTGTAAACACTGGGGATAGCAGCTGAGATTCCACAGAATAGTTTAGTTTTTGAACCGTTTACCCAGCCTTTAGGATAAGGAATGATTTACTAATCATTCAACTCTACTGTATAAAGAAATGCAAAATTGTGTATGAAAAATCCAAAACAAACAAAAAGCCACCATGAAGTTGAAAGTAATGTTTTTTGATGCATCTGGCAGTTGGGAGAGAGGACATCTTCTGCAAGACCCCATTGATTTGCAGTGTGAGAAAGTCTCGGCTGATTGACCCTTTCAATCTGCAAAATACGCCCGCATAAACAGTTATGTCTCAGCATTGTACCATATGCTGGATACCAACACAGTCTTTCTGGTGTGTAGTGCAAGTGCAAACACATGCTGCTAAATGCTTTAACTGTTATGTGTGCATGCATATACATATAGTTTATCCACATGTGGCAGTCAGCAGTGAGTCTGTTCACATACTACATGCTGGCTGGTCCTGCTTGTTTCCTCCTGTGAGATTTAACGACATCCTGGGGAGTGAACCCTCAACAGCATGTTTTGGAGTTCACAGTTCAAACATGGCTTCCATTACTGAGTGCTTAACCTCTATACACCTAAACCAAAAAGTCAGTCTGGTTGTTTGTCTGCCCGTGGTTGGAACAAAAAAATGTAACTGTCACAATATGCCAAACCAGCAAACAGGGTTTTGAAACCAGGAAAACCCTTGAAATCTGCAGCTCTGTGAGGACAAAAGAAGTGTTTGAACTGGGCACAACACCCAAGGATAGACAAACATTTCTCACTGAGAAAACCCTGTGTCGTGCCAAGAAGAAGAAGAAGAAAGCAGTCCAGGAACAAGATGCAGGCAATTTACTTAATAGTTTTGATTCAAGTTTCAACAGGCCTTGGCAGGATTTTAACAAACTCCCCACCAAATCCTGTGGGGACCCAGTGGGAATGAATGATTGCAGTGAGAGAGGTTCTTTACAATGAACTGTGGGACAGCAGAAGGTTCAATTTGTGCCACATTTTTTGCTCTTGCTTTGCTCAAATATGATCTGAGCATCTGTGATTTGTCACTTGAACTCTATAGCTGTCCAACAACAAACCACAACTGACCTTACACTTAAGTTGTTTTCCAATGTTTCATATAAGGGCCTTTCAAACTGGAAAACCCTCCCCACACTGTCTGTTGTCCCCGATTTCAGCTTCATTCACATGTGAATGATCTTAGGCCATAACTGCTGGCTTTTTATAGGTGCATACTGATGTTGATGATTTTTATTGAAGAGATCATTACTTTAATTAGGAGTTTTTAATTAAATTACCTATTATTAGTCTACTTAGACATCAATTATTGCTCCTAATTCAGAAACAGAGGTTTATAGTTGTGACCATTAAACTGTCCATTAGTTTAACCCCTCAACTGAAAATTGATTGTCAAATCAAAGCATAACCACCGAAACTGTACAGAACAGTTGACTGAAGCTTCAGACTTCTACACATGTTGAAGCAGTGTAAACGTTTTAGTATTTTAATGTGGGAAATACAAGCCATAGAAAAAGCTTAGAGGCATATTTTTAGCCTTTCTACAGCCAAAAAAGGACAGCAAAAGGGAAAGGGATGGATGAAAGAGCATCTTTCTGTTGTTAGGAAGTTTGCCTAAGTAGCATACTACAGCAGTAACACATTGCCAAGGAGCATATTTTAGCTAAAACTTAAACTACAGCATATTTTGGGATAACATCCCCCCAATAAGTGTCTCAATTTTTTATTTTCACTTAGAAAAGAGAGCTGAAAAATATAACTGGCCCCCGATACAATTCTGTTTTACAAGAATCAGGTAAAATCCAAAACCAGTTACAATAGTGAAAAATGTTCAATAGTGATAAAATAATAATAGCAACACTGCCCTTGTTTTTAATCTAACAAAATCAGAGTAAACTCTACAGCATTGTGATTTAAGTATCCACCACCACCATCAGGACAGACTGTCTTAAAATAGAATAACAGCAGAGGCCATAGTTTAAAGGTCAGATTGGTTGACATTGATAAAACCATAAAGCCGTGGCGAGTGGCACCTGAACTGGTAAAGCAAGCACAGAAATCCAATCAGTGACTCACAAGTATTTTGAACTGCAATCTGACATAAACTGTGTCAAACAAATTCTGATTGACTCAATTTTTCCTTCAGTGATCCTGCTCACCACTGCTGAATGGAACAAGAAATTGTATTGATATTCTCAGGGTAAGAGGCTGATAGTGTGTGAGCTTTAATAGGGTGTGTAGGCTATCCAGTTGATTTAATCAGAGTGTGTTATTGATAATCCTATTTCATAAATGGGTCCCACACTAAGTCCCCCGGCAACACGTGCAGCAGAGCAACAGAAAATCTGCTGCACCCTGGATCAGTGGAAGTGTCCACGTGCTGGACTGATGTTCTCTGGTGAACATGTCAAACTGCTGTACGCCTGGCACAGGAATATGATTAGCCTACATGCTAGCCAGAAGGCAAACGCGCACATATGCATGCACATGTAGCACAAATGCAAATCGGGCAAGAACAGTGAAACACAGCAAAAACCCCATATAGGCTTCATTACTGCACTGTCAATTCTTGGTAAAGATTTGGTCAGAACATGAGAACAGTCCTTTAAAAATAAGTTAAGTTAAGGAATTAATCATGTTTTATCAGATTTTGAAAACAGGATTTTGCATTTTTCTTTCCCATTGTAAAACAAAAACAGGTGTTTTTACATATATATATATAAAATATAAAAATATAGTGACACTGTAGCTCAAGATATAAAACAAGGTTCCCATCATTTCTATTCTGATTGGGTGTATCATCTTCAGAGTCCAAAAACAGGGGTCAACACCTGCACTGATGACAAAAATAGCTGCGATTTTGTGATTTAATGACAGCACAGTTGTTGAAAACAGGTAGTGGCTGGATGGCTTGTGATAAGACAGACATTCCTGTTAAGGATTTCTGATGTGCTGAAGGCCTAATTCAATCAATCAGCAGTGACAGGAAGTGACATGCCTGCTCTTATGCTCTAGGTTCAGGCAAAGCTTGGTGATTTCCTCTTAAGTCTTTGTGTGCATTATTAATATTATCATTATTATCAATATCATCATCTGAATTATGTTTCTGTATGAATGATTGTATTGGATTAAGCTTTCAGATCCTGTTTATTGGTAAATACCCACATACTCTCATGTGAGAGGCATACAGGAATTACAGATTTGTGAGCAGGCAAACAGCCCTCATCTTGTTTCCAAGCAAATAGTTCAGTAGCCAGTCATTTTAGCTCTGATTTACCAAAGCAGTCTGACATCATGTTGTCATTTAGGGGCATCAATTCAATGCTCACATACAGGAAAAACATGAGTGTGGCTGCCCTATTTGTACACCTGGTCCAGTGGGAAACAGCAGCACAAATCTGTATATTAGAAGGGTTAGACAACATACAGATGCCACGAATGGGACCAAATCTAACCCGATTTTTCATGCTTTTGACACAAAAGACGTGTTTCCTGCAGTTCGCCCCTGCCTTTGCACACACAGCGGGAACTAAAATATTTATGGAAACTGATGGGGTATGTCAGATACTTTACGAAGCCTGAAGCTCTGCATTGTCTTTCTGTGACACTTGTGGGTTATGAGAGTTTAAAGGTCAACTGGTGGTTAAATGGTTGCTTTCTTGGGGAGTGGAAGGAAACATTACTGATCTCATCACTAACATTATTAGGAGTTCACTAAAAACAATGCACTATGGTCAATCTGATCTGAATCATACTCTACATATATATATAGCAGTAAATAATGACCATACATATTTGAATCCCATAATCAACTAAATACTTGATTGTTAGATTTAATCAGTACTGAATACTCAATATTTAATTTTATAGTACTGAAATGCTTTACTTTTATTTTAGCCTACTTTCAGATCAAAATTAAATATTACATGATTCACAGTTTCAGTGAATTCAATACTGAAGACAACACTGTCATGTCCATTTATATACTGTATATTATATACTGTACTGTATTTTACACTATATACACTGTTAATGCATATCGCAGCTAACATAAAGTGACGTAACAAAGTAAATGTAAATGTAACAAAGTGAATTTAACAATTCTTACTTCACTATAAACTAATCCTACACTAATACGTCCTCCCGTGTGTGGGACTGTGCCGAGCATAAATTAATTTTTTGACCTTCCTGTACCTTCAAAAGGAAAACTATTACTCTGGGAGTAAATCCCACAAGATTAGGGCCAAACGCCAGAGATTTGCTTGCATGTTGTTTGCGGGAAAACACTGCTGGAAGGTCTGAGGTCTGAGCAGTTTAGAGAAAAGACTGAATTCTCAAGCATGGCAATTTTGTTAAAATTGTCTTTAGCATAACACAAAGCAGGACTGAGCTTTAAAAAAAAGCTTTAAAATGGATGGTGAGCCTCCATATATGGAGGGTAAGAGGATAGGGACTCTGAGCCAGCAGGATAGTTTTCTTTCTATCAGAGCACGTCTCCTGTGTACATGGATGCATTAGGAAGAGTGGTTGGGAATGAGTGTCTTGACATAAGCAACTTAATGTGAGTGGTCTGGAATCTTTCTAAACGCACTGCCAAGGACTTGATGTTGTAGAGAAGATCTATTTCTGGTGAAGTTCAGAGGGTCGCTGCGGCTCTGAAAGACGTTTTCTCAAAAATGAGCTAAAGTCAACCAGAGAAGGATATAAGATGTATAGCTGAAAGCTGGCACTTTACCACGGCTTCAGCCTGGAACACTTTCCAGACATTATCAAATTGGCAAACATGCAGGACATCAATGTCAGCCGTCTCTGGCAACAGGCAGTCTTATTCAGCACTTTAATAAAATTTCTTCCCCACTCAAATCATTTGCACTCTTTCAAGGTCACCATGTGCTATTCACTTTATACTGCAAGTAACACAACTGTTCTCTCTGCTGGCACACACACCTGCCCACTGGCACACACTGCAAACAGCTGTGTGTGTTTCTGCGATGAAGGGGGCAGATATGAGCCTCTGACTATATCCTGGAG
>CM076649.1:12340605-12534731 GCA_038496675.1 Rachycentron canadum | reverse complement strand
GGGGGGGGGGGGGGGGGTAGGTAGTTGCCATGCCTGTCAAGCGACTGATCACAGCTCTAAATCCCCTCCTCTGACAAGGAAGGACAGGGTGGTGGATATTTTCACAGGTGACAGACCAACAAGGATTCATTATCACCAACAATCAAAGTGATGATTGTGTGTTAAAGGAGGATTATAGGTGATGATGATGCAAGCAGGGAATAAAAATGCAGACAGTTAAAAGAAACCAGGGCGCCAGACAGATATTCAAAGCATCAAAAAGCATTTTAATCTTCCAATAAATGGAGATGTGCTTTTAAAATAATGCAGGAAACCAGGAATGAGAGAGGTGAAAGCCTCTATTTATATAGTGCTTTTAAATCTTTTACCAAATCCTTTTTACTCATAACTTACTATATATAAACTTGAGACATTCTTTTCCCTATATGTGGTGTCTCTCTTTATATTTTCAATTAGATTTACTTCAAAATAAGAAAACTAAGAAAATAAGAAAACTCTTCACTGTAGCAATTTATATCATCTTAATATAGAACATACCATAATCAACTGGACCTGGAAAACCAGCACAAGCAATAACTTCCTTGTTTAAGTGAAGGTGACGAGGAAGGGTTTGGTTCGCTTGACATAATGAGACCCACACAGTTTGTTTACATTTGCCACAGAATATGGGCTTTACAGGCTGCCTATATTAAAAAACACACCGACAAGTTGTGACCTCTCACCATGTTATTTTTTTTTTCTTTCTGGCTTTAATCATAGCAAGGTCAGAGGACTGACACAGCTGACAGGAGCCAAACAGATACAGATACAGATTACAAACCACAATGAGGAAAATAAAGATGACTTGACTGACAACCATGCTGCTCAGATATGACCAGGTAAATTAAAGATTTAAACATCTATCTACACTTATTTATTTATGTATTTATTAAGTCTAGACATTGTTAGCTTCTTTAGGCTTTGCCCGTGTGACATGTCGTGACCTGTAGCCTGAGGAGATTTGAATATGAGGTAAGCTAACATGCAGGTTCAGCAACTTTCAGCTGCTGATATAGAGGCGGTGGTGCAACACTATCCTCTCCAGTTCTATGGGAAATTATTTGCAAATGATGACACACTGATTCCAGTTTACAAGGCCAATGTTTTTTTAGAGTCTCAGCCCTGTTCTTTTGGTTTATAAGACTGAGATTGAGAAAGGAACAATTAAAAACACCTCCATGCTGTGCCTCCACTCCGCCTGTCTGTCTCCTCCTGTCATTTCCTTGAATCCGTTGACTCACTCACTCAACCTGTGTGGAAAGCCTGATACAGTATGAGACTGGGATAGAAAAAGACACAAAACTGACTGAAAGCGGCAGACAGGTTCAGCTGGTTGTGGAGATCAATTAACTGTAACATTCAACAACTCACTGTAACATTTTAACCTGAAATAACCATTTCAAGGGGCAAAATCTGCCATTGTTTTGACAAGGATAACACAATGCACATACTGTAGGGGTGTAATGATTCATCTACTACATCGATAGGCGCATATATATATATATATATAGTTATAGTTATAGTAGTTATAGTTTTAATAGTTAAGAAATGTTAAATGTTACTCTGATTCACTCTCCCTGTGTGTGAGACAAAACAAAGAGGAGCAAGAGATTTTCAAGCTATTTGAGGTTTGGCATGTGAGAATAGAAGTAGCAGGTTCATTCAACCTGAAGAAATGTTGGTTGCGCTTTTAATAAAAGGTAAATGTATGTGCAATTAATTTGTGTGTTTACTTGTCTTGTATCTATAATTCATTTATCCCTGACTCCCTTATAACCTTATTACCTGCACTGTCCAATATCCAGGTATTTATTTCACAGTCACATGGGTTGAATTTTTTTGGAAAAAAAAAAAAAAAAGTTAGATAAAAGTTAAATATATCGATTTCAAATCATTTAATCGTACCGTATCATACTATCATTCAACTCTAATGAACTGTAATCTTGATATTATCAATAAGTGAGGATTTTGACATTGTGACACCACAAAGCACCACCACAGTTACACAGTTGATCGATCTTGCAGTACTGATCAATTTACTCTTATTCTTATTAACCATGTAGTAATAAAGTACGTGGACAGACACACGACAGCCTTGTCAGAGCTTACAGAGCTGAAAGAAGTTAACAAATGCTTGTGGATGCAACAAACAAATTGTTATCTTTATGAGACATTCACAGTAACGACATTATCTTTCAGAGAGACCATCTCCTCTCCCATTCTTAAAATTTCTGTCCTCTTTTCTCCAGCTCATTTGTCTCCCTTACAGCAGATGTTGCTAAGCAACAGCTCACACCCACATATCTTTAGAACCAGCAGATCAGTAACTATAAGGTGATTTACAGAAATTAAATAGTTATGTGTTACGTGTTTGTTAGTGGGAGAGTAAAACAATCACTCTAATGCACTGCAACTTAGTAATGCAGCAAAGCACTGATAATCAAATTATGTTCAAGTCAGTTGCAGTTTTACTGTAACTGACTTTAATGAGCCTGGTGAAAACTTGTCTGACCACAGTTCTGCAGACATCAAAATGAAACCACAAGCACGATAACCTCTGAGAGCAATGATCATGGACAAATTGAAAACTAAAACAGTGGTGCCACACATCTGAAACCATTGTACCTCACAGGAATCAGATTACAACCATTTAGTACCAACAAACTACAGGCAGGTGCACAAGCATTACCTCTGCTTTGTTCGAAAATGAATGAAAGCAGCAGGTGACTGCTGAACAAAAAGCGGGGTGGTGGGTAAAAAAAAGAGTTTAGTAAACACAAAAAAAATGGGGCCATGCCATGTGTTAGAGATAGTCAGACATACCTTAAATATTTTTTCATGCTCACCCAATCATGGGGACACGCATATGGTGCTGGCACAAGTTAAGACCTGTAGTATGAGGGTGTGTGTTTCAGCACCATGTGTGGGAAGACGGACAGGAACAGATCTCTCTGTGATACACAAAACAGGACAAAGAAAACTAGAGCACTGACTCCAGTATCACAGGGAATTCAGCCATGAATGCCTTTGATTACCTGGCAAAATCACACAAGACCAACAACAGACCTGCTCCCACTTTTTGACGAAATAAAAAAGCCTCTCTTCGAGTCAAGGCACATTGTCTTGCTTCAGAACAGTCAGGCATTTGCCCTTGATGGCACACGATGTCCTCAAGATACGTCTGTCTCCACCACAGCAATCCCCTTCATCCTCAATCGTTAGATGGACATGTTTGTGTGACATCAATTTGCCCTCTGGGTAAGGCCATCCTTTTTTTCAGTAGTTCCTCAGGTACATTTTGCATCATTATATTCTAAGGTAAAACTGTGCTCTGGATGCAAGTGTTTTTGTTATTTTTTTTTTTTTTGCAGGGAACAAGGTGTGGGTTGAAATGCACCCAGGCGTCCTGGGCCCTGTTCGTCAAATTTTTCAGGCTAACATGCTGTTATTGGGCTGAAATAATCTTCTTTATTGTTTGGGTTCTTTGAGCACAGTTTGAGGATTGATTTGTTAATTTTGGATGAAGTTATATCGAACAACAGTGCACTCCTCATTTGATCATGTAATGATGATCTACACCCTGAAATACATGACACCATTGCTGGTCATAAAATGGAGAAACCAAATTTGGCAGCATACAGGCACCCACAAACTCAAAACATGACCTGTTATTATATGAAAAACCAGGTGTCTAACGCCTTGTGTTAAAGTCATATCTCAAAGATGAATAAAACTAAATTAGTGTGCATGTATACTGTACATACTCAGCTATTTCTATGTAAAAGGACACACTGACCATTATTAGAATTATTGCCTTTTCATCGCAATGATTAACACCATTGTATTATGCAACCTCATTTTCCCTACCGCTTGTAAACCTGATCCAAGGAAACATCAGCTTCCTTTATCAGTGGCAGAATTTTCCAAATAACAATCCTCACAAGATCATGGGAAAGTGCACTAGGCAGAAAAAGGGAAGTGTCTGAATATGTGCTGCTTTTCTGTCTCTTCCTGTGACCTTCCATCTGAGCCATCCATCATTTCTGAAGGCCTGTGTCGCTCAGACTCTTTCTTGTTTGCCACTGTTGGCTCAGCTAGTTAGGCTGCAGACATACACAACATTCAACAAGCAGGATAAGTTGTGTGTGAGGGAGAGAGAGGAAGAGGGACGGGGGAAACAACATAATGACAAACAGAGAGAACAGACGAGAGGCAACAGAAGCGGACACAGAGAAAAAGAAGACAGGAAAAATCTAACTCATAAATCCAAACACGTCTTTGTCTATGAACAGAATATTACTACTAACATTATGCTCCTTCTGAGGAACACGCTGACCACGAATCTGCTGCCCAACAAAAACTGACACAATTAACAGGGGATCCCTGGCCTAGATGCTGTTAGAATCTCCTCTGCTAGTCTCCCATTGGCCTGCACAGGGCTGCAGCCAGACTGGCACGTGGACCGAGTGTGGCTTCAACCCTCCAGCGGGCAGGCAAGGGACCAAACAGCTGGACCTGTGCCCAGGATACAAGCTCCATCCCTGCAGAAACAGAGTGAGTGTACTCCTCCACTACCAGGCCAATGCTGCTGCTGCTGCTGCTGCTGCTGCTGCTGCTGCTGCTGCTGCAAGGGCATCTGCTCTCCAGTCTGCTACCACAGAGACACGCTGGGTGACTCCGGGGCCTCTGTGAGCTTGAGAAGACTGCACCCAACCTGTATGCCATGCTGCAACATTCACTTGCACACAGGAGGACCCCCTTTACACACTCTCTCATTGTAAAGAACTCACTGTAGAAGTCCTCCTTACTAGAGGGTTAATTGCAGCATGACAGCAAGACTAAAAACCACTTCTAATTTCTACACTCAAGCAAAATGGATCCTCACTGTGCGAGGTAATGACTGTCCCTCCTCTCATATGAGCAGAGCTAATGTAACACACCACATCCTAAAACCAGACACAGGAACCAACGACAGTCGCAAATATAATCACAACGCAAATGTTTGTTTTAACCAAATGATGCCATTAAAAAAACAAAAACAAACAAAACTGTAAAATGAGACTGAAGATTTGAGCAAAATTAGAAAAATGAACAAATGAGCACGAGTGAATCCAGACACACACGCATCTAGTATCATTTACAATGTTGATGCCACCACAAATCCTGCATGAGAAGAAGCGTTAAAACACCATCTCAAAAAAAAAAAAAAAAAAAAAAAAATCATGCGTAAAAGAAGGTGTGCCATTTTTGCGCACCGCTGTGATGTTCCTGAGAGGAGCAGCCTTACCTGAATCGGGGTGAATCCTTTATACATTCTTCAAAGTCCACCGTCATTTTGCGTTTGATCGTGTATTCCCACACTTCAGTCCGCCAATGTCATTGCCCGCAGCGGGACGTAGCTCGAACCTTTGAGGATGGCGGTGACTGTTACCCCCGGACGCGCAGTGGTGTGTCGCCCCTCTCCCGGTGGCACCGTGACACAGAATGCGAGCTGGAGTGCGCGGCAGGCGGATTACTACTACACTGCTGCCGCGGCTGTCCACACAGGCGAGAGGCGTAGCTGCAGCGTGGAGGCAGGAGGAGGAGGAGGAGGAGGAGAGGAGAGGAGAGGAGAGGAGAGGAGGAGGAGAGCGCCGACTGGCCACAAACTGCCGTAACACCGCCGGAGAAGCAGGGGGAATCATGGGAGGGATAATTTCTACATACACAGTTTTTGTTTTCTAAGTTTATTTCGTGAATGTAGCCTAACAGCTTAAAGCAGGGACAAAAAAAAAAAAGCTTAATAATGTATGAACATTTATTAATAATGAACGGAATAGATTAATGCAAACGTCAAGCATCTCAGGTGATTAAGCACGAATGTAACAGCTTCATTTTCAACTTTGCTATCTCTGAGGAGAAAGCAGCAGCCAGGTAAGAAGTAAACTTTGAACTTTATAACTTTAATGAGCCTCTCGGTTGTTTTCTTAATCCAGGAAATCAGTCTTTGATATCAGATTTTTAATTTTATATTGGAGCCTAAATGAATGAAGAGAAAAAACATGCAACTCGTTTTCTTTTTTAACAGAATAAGACTGATGTCAGTTGTCTGTTGTTTTATTCTCTTATTTACGTCTTATTCATGTTGATCTTTAACTGGTTTGCTGCTTTTGTTGACTGTCCTTAGCTCACTCGCAGTTGACCCATCTCCAATAATTTCATGGTCTCTGGTTTCAATGATTTTCACGGCAAATGGTTTTGCGACTGGTCAGTGGTGGATTACGACAAACACGCTCTCTTAGGTTATGACGCAAACAAAAGGCGACCGACAGGGCCGCTGCATGCACGCAAGAAGTTGTCATCGCGCCTAAAACTATACATTATATTAACATTTAGGCCTACATCTGCAGTGAATTTGTAGTATGTAGATGAACACCTACTGTGAATGCAGAAACCAGGGAGCACGAGCAGCCTGTGGCCAAAGAAGTTGCCGAAAATGGCCACACAGCTAATGCGCATGCGTCGCTGCTGCTACATCTCAGTGTGTTTATTTGTCTCAGTGCGTTTGTGTGGGTTGTTTTATGGAGATGAGATGATGAATAAAATACCGACTGCTAAAATCTTCTGACCTGCTCTCTTTGTAGTATCACAGAGGAGCCGCTAGTGAGGACTTGTTGACCTACTTCCGGACTACAAATACCACTACCCGGAAGTGCGGGTCGTGTTGCCTCTGTCTTAGTCTGGCGCTTGTGTCCAGCCCCAAATGCAGGAGTGCTTCAGCAGAGGCTTGTGAAAGTCATCTATATAAGACTGTCACTACAGTCGGAGACGCTGTGTTGTCAAATGAAAGTTTGACCCTTAAAAAGTAAATTTTTTTTCTAGATGTAACTTTTAACTGTTGCGAACAAGAGCAGCATGATCAAAGAGTGTGTGTGAACATGCACACCTGGGCACGTTACCTCATCTTTTTTCAATACATTGGAACAAAATACAAGTAGGTCACATTTCAGGATGAGTTATTACATTTGGCATGTCATCAGCATAATTAACTATTAATTATATGACAATTATTACCTCCGCAGCGGTGCAGCAAAAGTGCCTTTACAACAGCTGGATAAAAAGGGGATCCAGGACCACCTGGAGGTGAGATTTGTTAAATTCATTATTCAGATTGTCATCATCCTCCAGTTTTCCTCTTTCTGTCTTTCCAAGACTATAACACAAGCTAACTAAATTTTCATGTATGTATTGTCCAACAAACCAGATAATCATTTTCTGCTGGTGTGTGCCCTTGGCTGTAAAGTTGTTTCATCAGGTTGTTTAATTAGTCAGGTTCATGATATATACATGAAAGCCACAGTATCATAAGGTGATAATATGTAAAAGCTGTATGTGTAAAGGGAGAGAGGCTGGTTGTGCCATAGCTATCATGTCAGTTTCTATGTGAATGACAGTGTCCACTTTATTTGGCACACTTAACTAAAACTCATTCGGTCCAATGCAGCATTCCTGTCATAAATCCTTCCTGCATTGGAGCTGTAATGTTGTTTTTGTTATTTTTGGACACTGCAGTTTGTGGTGCTGTGGAATTGCATTGTGCTGCAAGGTCTTTCGATGATATTGTCAACCCCATTTATTTCAGCAAGGCTGGCTAAAAACCAGAAACATGTATCCATAAAATGTAGTTCATTACATTAGCTTGCAAATATGTAAACAATGTTGCACGGTTCATGGTCACACAAACAAAATCACCCATAACGGATGTTGACAGTTTTAACATTGCAGTGTCAGATTTACAGCTATGACTTGTAGAAATCTTAAAACTAAAAGCCAGAATGGTCAGATGGATGTGTGCCAGTCATGGTCAGTTTTGTTTAATAAACTGACAAATATGAAGAATGGTAAGCTTTGAATTTCACTGGGTTTACAGATCATTCAGCTCACCAGTCTGCATGATGATTAAATATGAAGAGAGGACACATGACTTAATGGCATACAATGTATTCAGTGGTACCTAATAACCTGGGGAACACAGTTGGTCCAGGGGTTAAGCTGTCAACCATGAACCTCAAATTCTTCAGTTTGCATTTAGCTACAGACCTTTGTTGCATGTCATTTGCTATCATTCTCTCCCCTCATTTCCTGTCAGTTCCGATACTGTCGATATAGTAAAAACATAAAATGTCCAAAAAGATATTTGAGAGTAGAGCTCACATGGGAAATAGCAAACAGCAAAGAAGATGACAGACTTTCTCATCACATCATACAGCCATCTGCAGCTCTATTTGATACCCCTCTTTATCTACAATAGCAGTCAAATGTTTGGACCTGCCTTCTAATTCAATGCTTTTTCTGAATTTTTATGATTTTTCTACATCGTAGAGCACTGCTCAAGAATGAAATAACACATACAGAATTATGTAGTAAACAAATAAGTGTAAATAAAAGACGTTTTTTCAAAGTAGCCATCTTTTGCTTTAATCAAGCTTTGCATGCTCACAATATTCTCTAATACTTTATGAGGTAGTCACGTGGCTTGTTTTCAAAAGTCTTGTAGGAATTCCCATATATGTTAAGCACTTGGTGACTGCTTGTATTTCAATGTAGTCCCCTCTCATCCTAAATTATCTCATTTGGTTTAAAACTGGGTGATTGTGGGGGCCAGGTCATCTGAGGCAGCACTCCTTCATTCTCCTTTTTGGTTAAATAGCCCTTACATAGCCTTGGGGTGTGTTTTGGTTTGCGCAAACCAGATGGGCTGCCATGTTACAGCAGAATGCTGTGGTAGTGGTGCTGGTTAAGCGTGCCTTCAATTTGACTAAATCACGAACAGCGTCACCAGCGAAACACCCCCACACCATCTCACCTCCTCCGTGCTTCATGTTAGGAACCAAGCATGCAGATAAAATCTGTTCCCGTTTTCTGCATCTCACAAAAACACAGCAGAATTTGAGCCAATAATCTAAAATTTAATAGTACTGATTTCCACTTTCTTGGCCCAAGCAATTATATATTACATTTGCCTCCATCAGAAGTTGATTTTCTGCAGCTAATCACCTGTTAAGGCCTAATTCATGCAGTCTCCTCCAGACAGTTGATGTTGAAATGCATTCATACAGGCTCTAATCTGAGGTGCTGTCAAGTGGTTATTTCTGAGCCAGGCAGCTCTAATGAACTTATCCTCTGCAGCAATGGCAAGTCTTGGTCAGTCCTTGAGAGCCAGTTTTATCATAGTGTTTGTACTTGAATATACATTCAAAGCGCTTACAATTTTCTGGATTGCCAGACCTTTGTGTCTTAAAGTAATGATGGACTATTGTTTCTCTTTATTCTGGACATAATATCAGTTCAGTGGTACTATTTACTGTTTACCAATGCTACCAATACACAACTGATGATCTCAGGCAAGAAATTCCATCACTTAATTTTTGACAAACCACACCTGTTAATTCAAGACATATTAGGTTACTGTCTCATGAAGCTGATTAAGTTCATGCAAATATTGTGCAAAGCTGTCATCAAGAAAAATGGTGGCTTAATTTGAAGAATCAAAAATGTGTAACACTTTTTTGTTTACTACATAATTCCATATGTATTATTTCATAGTCATATTGGCTTCAGTATTGTTGTTCAATGAAAATAGTCAAAACCTATGAAAGGTAGGTGTGTCCAAATATTTGACTGGTACTGTTTGCCTGACTATTTGTGCTAAACTACGAGTGACTTAAGTTTTTTATATTTTTTATAATATAACAATCTGCAGCTTTTTACTTGTTTGATTCTATCTGTTTGTGGGCAGGATGCAATAAGGAGACTGAAGCCCCTCAACCCAGTATCTGTGTCGATATCCAGCAGAACAGACACAGGGGTCCATGCCCTCTCTAACTCCGCCCACTTTGACCTGCAGCGCAAAAACAGAAAGCCGCCATTTACTGAGGAAATTCTTGTTGCAGCCCTGAATTTCCACCTGAGGACTGAACAAATCAGGTGAGTCGGCAACAATCAAGGTTCGACAGTAGAGGAAAACAAATCTCCTCCCACGGGGCTTCTAATGAACCACAGCCTCATTCAGATTGTACTTCTGGATTTCTACATTACCCTGAATAATGATCTGAACATGTTTTAGCTTAGCTGTGAGCTATTGTTTTGTTCCTGAGCTTTGTGTCTTAATGGTACGATTAAGCCATTGAACAACGACACATATCAGGAAACAAACCAACAGGTGACTGTTGCTGAATTCATCCAACTTTGATACCAGGAGGAAATTAATGAGAATTATTGAAGTGGCAAATAGATTATTTTATTCCTATCCTGCACAGGTTTAGAGAACTCTTTTGGTAAAACATTAACTTCATACAGTACGTACAGGTGGATTAATGATGCTGAGCACCAGACAAGTAATTTCATGCTAAATGAAGCCTGAGCTAATAAAGACACCTGTTCCCACTTTTTAGCTTGATCAAAATCACAAGGACTTCAAATCTCATTCTGGTTTCCTTACTGTTTCACAAGCTATGAGAGGATTTACACATGCTCTTCGAAAAGTATCCGTTTTCTTTGCTTTTCTTCTATTTTTTTAGCCGGGGATACACTGTGTTTTCCATGTAAATATGTAGTGTCAGATGCAGACTGTTATGAGTAAATGTGGCGATCGCTGCATATGGTTGGATAGACAGACGGACAGATGGATGGATAGATAGATTTTAAAATCTCCTCTGCATACATCTTTGTATTATTCAAAACCACCGTCACTTTCTCACATACAGTATGACTACTTAGGTTAGTCTGCTGTGATGTTTAGACAGCAGCTTTTCTGTGTGAGGCGGTACGAATAGTGAGGGATAAAGAGAGTCAGTGAGAAATGGAAGGGAGGTAAGGCAGCTCCCAACATCCCACTAATCCCTAAACCTGCAGAGAGAAGGTTAGAAAGGATGATCCCTGCTCTGCTTTATGATCTGTAGCATCTGTTAGTACACACAAGCACACACATATACATGCACACACATCTAGTTAAATTGAAATTACCATCATGATTACTATGTGAAACTAGTTGTACATTTTATTTTCAGTATTGTATTGAGACATACTCTCTATGCTCAGGTTGGAAAGTCTTGACCTGCCATGACTTAAAAAACATCTTTTAACATCTTACTTGGATGTAACCTAGGAGGAGTTTTTCTTACAGCATAAATCAGAATATGGCCCCTGGCTTGTAGCTTTGATCTGTTTCCTCCTGAGATAGAGAGCCAAAGCAAGATTTGATCATAGACTGCAAACTATACATAAAAATAAAATGTCTTTTTTGCTTCTGCTTCACTTGTCTTTATGAGAACGTGGACCTCATTTAGCCCAAGATGAATAGCCCCTCTCCCATAAGGGGAAACTGCTGAGTAGCAAAAATGGTGCCACACCAAACAAAGCCCTCATTTCCAAATGTGTGAGGCCATGCTTTGTATGCTACTTATGAAAATTTTATATATGTGTGTGTGTGTGTGTGTGTGTGTGTTCATTCCCCTGTGTGGTTTTGGGGCCAGGCGAAGGCTGTCACTTCATATTGTAGCACACACTGGAGGCAAACGCAAGGGTTTCCTCTGCCACGTGTCACAGTCAATCTCCTCCCCTGGAAACGTAACCTAGTTTCTCTCACTGTTCACAGACACACACACACACACACACACACTTAGACTGCACCTACATGTTATGTGTGTATTTGATCAGCATTGTTCTCATAGTTCTAGCCTCCAGTACATTTACACACCCCTAACACTCATCTTCTCCCACTTTCTCGCATGCACACAACATACACATGCATGAATGCATACTCTGTGCAGGCATAGGCATGTGTGGATGAACACAATAGGGTGCTCATGTGCTTTATGCAGTGACAATCAGACTGACACAGCTGGCTGCAGCTCTTTGTTCTCTCACTTTACAGGTGTACACATTAAGAATTCCCACTTGTTACTGAACATTACGTATCTGTCCTACTGAGCATGTTGTAATATTAAATTTACCAAGGGACATGTTTTGATTGTTATTGGAAATTTACATTCACTTTGTAAAATACCTTTTACATTTAAATATTTTCATTTTAGTTTCCATTTGTGAAGCTTGTTGCTGAGTCTGACCGTGCCATAAAAAATTGTTAAGAGCAGATTGTATTAATTTAATCATATTACAAAGAAAGTGAGATGTTGTGTAGCAAAGCAGGGTTAACTTGCAATGTGTCATTGGACTTGATAGAAATAGCATATTTTAATATTTTATGTTTTATTATTAGTATTATATTATTTATATTTTAAGTATATTTTAATACTGGCAGAACTTATTCAACATTTACAGACTTGATGTTTGGATTTGAATTTTCAGTCCCTTACACTCAGTTATTACAGGATCTTGAGACCACAAAAAGTCTGAAAAATTAACACCACAGCTATATAAAGATGATTCAAGATAAAGAGTCATTCAAGTGTAGAGCTTTAATCAGAAATGCTTGTGACATTCTTCAGTTTATTGTAAGAATTGGTCCATTGTCATGAATTGATCCACACTTAATCATTTAATTATAAGGAAGAATGTTTGTGTCTGTGTACATTACAGTTATTTTATGATCCATCCCTGCCTTTGTGTGAACAAAAGACAGGAAGTGTCCACTGTCAGTGATACCCCTGCTGGAATCATATCAAAGAGCCTCGGCTGTTTAGTCTGTTGTGATGCTGTGTGACCATAAGTGCTTGGATCATCAGGGCCCTTGGCAGCCATTTTAGCTGTTGACAGCAGGTGTGGCTTTGTGTCAAAAGTTGCAATGTTGGCATTTTGGACAGTGTCTTATGCACAGTTTTTCTTGTTGGCAGTATGCAGGATGAATGCCATCTGTGTCTGAAGACCTAATTTTTTCTGAAACATGGTTTGTTGTTGAGTGTTCATCTGAATAACTATGTGTTTAACATTATTTCCTGTGCTTTTCAAGTGTCTTTTTTATAGCATAATAAAAGAGAGGACACTTTTGTGCAGGGCATTAGCTGCATGTTGTATTAATGAATAATATGAATTAGAAATTACTGCTCATTACAGTTTCAGGCACAGAGTTTTCAGAGGTTAAAGCTTTTCAGGACTGAATATATGTTGGCTTTCACTCCAACTGCTCTTTTGTCTCTTTTCCAGGATAACACGTGCCCACCGTGTTCCTAAAGACTTCCATGCCCGTTTTAATGCTGAGTCTCGCACCTACGTCTACCGAATAGCCTTGGGAATCTCCCACCATCGTCTGCTTCCCCTCACAGATCACAATCTGTGCTGGAGCCTCCACAACACGTGAGTTATTGGCTCCTCTCTTGACTCTTTGATCTGTCTGTTCATCCTTTGTGATGATTGTCTCACCTTTGAAAAAGAGGATTCTCTCTCAATGTGTTTTCTGAAGTTTTAAACAAATGAACAATTTCCCTTAAAAATGCAAATCAAGCTCAGTCTAACAAATAGGTTCCTTTATACACACACACACACACATACAGCGGACATACCCTCAATAAGCTCATGCCAAACCTTGCAGAAACAATGGCACGTTAAACACATGAATAATCCACACATGCCATGCTGGAACTGCAAATTGGGGCCAGTCAAACAAAGTGTTTTATCTGAGTCGACATCCCAAAAACAAACAAAGAAGAAGGAGGGATAGAAAGGAGACGGGGATGATGTTGGACAGAGTATAAAAAAAGGGAAAGAGACAGGGCTTTATTGTCTGGACAATATTGTTTAAGCTGTGGTTGGACCAGAGGGAGCGTGAAGAAACACATTTCAGAGAGCATACGCATGAGCATTTGTCTGCTCTTCTCCACTTTTTGGGGAAAAGTAGGGCAAGATAAGCTGCGGGCTTATACACATGCAGAACAACACCCACGCACATTACCCTCACTGTGTGTTTTTTTTTTTTTTTCACTCTCTCTTTCCCTCTCCCAACACTCTCCTTCCCTCCCTCGTTCCTCTCTCTGGCATCTTGGCTTCTTTATTCCTCTCTCATTTTCAGCATCCATCTCATCCTTCCACCCCTGAGCATCTCTGCCTTAGCAGCCTCTCTCCGTTCTCTCTTTGATCTGCCTTTCCCTTGTCATCACCCCCCCCAACTTTCCCACTGCAAAAAATATTAATCCCCACTGTTTATTTTAATGCAGAATTTAGTCTTGAAATTTTGCATTTATCAGAACAAGTGCAAATATCTGACTGTGAAACCATAGAGCTCATATGTAGCTTTATGTCTTTGAAGAGCAGCTGAATTTTTGAAATTATTGAAAGAATATTTGCATGATCTAAGCAATATTTCCACAATTTTTCTTTTTTTTATAGAACCTATTATTATATCAGCTTTCCAACAATACACATATTTCATGAAACACAACAACCAGCTTTTGAAAAAGTACAACTTACATTAAACACCCATGTCCCATAGATATTATGTTAATATACAGTTTAACTAAGACTGAACTGTGAGCATATTACAATTTCTATCAGGTGTAATCAGGACCTGTTGTTATTTTACATATCATGCAAGTGCAAAACAGATAGTGAATAAAATTATCCTATCATGCAGGATTGTATCCACATGTACTGCTTGTGCATCATTAAACGTCTTCATGGTTATGTTTAGGTTAAAGAATTATCTTGGTCAAGTTTAATACAAAGAAAAGTTCACAGTGACTTCAGACACAGTGTGTTTATTCACATTTGATTTTCTGTGATTATGTTTTGCATGAAATCCCAAGTCTTGCATTCAACATGTAGCTAAATACATAACAGATCAGTGTTAGTTGCTCTGTGAGGCCGTATTGCAGCTGTGTGCTATGCTAAGGCAGTACTAACAATGTCTATGTGTGCTTACTAATGCTAACATTGTTGTAATGATATTGCTAACATGGAAGTGTTTTGGCATGTGTCATGTTTACCATGTTTACATCTTAGTTTAGCGTAATACCATGCTAACATTTGCTAATTAGCATTTAAGACAAAGTAAAGCAGAGGTTGGTGACATTGTCATTAGTTTTTCAGGTATTTGGTCATAAATAATCATACTGGGCAAATTGAATCTTTTGAACGTTCACATATTTGTATTTTATCTACTTTTTCTTAACCTTGAAAACTTAACAGAAGAATAGACGAGCTGTTAGGTCATTTTTTGCAGCGCACAACCGCATCTTCATTCATGGGAAACTCTCTTCAAGATTTTAAATCAGTGCATTAAGATCTTAATTAGTGAGTAACTCAGCACACTCATCTAGTTCCCTGCTCGCTATATGTCTCTCTGTCTCTCTCTCTCTCTCTCTGTCAGATCATATTTAAGCAGTGACACAAGCATGAGACTGTAGAGAATCAGAGCACCAGGCCCACTCTCGCTCTCTCCCTTAAATGAGCCAGTTGTCGACATGCTCTACTCGCTCACGTGGCTTTTTGCCACAGAAATTTCATATTATATCAATTATTTTTAAAAGCAGGGACACAGAGGCCTAAAAACCAGTCGTACTTACATTGCACCACAGCTGCCGGTCACTTACGAGTCAAATTGCAATATCACAGTGAACCAGCCAAAGTTTATTTAAAAAGTCTGTTATCCATAGAAATTGCATTGTTTTTCAGGATCACTTATAAAAGAAAAACATCTCTTCTTTACATCCCACCAGGGAGCTGGATTTGGGAGCCATGCGTAAGGCCGCTGCAATGCTGGTTGGGACACACAACTTCAGCAGCTTCAGAGCAGTCAGCTCAGAAATGGCTTTTAAAAACCCTGTCAAGACGCTGGAAGTGGCCAAAATACAGCCAGGAAGTTCTTTCGCACACACACACTTCCACAGGTGGGCTATACCAATCTGGGCACACCTACGTTTTTCAAATGTATCAATATAAGATGTTTTATTAATAATTTGCCACTTGGTGGTAGTGCAACAAGCTCTAAATATTAACTATAATATTAACTATAACTAAATATTGACATCATAGATCATATTTAAAAGTGGAGGCAGCCACCAGGCTGAAAAGCTACTTAAATGTACATTATATCTAATGACCATGAGGCAGCAACTCCACTAGGTTGTAAGACAAAGTCAGTTTGTATTGAAGTTTATGTGAAAATGTCCCTACTTCTCACTTGATTTATTACCTCAGTAAACATTTTCCTAATGAGTTCATAATTTTCATTTTTATATTATGGTCTCATTCAGAGGAAAACAGACCCTAAAGCAGGGTGTGCATTAGTGTGTGGCTACCATGAGATTGACAGACTGTATCACACATTGCGACCTGCCTGAACACCAAGATGACAACAGCCAAACTACAAATTCAAGACTTCAAAAAGCTCACAAACCAATGGATGATGTGACAGAGGGTTGCCACTTGATTGAAATGTCTTGATTTTCATGATTCTCACCTATAAAGATGTTATTCTGAACACGTTTGTGCCAGCTGTTTGGCACTGGGCAAACTGGTCCTGGAACAAAAAAGACATTGATGTGTTTCTCAATCTTGCGTCAACTGCTGCTTAAGAAGTTAGTTTTGAATCATTTACAGTCAGTCCACTGCATGTACAGCCTGTCTCCCTTTCAAGCTTCAGTCAGAGTCAGTGGAGTGTTTGATGTGAATCAGTGTCTGTGAGAACTGATTCATGTCCAGTTAAGAACAGCTCGTTCTTCACTTTGTAAAATGATGGACCTTGCTGCAAAATATGCGTCATAGGAAGTACTTTCTTATTATTGTAGGACAACTGATGTATACTATCAGTAAACTCATCCATCTATGACACCTTAAATCATACAGGTAGAAGCTCTTAATTTTTAGTTAATGCTTTGCTGTGTGTGATTGCAGGTTCATACACAGACAAGATCCAATATGATCCATAATAGGAGCCATGTAGACTCTGTGAGATTACACCTCCACGGGGGTCGCTCTACATGCCAAATACCGCTTTCATGGGCATTAATTATTTGCCCTGAAAATATGGTGCACAAGATGGACGTGGGCAGCAGGTCACATAAATGTCACATAGTCCCTGGACCCCAACACAGGTGGTGCATTAAGATGTGGGCATAAGGCTAAAGATCTGTAATGTATTGTGTACTATATTTGCACTATATCCATGGTTGCATTTTCACCAAATGCAGACCGCTTCCCTCTTTTATTCTCTGTGGAGCTCCAATGAATGGCCAGATGTGGGATAGCTTTAGTCTCAGTCGGGTTTTGGTCCTTCAGAAAGTCAGCAAGTTGAGCTACAGTACATTTACTTTTTCACGAGGGTCACTATTCTAAGTAACAACAATAAAACAAGAAGAAACTGAGCAGTGAATTATTGAAAAACCAAAGGTTAGACTAAATTTTTGATCCTAAAACAGGGAGCCATGCAGTATGTGAAGCTGAGTCCTTTGTTCTCCATTCAACTTGGGAAAAAGGGATTTTTTTTTTTCCAGAAAGAAATGGTTGATCTCTTTGTCATGCATAAGTAAACAGTGCTCCATTTCAGACTTTGTTGTGGCCATACTGTACATTTACTGTAAGTCTGAGTTCACTTCTGGTTGGGACTTAATGTAAATTTAATTAGCATTAATAATTCAGTAATACTTACAAGTAAGAGGTCTTCATAGAATTTACTGGTCGCATATATGTGCACAGTATTGTAGGAATGAAGTTTTCACATTCTTCCTCCTCATCCAATACATATGTGACTCCAAACACAAACATCTTTCTCCTTTGAATTCTAAAGTTACAAGTTGCTATTATTTTCACCATAAATTAATTTGAAATGTGTGATTTTCAGATAAATGTCTCAGCAATTGAATGGATGGACGTAATGGAATTTGGTGCAGATATTCATGTGTATCCTTGTGCCTCTCAGAATGAACTGTAACAGCTTTGGTGATCCCTTGAAGATGCTATATGCAAGTTTTTGTTATTCCTACTTAGCCGACATTATCATTGACAGCTCTTTATTTGCTACTCTAGAGGAAATGTGAAACTTCACACCTTTACTTACCTTTACTTTCTTATAAACATTTACTTACCTTTACTTTCTTACATAAAGAACTCACCAGTGGTGGAAAGCATGTTAGCTCTTGTTTTGCTTCCATTTTTATCACTTTTTCTTCTGAAGTTAGCATGCTAACCACATAGCACCGGTGTGGCTGAGATGTGCCGTCACTCTCCGATACTGAGTCACTGCCACATCCAGCCACTGAGGATCCTAGTCTCACTGTGCTGAACTGTAAGAACTGAATGTGGAGGTATAGAGTTGAGTTTTCAGTGAGGATCAAATGTAGTTTCAGTGCAAATGATGATTTCATGATATTACAATCAGTATCCATTTTTTGGGAATTTGGTTCCAAACATATATATTGATATATGTGATTCAGATTCAGCTTCTAGTGACACATATTCCCGTCCATGTTTTAGCATTACCGTCATTATGTCAAGACATTTGTCATCAGACGCAAAGACACAGATGTGACTGCGACATGAGACACAGCCTCACTCCAGCCTCATCTAAGAGATACTGTCCCTCACCAGAGTCCATAAGCTAACAGCCCTGCTCTATAAATCTGTCTCTGCACTCCTTACATGTCAGATGTAATCAGACAGCAAGAGCTGAGTCAAATTTGCATTTGACCCAATTCTTCCTTTTTTGTTTATTCTGTTCACAAAATATAAAGTCAGATTTTTTTTTGGAGGGGGGCACTGAAGCCACAATCATCAGAAAGAAAAAAAAAAACAGATTCATGCTTTCAATGGCAGTACACATAATCCTGTTGGGCCTAAGCTGCAGTGGTGTAGTCAGCATGTGACATTTAAACAAATCTTTGCACGAGGACAGTGAGGGACTCATCTGATGTCTGGCATAAGAATGAATGTCACATCAGCCTCTGACTCTGTCCACACAGTGGGGGAAGCATTGAAATGTATAACAAAAGAGAGATAAAAAAAGAGACAGAACGGACTTTCTGTTTTTTCGTTTTTTTCTTCAGTTGAAAATGGTAATTATTAATTGGTCCGGTCTAGGGAAACACATTTTCAAAGAAACTTGTTTTTTTCCCGTCCTCCTCCCATATAGTGACTGATTAATTCTATAATATATCTGACAACCATTTATGATATTGTTTTTGCTTGTGAAGTGATGCTTAAACCTTGTGGAAATATTTAACCTTTCTGTGGCATGGCACGCTCAGTCAGTGGTGCCAAGTAGATTTCATGCCTTCAGCCATTAATATTATTAATGTAGTGTTTCATAAGAAGTGTTGTGGATATGTCTTAAAGCCTTTGGGCATCTTTCATCCAATATGCAGACAACACAAAAAAAAATAAACAGCTGTGATTTTAAATGATGGTGTATGCACTTATCTAATATTAGCATTTGTAAAAATTTAACAGGAGTTGGTTTCATTTTCAGAGACATCCCGATATGGGAACTGACATTTAGGAGCAGGTCTTTCCTCTACAAACAGGTAGGTACCCTCTTAGTGTCCTCAATTTCTTTAAAACAGCTAATGTATTTCTGTTAATGTGCTTAACTGTCATTGTGCAGCAGTTCACTGTGAGGATGTATTGCCATCTGCTGGTGATAACTGAAAAATATGGATTGTCCAATCTGATACGTGATGATATTAGTGTAAATAGTGTTCCTTTGGTTCTGTGCTCCAGGTGAGGAGGATGACAGGGGCTCTGGTGGCTGTGGGCCAGGGGCGGCTGTCAGTGCCCCAACTGAAGGATGTATTGGAGGCTCAGGACTCTCTGGCCTACCCACAGGGCCTGGCTGCTCCTGCTCATGGCCTTTTCCTCACCAGGGTGGACTACAAAGACACGGGTGAGGAGGCTCAAAAACCCCTCCAGTAGGAAGAAATCAGGCTAAATCTAAATTAGCAAATGATTTCAACATCAAACAATACTGAAAACTGCTCAACTGTGCACCGTGTATGACGGCAACCTCTTTCTCTACCTCCTCAGACCTGCAGCTTTTTCAGAGGTCAGATGAGCAACTTCCCTCCACTGGAAACTCAGAGGATTAATTCTACTTCAACAATTCATCATTCATCATTATGAATACAGTCCATATTACTGTACGTAATGATTGTAAAATAGATTTTGTAGTAGAATTATTCATATTTTTACTTTACAGCAAAACATGGCAGTGGCCCCTTGTACACTTCCACAAATAAGCATTGGACTGCATACAGATGGACATCTATATGTTCTTTTAATTCAACATATTAAGAATACATAACTGTGTCCATGAACGCAGCTCAGCTACAGAATACCACACACCTTGAACCTATCATTGTCTACACAATACCTTCAGGTTACAACAACTTGTCTGAAGCCTGGTTAGGCAGTATTACTCTTACGTATACATGTATTAACTGGGTTTTGTAGGTTCTCACAATTATCAAACAAGGTATACAACATGTGGAGAAGAGTGTTAAGTTCTATAGCCAAAACTGCTTTGTGTGTCCATGGCTCTCATACAGTGGTTTTACATTATGGATCAACAAAGTGCACACTCTCTCGCTGAAAATGTATACATCCAAATGTCCAAATAAAACTGCATACACTGCTTCTTTAGCCAAAAGTCTTCACAGATTATTCTTGTGGACTTTCAGCACACTCACTTGCTTCTAATTTGGCTGCATCTGCTCACTGAGTGATTTTCAGCAAGTTGTCTGTAAACAGTCCGTTAAAACCAGACTACCACCAGCAGTCTTCTCTGTGCCGGTGGGAGCCAGATGAGGTTTGTCGAAGGTTCAGAATTACCAATCACTGCCCTTAATGTTCCAGCGCATTGATCAAATACACCAGGCATCATACCATTTCCTTAATTTTGTCCAGTCACCTACTGATGCAAGGTTAACTGATTTAGGCTCACTGTATTCGAAGTGCTGCGTCTGTCAAAAATGGAGCCTCATGAGGAATGTTTGTGCACTTCTTAGAAGTGTCAATAATTCAGTCATACTATTTCTTTAACCTAAAAATTTTAAATATGTACACAAGTACATGTTTCCTATCCAGGCGACCATGTTGGAGCAACACAGTGAATCTGATTGGCATAGGTCCTCAAGTCAATTCAGCATTTGGTTTTAAGATAATTCACACATCCTAAAGACGTCCATTATTCAATATATAATCAAAATTTCAAGTGTTAGTCAGAATATTAAGCCCAATGTCTTAGAATATCAACAACAAAATCATATGTATATATAATGCACTTGAGGAAGGCATTGCGTATATTTTTAAACTCACAATCCTTAATAACAGCACAGTCTGGGTGAAGAATGTAGCTGAGCTAAAGTCAAACTGGAGACCCTGATTGAAAAGATTGTGTGGGACAGTGAGACACAAAGGGAAACTGATCACATCAGACCTTAATGGCCACATTTGGAATTAAAATGAGGTTTTATGAGACAGATGAAGGAAAAAAAGAAGACTAATGATTAATGCTTAGCAGTGGCGCCAAGCCTTGTCCTGACAATGGCCCTAAGAGTTTTTAAAATAACATAAATAACGCGTGTAAGATGTGTGGTTGGCTAATGATTGCTTACTGGTTAAACACAAACACCTAAATGTCCATGACTTGAAGTTAGTGTATTATCACTCTAGGCAGCCTTTTTTGGCATTTGACTACACACCCTGATGCTAAAGCTGAGGTTAATTCAGGATTAATTTGTGTTATGTGAATACAGGTTGACAGTATTTGATAATAGCTATCACAGGTTGATAAGTTTGCATAGACCCTTGAAACCAAACCACCACCATCTTAAGAACATAATCTTAATGAATAAACTACCACTTGGAGCATCATACCCAATTTCACCCTTTGTACAGATTTTGGTAGATTAAACAAACGCACAGTAAAAGCTGTAATAGTCTATATGATATGGTTACATTCAGTTATACTTTTGTTCTTTAAAATAAAAAAAAAGTGGCACATAGAAATTATTTCTCTATTAGGGTTTTTATGAATCTCTTTAACACAATAGCTTGTATCATGCCACCACTAGAGCCAACACCAAAAAGTGTTTTTTGATCCATGTGTATTCAGTAAAAGAGAATCAACTATGCCTGCCTTTGCAGCATCACGATACACAGCAATAAACTCATGGACTTTATTTAAAGAAGTACAAAGAGTGAAATGGGTATGTTCCAGAGACTTACAAAACACTCGTCTGAGAGGAGACATATCCACGTGTAAACATATGTTGTGTTTGTGGTTTTGCTCTTTCCTCCGACGGCTAAAAAAAAAAAATAATAATAAAAGCATAAAACACTGTAGGAGCGTAGAGTCCTTGGAGAGCGAAGAGGGGAAGGGAAGTCGGGTCGGTGTCCTTCATGCGATCACACCCTTCTCTTTAGCTGGCGATTTTCTCAATTTCATCCAGATCATCTGTGTCTAGTTTTTCAATTTTTTTATCTGTGGAAGGAAAGATCACAGAGGCTCATGTAAATGTCTTTACATATAGTGGATCAGAAGTCTGAAAAGAATGATCGCCACAAAAAAATTATAATCAAGACAAGTAATCCATGCTACGGAACACAGTGAATTCAGTTTTGATCTAGTTCGTGAGTAGAAGACCAAAAGGTGTGTGACTGCTGTCAGACTTACTGAAGTGCTCTTGGATCCTGTTGAGGATGTTCATGCTCATCTTGCTGTCCACCATGTTGATGGCCAGTCCCCTTTTGCCAAATCGACCTGTGCGGCCAATCCTGTGCAAGTATGTTTCATTGTCGGGGTTACCGTCTTTGTCCACTGGTAAGTCAAAGTTGATCACCACAGAAACCTGCTCAACATCAATACCTGAATATAAGACAATCAGAGTGAGAGATGGTTAGTTATTTTCATTAATTATAATCACATGGTTCAGTCAACAATCTTTTTTTCCAGATACTGAACTATGGCTCCACTTTTCTTCCACCTGAACATTTTCCCCTCATCTTACTTCTAAATACATGTTTTCGCTATTCTACACAACTTGCCTTTGAGATTTGTCTTAGTTGCAAAGCTGATCAAATATGGAGACTGTACACGTAACAGATAGTTATGATCATATCACATTCATTCTTCCCATTCTGACAACCTATAGATCTTACCTCGAGCACAGACATTTGTAGTGACCAAGACCTTCTCCTTGCCATCTCTGAAGCGTTCAATGACAGCAGCCCTCTGCTCCACCTGCATCTCTCCACTGAGCAGTGCCACTTGGTGGCCTTCTCTGGATAGCTCCCCTGCTAACCAGCCTGCAGTCTTCCTCGTCTGGAGAGAGAGAGAGAGAGAAGTTCAGCCAACTATTCCCTTTGCCCTGAGTTTTATCTCATTAGGATCATGCAGAAAAAGCTGCACGTGATAGTTTTTGCTTTTAATACAGGTGATGAATGGAGATAATATATATTTTTTAAATTAGAAAAGCACTCAGCTAATACAAAGAGCTGTATTTAAACAAAACCTGTATCCACACACAACTGTATGTGGAATTAAAAAAAAAAAGCACAGTTCTGAACTTCTGTTTGAGCTTACATGGCAGAAGATCATGGCCTGGGCGATGGTGATGGCTCCGTAGATGTTACAGAGCGCTTGGAACTTCTCCTCCTTGCTGTTGCACAACACATAGTACTGTTTAATAGTATCCAACGTCTCCTCCTCTCTCTTCAACTTGATGATGTTGGGATCAGGCACGATGCGCTGGGCAAAGTTCCACACCGTTTCTTCAAACGTGGCTGAGAACAGCAACATTTGGCAGTTTTTAGGCAGCATCCTGTACGGCAGGGAAGAGAGGAGCAAAACATCAGTAGTTGCAGAGTTAAAGGGGTTAAAGTGTTCAAAATCTGAGAGCACATTATAGAATCTCAAAATGAAAAAAAAATTTACTTACAGGAGAAATTACTTTGTTGATAAGAATAGATTAACAATATGGTTTCACAACCCTGTACACGATTTCCTAATGTATTAATGTTTTTTTTTTTTCAAAATTGACAGTAATTTTTTATTTCTGTTCATTTCAGCTGACCTCTGGATGCGGATACTCTGGTCCTGGTGACCCTGTGTGGCGATCATGACGTCAGCCTCGTCCAACACAAACACCTTGATCTTCTTGGGGTCTATAAATTTGAACTTACTGCACCAGTCTAGCATGGTACCAGGAGTACCAATAACTATCTGTTCCTGCAGCTTCCAGCCCCGCTGCACTGTAACATGAACAAGAACCAAGTGCTCATTACCACACAATTCAATCTCCAGTGCACATCCGTTTGCATCAACAGGAACCATTCAATCAAATAATACATTGTGTGTGCAGAATTGTAAGAAGCAGTGAAGCCTTACATTTATTTCCTCTGATGGCGTAGACTAGTTTGACCTCAGGATAGTGCTTGCCCATCTGCTCAATAACCTTACCAGTCTGAAGTGCCAATTCATATGTGGGTGACACACACAGGCACTGATGGAGAGAAATAAAATGAGGGAGATGAATGCTCAAGTGGTCATTCAGTTAAATTGTCAACATTAAATAATTATTGTGGGAGGCAGAATTATTTGACTGCTAGAAATAAGAGTCGTATATATGAATAAAGAAATTTGGGATTTCTTAGGAATTGAGGGAAGTGTATACTAACCTGTGGATATTTGTTGTTGGGGTCTACATGGCTAAGCATGGCCAGGACAAAGGCAGCTGTTTTCCCTGTTCCTGACTGCGACTGAGCAATCAGATTCTGTGGACTGGAGAAAATGAGGAATTAGGATCTGAGATAGAGGAAAAAATGTTTTGTTTTTTTTTTTTTGTTTTTTTTTTTGCCATGGCACTTTGCATGTCAATGGGGCAAAGTGGTGTAAAGTAATTAAAAGTTATATGGTGCCTACTCAGAGTGAGGGATCACTGAGTATTAAGAAACATGGTACTTTGTTGCAAGACACCACAACATTTACATGCAGGGTTACTCACGGTTCAGCCAGCATCATAGGTAAGGCAGTCTCCTGGATTTTAGATGGCCGGTTGAAACCCATGCCATAGACACCCTGAAGCAGCTGAGGTTTACTGCATAGAGGAGAAAATAACGCACATTTAACTTAACACAAACATCTACTAATGAAAAAAAAAAGAAAAAGTTTCAACTCTGAACCACCTTTTTTTTTTAAATTACATCTGTGTGCCCTAAATACTCTACGACTGATAATTAGTTAATAATGGGAACTGGAGCTTAAAATACTGGAAGACAAAAGAGATGAACAGAAAAATAGATGATACACTTACAGTCGCAACTCTTCAAAAGATTTGACAGAGTAGAGCGGAGAGTTGGGATCCTTCTGAAGAACTTCCACTTGGTTAGTATTATTGACAAGATTATTCCGGATCAACTTGTTCAACAATGATTGTGCCGCTTTGTCCTCTTTGAAATATAAAAGAAAAAGAAAAAAATGTGGTTGTTTAATCTGTATCACCTTCAGATGCAACAACGCATCTAGATTAAGGTCAATAGATAATGATTCACCAGAGGATGGCTAGTTTTGTGGTGTGTGAATAATAAATGTCCCACCTTTGTCATCATCATCTGTTGTCTTGTTTTCTCCTTCAGCTTCTGACTTTGCAGCTGCACTGCTGAAGTCTGTTGCGTTTGCAGCTGTACCTGCAATGTTAGTATATTTATGTCTCAATTATTGTTGGGATTACTGGTTTTCTAACAGCTGAATCTTACTCCTCCTTCAGTCCTATGCACTTACCATTTTCTTCTGGTTTCTCTTTAATTTGAAGGTTACCGATCTGTAAAGAGGAAGATAAGAAAGTTTAATGCTTGCCATCACACGAGAGTCACTCTGTGCCTTTAGCGGTGTAACGCGAGGAGCACAGACTGGGACCAAGTCATGGATGCAACAGCTTCAGCTGAACTATTTGGAAGCCGCTTGCATCGTTTGTTAGCCAGCTAAGTGCTAAAGCTAGTAACTCATTGAACACGCAGCATCTCGGCTCTAGCTAACTTTCTTTAGCTCCCACCACCCGGTTATTTCATCTTAACGCAAAAGAAAACGACACCGGGACAAACTGCCCAGCGGCCCAATCTTATCAAGTTTACTATTGTCGTTATAGGATTTCATATGTCAACTACAATGCTGAGTGGTTGTTTTACGTGAACATTACACCAGAACAGGCCAGGGCTTCCTCCAAACAGGCTAACAACACGTTAGCTCGTGTTGCGTAAGTTACGCTTTACCGATTCCGCCGCGGCCTCTTGTTCGTCCACTGCCTGAGCCCAGGAGTCCGTAGCCATCGTGGAGACAGTTTCTTCTCTACTTATTACACTCGGGGTGACTCAACGGGGAAAGCTAGCTCAGACAGCCGAGTCAGTAATGTGAAAGTAACTAATTTCCACAATGGCGTGCCGAAACCGATTCTTGGCAACTGTGCAACAGCTCACATGTCCGGGCAGAAAGACAAGTGCCAACGGATAGTTCCTAGTTTAGTGGACGGTCCCACCCGGTGTATAGAAATAATATCTCAAGTACGTCCTCGGTCTATTCAAAAATTATTTAAACAGTTTAAATGTAATATATGATATATATCTCTGTGGATCTAGATGCTAAAATTCAGGAAATTAGAGGCCGAGTTTCAAGAAACACCACGTCCCTGAACCTGGAGGTGGCGCCAAAACGTTTAGCATAGACTCGCTCCTGTTAAATATTTATTTGTGTCCAGAATAACAAAATCTGAACACATACACACACACACACACACACACGCTGCAGGTCCTTTTATTTAAAATACAAATAAGGGGTCAGGTAGTAAAGAAGCGGTCAACTTCCTTTTTAGCCGAGGCCCCGACCTGCTGAGGGGCCAGATGTGAAACGACCTGTATGATATTAATCGACATTATGCCTGCGCCTTGCATTTTACTAAATACATGTGAATGAAAACAAGTGCTTATAATGATCATATCATATACATCTTTTTTTCATTGGCCCACAGAGTGCGTTATTGCCCCAAGGCCCCCTAGTGGTTAGTAGACAATGTGAAAGTAGTAACACTGGTAGGACAGACATCTTTAGACTCATGTTGAGTGTTTAAATGTGTTTTCAGTTTGTCAAATTGTGTTAATGGTGTTTTGCTGTGTCCTGTTTTTTAATGAGAAACATGGAGTGATGAAGGTCTCATCACAATGAAACATCCCTCTCTTATAATCCCACCTCAGCTCTTCTTTCTAGAAGGACTAGAATCAGGTCTAAGATCAGTGGGAAGAATGGCACTAAAGAAGACATGAGGTGAAGTGATACAGTATTGTACTGAATTTGATACATTGGAGTGAAGTGGCTCACAACTTGTTGGAGATTTCATATCAGCCCTGATGTCTGTGCAGTAAATGCAGCATTATTGCACAAATTACTGATCTCAAAGCACATTTGATGATGAGAAACGTTGTTTTGATTAATGTACATCTTGTCACCGGGTTGAATCTGAATGTATAGTTTGGGGATATATAGTTATATATTATATTATATATAATATCTGCTGGGCAGTTGTACTTAACACAAAATTCAGTCAAGCAAATAAGATTTAACTGAAATGAAGTAACATTAGCCACACAACTCCTGCCAGTCCATAATTACACCTTGTGCATTAAACTGAGTCAGACCAGACCTTCTCTGTGTTCACTACCTGTTCACTATGCATTACTTTCCAGGAGGAAATCTTTTCTAAGAATTCACAAATGTTTTTGGGTGCAAATTATTTGATCATGTTTTTAGAAAAGAATAATTGTTATTTAGAATGACTACATAATTGAGAGTTTTACTGAAATAATGAGAGGGAAAAAATAAATAAATACTGAGACCACGAAATTAAAATGATCAGACGCATGAATGAACTCACAGCACACCATCATTTTTAAATACTAACAACCAGTTGTGAGTGAGAGAGGCTTAATGTCCCTTTAGCAATGTAGGTCAATGCAGTTTTTTGGGCTGCAACTTCTAGGCAAAACAACAGATCCATGCATGATTACTAAACCACATATACTAGACAAAATCCACTAAACAGGGTTTCCCCAAAAAGATGCTGATGTAAAACTGGGCCACTCCTGGGACCCTGGGACTTTTTCTCCCTCTTTGTCACTGCTGCTGGCCATGAAATCAGACAACCTAGTTGGAATCCAAAGTATGTTGTTTTTATAGTTTTTGTAAGGATTAAACCAACAAGATAAAAAAAAAAAAAAAAAACATTGTTGAACTTCAGAAGTACACAGATTTTGTTTTTTCTGGACATTATGTACCAACATGAGAGTTGTTTCAATCCTCTTCTCTAACTCTGGGCAAGAAAATGAAAGTATTGAGTGTATATACCGAAACGTTTTCTCTAAGTGTGTAGTACCGAGCTGAGAGCTCTGCTCTTCATCAGAAACAGTTCATCAGGCCAAGCTTTTCAGTCATGACACGTACATGTACATAACAATTAGGTTGCAAAATACGAAAGAAGCCCTCTATCCCAGGTTGGTGCTTCAGTGGATACTGGACTATTAACCAGAGCAGGACTCCTCTGAGGAACCATGCAGGAGCACTTGGGGTCACCTCTGGAGCCAGACTGCTGTGAACTGGCTGCTCCTTAATTGAATGCAGAATTGATTTCACACATTTCGACTGCTCCACTGGGATAGATGGATAGATGATGACAGTGGCTTTGGATTGTGCTGAAGGAGATTACATTGATCTCCGTTCTGCTGTCATCCAATGGTCACTGCCACTGTGTGTGTGTGTGTGTGTGTGTGTGTGTGTGTGTGTGTGTGTCAGTCTGTGTTTATCTACATGTATGTGTGCACATACATTAGTCGGTGTGTGTCAGCATGTGAGAGAAGATACAGGGAGTCTCTTAGATCGTCAGTTTGGAGACAAATTTATCAAAGGCTTGAAAGGGCTGAGTTTATTGTTGCCTCCAATCAGCTGCCTTGCTGGAGGTATCCATGGCAACTGAAAGAGTAAAAGTAAGGTTTGAGGTCTCCAGAGAATTTGGAAGAGACAGAGAGAAGGACTTTGTATTGCCACATAAGGACTCATTTCAAGTGCTGAATATGACAGAAAGGATATCAATATAGAGTGGTCACGGTTTTCTGTGTGAACAGTATGAAGAAAGATAAACACTCAGCCCGCAAATACAAAATATAAGATGGCTCTAACGCTACTCCATGCTTATACATGCACCGATGTCCCTGGTTATGTAGGCAGCACTGCTATTCACCTATGCTCTCCATACATTTATAGAATAACACTTCATGAAGCTGATAACATTGGAGCTTGAACCTGGGTCCTTAAAGGAGGATTTGTGTCTGGTTAAAAATAAAAGAAATATGCAATAAAAAAGATGTTATATGATAATGTGAAGAGAATAAGAGGTACAGGAGGTAAAACCTTTATTTCCAAATACCCATGAATCATGTGACATTTAAAGCCTTGAATCATTTTTGTCATTTCTTATAAATAGAGATTCTTTCTTTCTCTCTTTTTTAAGATTTCTTTTTTTTTAACTTTCTTTATTAACATGCAAAATATGTGGTATGCAGTAATGATTCATTTTTCATTGGAAAACAAATGTCATCTGTCGGAAGCAATTTTTTCTATGTGCTATTATCATGGGTCATGTACTCCCATGTGGGATAGTCCATATCAGTGGTATGACACAAATATAAAATATTAATTCAGTCATACATTCATTCATTCATACACTGCCTGAAGGTACTTTTGAACAGTGAAAGGGTGAACAAACAGTTCACCAGTAGTGTGATCAATGTGGGATTTTAGTTTGGTGGCGAATAAAAATGTCTATTATGTACCCACACTGCTTAATAGACATGACAACTGACTGAATAAATTAAACGCAATTATGGATCCATTCTGACTTGCTGTGATTGGTGAAACACAAATGTTGGTTCAGACTAAATATAAAGTGAGATGTAACAGTCTCATAAAGACTAAGGTGAAAAGACTGTATACAACAGGCTCGTATAAAGGCATAACAAGTACTGCAGACAGGCAAGATCATGTTTTTTTCTTTTCATCTGGTTTTCAAATATTTCCTGTTTTGTTTTTGGGTCACTTACCTTTTCCTCTTGGCATGGTGGAGCAGTGGTTAGCACTGTCACCACACATGATGGTTCTAGGTTCAGATCCCGGGATGTGGGAGTTTGTATGTTCTTCGTGTGCCTGTGTGGGTTCCCTTCGGCTACCCAAACACATGCACTTAGGTTAGTTGGTGACTGTAAAAATTACCCATAGGTGTGAATGTGAGTGTTGTCTCTAGATAATGGACGGTTGGACCATTTAAGATCCCTACTTCCTCCTACTGTCTTCCTCGTCTCTGTTGTTGTCTGCCCTGCACCTGTGTCTCATTTTGTCCAATTCCAATGTCCACCTTCACAGACTCACAGACTTTGGTGGGCTTTCACTGGGGGGCATTTCAGATATATATATAGATGTCATCCACAGGTTTCTGAGGGGCAGTTTTCAAGCACAGAGTGTACTGCTTTCCTGTTGCCATCTTGCCAGTGCCTGACTCTGCTAAACTCCCGGCTAATCCAAAAATGGGCAAAGTGGCGGGGCGTGTGTGGAGGCGATAATTCAGTGCATACCAGATTGTGGCAAGCACGCACTCACTCACCTGTTACTCAGAGCAACACACACTCAACACACACTCAGTTATACAAAGCTATTAGCCTTAATAAATTTCAAATAGGTAAATTAGATTTTAAAAAAAATCTGTATATAAAGGATGAAATAAGATATAGAGAACTGTTTTTTGTAAATGTGTTTTTTTCTCTGTAAAGTTGGTCATTTTAACCACGTGGACACCAAGTGGTCAGTTGAAGTGAACTGCATTTTGAGACCTATGCGTATTTTCTGTTAGTCCATATTTTTGCAGACTTTGCAGACAAACAGCAATAATAAAAAAAAGAAGGGAGAAGAATGGTTAACAAACAAGCATGAGAGGAACAAGAAGTTTACATGTGAGCATAAATGCATAGTTCACTGGTGATTGATAGCCAGAATTATGTCATTTGTCCTACATGATTATACGTTTCAAATCTGCTTTAATCAGCTCATCAGCAATTTTTTTTAGCTGATGAGAGGGAACGAAGAGGGGGAATAAAAAAATTGCCACACTTGTACCAACTTATTTGGCGACATCAAGGTAACGTGATATGTCACAAAGTGCTATGCCCTTCTCCGTTGGGCCCTTGCAGCATCTCACACACACTCACTTCAGGTGATGTCAGTTAAATCTGTGAAGGCTCAGACCTTACTGACATTGTGATGAAGTCATTGCCTCCTCTCTCCAGGGCTCTCTCTGCTCCCTTCTCTCTGTGTTGGTTTTCTGTCTTTTATTCTGTCTCCTTTCCTGGTCCTTCACTGACTTCTTAGCTAGTTCTCTGACCTTGCCATACTAGCCCTTTTGAATATGTCTGCCCACCCCTGAGTGTCTGTCTGTGTACCAAACTATTTTTCCAGTCAAGGCACTGAGTCCTCGCCTTGTGGTTACCAGTTGTTACAGTAGCAGTCTCCGACAACTCTGACCAACAGATCAACAGACAAGTTGGTAGAAAATGAGTGTAACTCATTCTGGGGCTGGGAAAGGTGAGGTGGGAACTCTTTAGAGGCTGAATGGCAGCATTTTAACAGCAAACAGACATTAGTACCATTAATATTTATTTAGAGTCATGTCTCTGGACACTGGACAAATGGAAGTCCAACATTCACACTCTTTCTAGCTTTGTTTTCAGTCACCTGAAAATGTACCTGATTCTTCAGCTGCTAAATGCTTCATTGTGCTCGTCAGCTAGTTGCTAACTTTGTCTGTTTGCCATTTGGTGCTGTTTAGGTTTTTGGTGGTAAAGTTTTTACTAAGTTGAAAACTGCTGAGCTGAAAGATACTAAAACATTGATTAGTCATTGTGGTTTTGCACTATGAGTGACTCCTTTCAGATAAGTAAACATGATCATTCGACCCATTGTTCATCTAGAAATATTGATGATGCCAGTTAATCTAAAATTAATCTTCTTTACAGTTGAAGGAGAACATGAGGATGAGGGAATAGTAGACTTCAGAAATATGTTGATTTAGATACGCTACAAGTGAATGGACACCCAAGCAACACCCAAATATATGTAACAGTTTGGTCTGATTAGTCAGATAAATAATTAGGTGATTAGTCAACTATTTTGATTATTGTTATTATCCTTTTTAGGACTTCAGTCATACATGATAAATTCAGAAGGCATCTGAAGATGTGACCTTGAGCTGTTGGAAATGAAAACCACCACTTTTCACTATTTTCTGACACTTTATAGACAAAATAAACTGCAGATGAATCAAAAACAAAACAATCATTGTTTTGCAGCCCTAAGCATCTTATTGTAAAACCATGGACATTGATATGTTGATTATATCATTTTATGATTGATAAGTTACTCTCCCTCACTCCTCTGAGAGAGCTTTCTGCAAGATTTTGGACCCTGGCTACATGAATTTGTTACCTTTCAGCCACAAGAACATTAGGCCATCTGAGACATCTGAGGCAACACAGGTCCTCTGAGGCTGTGTGATAAGACCTGGCTTGTTCATTTGAAACATGTTGGATGGAGTTGAGGCCAGGGCTCTGTGCAGGCTGATTCCTATTCACACTGTCTGAATGGTGATAGTCAGGGGTCTAATAGCCAGAAAGGTAATCAGTACATGTATTATTCTCAAAATGGATACTAATATGGTTCCATTATAACCTGGCTATGACACTAATACTATGTAGTGGTAGCAAACCTGTGTGTAAAACTATTCAACAATGGGAGTCTGTCTCCTCCATCTTGTTCCCTCTGTCTTTAACATGGCAGCATTCAGGTCCTTGGATGTCCATCGATAGCTAATTAATCAGAATCAAAGTGAGAAAAATCCTGTAAACACAAACAAGCTGTGTGCACGGGTCCATAGGAGAGAAAGAGAGAAGCAGAGAGGAAAAGAAAGAGATTAAGGGTGGATTCTCCCTAGACTTCTTCTACATACTTTCTTCTGGTAGTCAAGAGTCAAGATTCATACCCCTGATCCTTGGTCTGTGCCGACTCCTCACTGTTTGCTCTATGCATCTCTAGCAAGACAAAAAGGAAAAAAAAAAATAAAATACAGAACCTGCACACCCACGCTAGAATTAAAATGGTGATGCAGCACTTGTTTCCTGTCAACAAGAAAGCATATACAGAGAAAGAGAGTGAAAGTGAGATAGTGTGTGAGAGAGGGCAAGATGGAAAGAGTGAGCGATAGAAAGGAAGAGAAAGGGAGTAAGGGGCTGACAGCTGGTTGGTATTCCTGAGGCTTAGCCAGAGAGGCTGATGGTGCAGAGTGGACATCACCAAGGAATTTCAATGTGGAGAGAGCGGCTTGCTGTTGTCAGAGTCAGAACTCTAACCTTTATATTACAGGCCTGACTGTTTTACAAAGTATTGTGTGTTTGATAAAGTAAAAGCTTCTCAGATCAGTAATAATAATTATATTATATGGGCATCTTATTTTAAATAACAGAAAATGTTGATTCGCTGGGATTAATTTTATTTCCTATCTCATATATGTTTAATTCTTCATAAATACTGATTTTATTTAGATTTTTGATTACGACAATAGGTCACTTTTTTCTGGACACAGCTTTATACTTTGGGGAAATGTGTTTAAAAATGGCACATAAAACTTGCAATGTTTTTCCATTTCATGGAAGTACAGCCATTATGAGGCTGGTAGTTTATATATATCACTCTGTAAGTATCATATAGCCTCAATAAACAATTGGAAAAATCTGATACTCAATGCATGATACTATCAAACAGAATGGAATAAGATGCTTTAATCAATCGTGAGTCTAAGGGGAAAAAAGGAAAAAATAACTTATTCTAAAAAAGAAGAAGAAACAAAGATTAAGTATAAACAAAATTCTCATTGTTTCATGTGACTGATGGTCAGTTTATGTGGTTTGACTTAACACTAAGTTGTTAAAAAGAAAAGATGTAGGAATCCATATGTTGGGCTGAGCCTCCAGTATGATCCAACACAGTGTCAGTCCCAAGGTTGGTTAGGCAACCACAAGCATCTGGATCCACCCTCCCTCCTACTTTCCCCAGGGAAAATCCAGCTATCAGTAAACTCAACCGATCCACTCAGTAAACAGCTGGATTATTACATAACACATGGTGGGAGATAAATAGCCCTGAGTTCTTTGAAAAACCTGAAAAAAAAAAAAAAGATTAGGCAGACTTTCCGTTCACTCATGCAGTTTGGAGTTCAACAGTCATTGACAATCACATGGCCGTGTTCATTCATCTACTGGGGCCAAAGAGCTTCAAGGCTGTCAAGCCCCGGCTTAACAATTTTCAATTCCTTAATAATTTATTGATGGCGGACAGTCAAATTGCATATCAATAATGTAGGAGGGCTCAGTACAGTGTTGATACAAAACACCCTTTCAGTCGGGCTCATTCATGCTCACAGACCTGCAGACATATGTACTATGTTTAGTCCCACGTGGTCCGGTGCTGGCACAATACATGAATCCAATCTGCATCAGTGAGCTGTGTAATGTTAGTTGATGATGGAAGGATGGATTCTCATGTTTTCTTTCATGATTCTGTCTTTGAAGAATTATACAGGATAAAGCCCCCAGAGGTGGAAAAATTAGGCTTTTTATGGGAGGGGGCCTGGGAGAGAAAAAAAATACACACTACAAAGACACTGATATGAAGAACAAGGACAAATTGTTTCCTGGTAAATTGATGCAACTGTGGTACATTAACAATATACATGATATGTTTTATTCTATCTATTTCTGTGCAAACCTGTGGCTTGAAGTTTAGCAACATGTTCCTCACATACATGACCACCTCCGCTCTCTGTGGATTGGATAGCTATATTCTATGTTTGGGCCGTGAGCCAATCACACATGTAGGACAAATTAAGTGACCAATGGCGAACTTCCATCTAGGTCAGCATCTTTTATTCAGGAGGCACGCGTACACAGTTACATGCCATCCGCCCCCGGGGGCCCTGTGGAGACCCACTCTGCCACCAAGAGATGGCGCACCATTTTGTTCTGTTTTGAAAATGATCTCCATGCATGAGATTAGCTGGGGGGGCCCGCAAGCTCGTCCCTTTGTTGTGTATCCCAGTTTGGATATTTCCCGACTGGTGTGTGTGTGTGTGTGTGTCTGTGTGTGAGTGCATATGTGTGTGTGTGTGTGTGTGTGTGTGTGTGTGTGTGTGTGTGTGTGTGTGTGTGTGTGTGTGTGTGTGTGTTTAATGGTGGTTTTGCTCATTGCAGGGGCGAAAACGATCTCGATGGAGACATCTGATGCCCATTCTGTGTATGAAACTGTAGTGAACTGCTGAGGTTGAGGAGAACGCTTATAGCATCTCAATCTATCTGCAGTGTTTACAGCAATGCACACTTCAAAATACAAACCCAAACCCTACACACTTCTGCATGCACTAGATGCCTATGTGTTGGGGTCAAAGGTAGAAACAAGGCATTTTTTAGGGTCACAGGAGACTCTTCCTTCATCTGTCTGTGACCCCTTAGTGGTGCACTGCACTGTAATGGTTGGCTAATCATTCATTCCTGGTGATGAGGCTTTTCAATGCCACTGCACCAAAATGTAAAAAGCTATCTCTCTCAGCCGTTGGTTTCCTTCCACAGACTTAAAGCAGCAACAAAGCAACTAGGTAGAGAGCGAGAGACAGAGAGTGAGAGAGAGCGGGAGAGGAAGAGAGAGACTGGGGATGTGGTTGCTATAGTAACCATCTGGTGGGTCTGAACTGTTTCTCCCTGGCATTCATTTCGTCATATTGAGCCTCTGTCTCTCTTCCTCTCTCTTCCTCTACTCTCACTTTTGTTTATCCCTCTCTTTTCCTCCTTCTCTCCTGGCTCTCCATCTCTCTTATCTCCTCATCTCCCTCTCGTGCCGCTCTCCCACTCTTTTCCGATCTGCCTGCCTGCCTGCCTGCCTGCCTGCCGCCTTTCCTCTTCCCTCCTCCCTTCCCTCCTCTAGCACTCACTTTCCTTGGAAAGAGTGTTTAATGTCAATGCGGAGAGGTCCTTCCATCTCTGTCTTTTTGGCTGTTTGTCCATTTTTATGACTCTGTCCTGACATTCCCATCTGCTAAACCTTGACTCTTAGCCCCTTTTTCAGACAAGAGCAATTCATGAGAACGGTGTCCACAGTGCCAGAGTTTGGATAGGATTCAGGGTTTCTGGAGACAAGTAAAAAGCTGGAGTCATATCTGAGAGAGAACTTGCTTGAAAGATTGACGTCATCTGCAACCATGATTTAGCTGCAACCAAAGTGGGTTTTACCATCACATCATAGGCAGGGTTGTATTTTGGTCAAATGCTCTGATTCAGCTCTGCCCAAAAAAAAAAAAAAAAACCAAATTGACATAAAATCTCACTCTGGAGCAAGCAGAATATTCTGGTGTGGTGTCAAAAGGGATATTTATTTCTATTTTTTGACCAGGACAGCATTTTCATTTTCCCCTCTTATCAGCAGTTGTCCTTGTGAATTCCCAGCAGGATCTCAATCACAAGAGAATACCTGATCCCAATGCCAATTGAGCTTTGCCATGGCACACACACACACACACACACACACACACACACACACACACACACACACACACACACACACACACACACACACACACACACAAACATATGCACACACACATACATACAAGAGTAGCAGAGATCTGAATAAATACACCAACAGATGCACACTTGCACACATGCAGTGGAAGGAAATGCAAATGTTCCCTCAGCCATTTGCATGCCACACATATTCTATGACTGCATCATATAAAGCCCATTGATTCCTGCCAAGAAAAAGAGGAGGTGATTTTCCCAGTGAGTGCTACAGCATGTGAGGTCACCGCGGGTATTTCCCTGCCATGATACAAAGGTCAGATTCAGCAGAGGCTAGAGCACCGGGGTTTTCGCTGATATAACTGTGAGTCTGGACAGTGTGTGTGTGTATGTGAGTCTGTGTGTGTGTGTGTGTGTGTGTGTGTGTGTGTGTGTGTGTGTGTGTGTGTGTGTGTGCTTGCATATTAAAAGGAGTTTGAAGGGGATGGTTTTCCAGTGACCTAGGAATAGTCTCCTTCCTCGTTCTTTACCCTTCACCGTCATGTTTCTCCTGCTATTTCTTACTCTTTCTCTACACCTGTCAGAGCTTATGTAACTGATCTTGACATGTGCCAACCCCCTTTCACAGCACCAGTGATTAGCCTCTCATCAGTCCCCAACACAAAACCCATTTGCCACAATATTATCCAAATTGTGACTGGTTGATAAAAAGCATCCCATTACATTAATGGCTATAATGGAGTATTTATTCATTGTAAAGTGTGATTCTGAGTCTATTCCAGCAGTGATGGCCACCCAGCCCAAGTGTGTGCTTGAATTTGAACTTATCTGACGAGCCTGAGGTAAGCAGCATCTGCTGCATCTCAGTGATAACAGCATTAGGATTACAGTCCGAGGATGTAGCATTGAGGGTGTGTGTATAACCTGCATTTGAGACAGTCTGAATGCTTAAATGGGACATGTGTTAGTTATGTAAGATGGATATATTAAGTTATGTTATCTTCTTTATCTGATAAATACCATTGTGATAACAGACATAATGTGGCTGTCAGTTGTGACAGAGATGGACAGTAAAAAGGTAGATCTTCACAAACTGTACTGGTTCAGCATTTTGATATATGTGTGTATCAAAAATGCTTGGAGACTAATTTAAATGGATGTGACTCTCTTAGACTCACACTTTAAGATTAAGTGAACATCGCAGATTGTGGTGGATGAGGCCTGCAGCAATAAGAGCACAGTGACTAAAAACACTATAAAGTCTGAGCTAATGATTACAAGAATGTCCCAACAGTTCAGGAAACTATGTGAAATTCATTCAGTAAACTCCACAAACTCCTCTTTATACAGGTGCATCCACTAAAGAATGGCTTTACTCATGAAATACTCAAATAATGGCCACAATCATGGCTGTTGTCTTTATAAGACTGCAAGTTAGCTTTCATCTGCACAAGTCATAATTTCATTTTCAAGCTACATCAGATGTATCAATTATCTACTGTAACTTCCTAGTTAGGATTTTACAGGGATTGAAATAACTGGAAGAAAAGAGACCATTAACAGAACCACTGTTGGTCACAGGAACTTGTGTGTTTTACAGGCGTCTACACTACCAATTATTTTTGAGCTGTAAAATGTCAGGATTTTGTTCCTATATTTAATTAAAACAAAAAAATTAACAATAGCTCCACAAACTTTCCACTGAAACACCATCGCTACCATCAGCCAGATGACACTGACAGATTCTTTTTATTTAAGAAAGCAAACTGATTTACTGCAAAAGCCAAATCATTCAAACTGAGTAAAATCTATTTCAAATCAATTTTATATTTCTGCACTTTGATGAAGCTCATAACGCTTTTTGTTACCAGAGACAGAAGTGTCGACTGAACTTGGTGGTCAGCTTGAGGCGTTGTTAAGAAACTATCCCATTCAGTGTCAGTGTTTGTGTGTTGACACCTGTTCCTCTTTGTTAATGCAGTTTTCTGTGTTCACCACTTGGTTGTCGTGATTATTAGAATTATGCAGTGCAATTTTGTTTGTGACTGATGCACCTGTAATTCAGCCACTCAGATGGTGACTCTGTTGGTCGCCTTATGTTGCTTCTTCCTTTCAAGCCTCTGCTAAAGCAAACACATGCTGGTAGTCAGTTTTCTCGTTACTATGAGTCACATGTGTGGCTGTGGTCGGAGTTGCGATTTACTATGGGTTCTCACTGCCGGGATTGCAGCTGTTTCTGTAGCAATCACTGCAAAATTATGTAATGTGGGAAGAAGAAAAGTTTTCAAAAATCAGGAGGATGTAGTGCCAAAGAAGAGTGCATCTTTTAAATGACAGTTAATGTGCAGCTGTGTACACGACACATAAGTCTCCAAAATGACACTGACAAATCCTAGACATTATTAGACATCCTAGACTATTGTAATGTGGTTATTCTTTACTCTTCACAGCAGCATGCTGCTGGTTAAGTCCTACAGGTTTGAGTGTATAGGTGTACTATGTGACCTTGTGTTGAGACTGATCATAACCAACCTTGTTCCAATCACGTCAAGCTCCCACTGCAACATTTTGAATAAAAGGATCCATCACGCAGACAATCATAAAGCATTACTCCCTAAATGTAACATCCTCTCATCCCGTGTGAGGGAATAGGCTGTTACTGCAGTAGGCACCTCTTCATGGTTGACTGCCGTCTTGGAAGAAGGGACTATTTTGGCAGGATAATGCGGTCACGCCACAGAGTGAATAGGGGGTCTTGAGAGAAGAGGGCAGAGATAAGAGAATGGAGAACATTCCATTAAAGATAGCGATGATATCAAGCCGAAGCTCAGGGAAGACTATTCTGCACCGAAACCCACCGCAGCACCCATCGAGTGCAAGGTGCATCTGTTACCATGGTACCCGGCCCAGGCAGCCCCTTTCATGTCTGTCAAGACTGGGGAGGGAGAGACTAGCAATATGTTAGTCTCGCCTGCAGTTTGAGCTAAACCGGACACGTGTGTGCCTATGTGTATGTGCACATATGTGTTCCCAGTACACATCCCAGCGGTCCGGGGTTTAAGATGCTCTATGCTGACAGAGGCTCGTCACATAACATGAATCATTTAGTCACCACAGCAGAGTTGGAAATGTCACATCTCATCAGTGTTCCTCATGCCTCGGTGCCCCTGCACCATTTACATCTCTGGCAATGGAATTAAAGGGAGGACTTGATTAAAGAGAGGAGCTGAGATTTTAGATGCAAACAGACATTTATTGCATTGGGAAGCAGTGGTGTACATTTTCCCCACAGAATCATATGCAATACTGTAGCACTTGATGAGATCGTAGTCTGTTGCGCAGTTGTCCAAGCTGAGTGTCTCAACTCTCCTTTAAACAAATCACGACAAAGTATATACTACAATTCTCAATGAGATTATTTGCTCATCTTTCTTCCCATTTCTGTCTCCCTCCATATCTGATCATTCCAAGGAATGGGATGCTAATTTCTCACAGTGGAAAATGCTGACTTGACCTTCCTTGGCAGCTGGATAGGCCATCCAATAACAGGGGAAACTGTACAAGGAACATATCCAAAAGTCAGCCAAGCTATTTACTATTGTTTTTTTCTGTCTGATACAAAACTAGATTTTTGTGGTTTTTGCTACAGTTTTAAAACAGCTTAAAAAACAAAAAGCAACATCAAGTACATCATTCCTTATTGTAAACCACAATCAACACTAAACAGTAAATAGTACTTTGTCATAATCTTTATTACAAGATATTAGGCCACTGTACAAATCAGTGTGAATCGTACAGTACAACGCAGAATTAAGACTGTTTCTCGAGGTTTGTCATTCAAAGCTGTATACGAGGTGCTTCAAGAATACACAAGAGTTTCAGAACTTCTGACGTGCATGCATGATTTCATATTTGCCATGCATGAGTTTGTATTTCAGTGTTTTAAGAAAGAGCCCTAAAAAATGGCAACCCAACAAAACAACTGAACCGTATGAGTAAATGTATAAAGCACAAAAAAGAACAAGTTATCCGGTACAGTATATCCCTCATGAGATTTGGCACACACGATAATGCACAATGCAATATAAATAGTTTATCAATAGGGTGTGTACAGTCAAGTTACAGTATCAACCAATCCAGGTGAAAGCCTGGGAAGCTTACAAACAGGTGGGAGGTACACTGTATATAAATGACCCATTAGCTGCAAAATATGGTAACAAAAAACACTCAGGCAACATCGAGAATTGTTAAGTGAAAAAAAATATCACTCTCATTCGCTCAAAGTTTTCTTGACATACAAAAAACACTCCCTCGGGCCTTAAGTCACTGCAAAAGACATATTCCAAAAGGATCAATAAATAAAGTCTTCAACACAGAGAACAAACCAGTTTACCAATTCCCACTTTGTGCAAGAAAATATGGGCTACCCTTTCCATATTTACAAACTCTGTTCTTCATTTGCCCTCAATCAAAATGAAGAGAAAAAAGAATGGTACCATAGGTTTGATTGATAAGATATAGGAGAAGTGTGTGCTTTAGTTTTTATATTAGATTTATCTCTGTATCCTGTCCCTGATTTCTACATTTCGACAGCGTCGCCTCCTCTCTCCACCTTGTGCCCCCCCTCTTGTAGTCTTCTCCGCGTTTGGATTCATGGCGAAAACCCTGTAATCGAGGGTGCGTTTGTTTGCTTGTGTGTCTGTCTGTGTGTATTTGTGCGTGTGTATGTTTGGTGTGTGGGGGGGGTCCACCTGGGGGTCTCCTTTGCTGCCTTTTCCCGCCCCTGCCAGTGTGTGTCACCAGGATGGTCATGACTGACAGGAAGAGGAGGGTGTGGAAGTGCTGCTTGCTGCCAAATGAGAGAAAGTGCTTATATACAGTGTCTTTGGATTAAAACTGGTAAATATCGCCATAAAAAATTTCAAGAGTGTCTTTTGGGGGGTGGTGAGCTGAGCGCTCTAAGCCTCTGTCGGGGTCTTCTCTGTTCCATTTTTCAGTGCTTCGTCGTCGCCATTCTCATCCTCGATCACAACTGTGGATGACAGGGGAGAGAGTTAATGAGGGGGGCTCATCTTGGTGTGGCGTCTTGAAAATTCATCACTGACTGACAGGGGGGCATTAAAGCCCAGAACCAACCAGGACCATAAGCACTGCACTGTATGAGCAGCAGTGGTGTGTGAATGCATGAAAGAGTACAGGAGCATGCAAAGAGAGCGATAACCAGACGTGTGACTGTGTGTGTCTGTGTGTGATGCACATCTGTGAATGTGCATGTCTGAATGTCGTCTTCATACTGTGAACCTGCAGAGGTAATTCTCACACGTCTGCCTCTCTGCCACGTCTGTCCGCGTTGTGTCAATACACTACTGTACGTGCAACTGTGTGTGTGTCTGCCTGTGCATGTATGTGCCACCACAAGTGAGCCTCAATTTTCTCATGGGTCTCATCAGGAATGCAGGACACACGAAAGCAAGAGAAACGAACAGCTTGAATGCGTCATGCAAACACAACACACACAAAAACTACAATTACACAACATTTAAATCTCAATCACACCGAGCGCTCATTGAGGAGGGGACATTCAGCACAACTCCGCTGAGCGCGATTCAGAGGGCATTTATCAGCACGCACTGCGCATCCAACTTGTGTTGCAATGCGAATAGAATATTTAAAAACCCATAATGTCACACGCATGAAAACAACAGAGCATGTCTCCGATCTTACACACTATTGAAGACCATGTCAAGGCGACGCCGTTGCCTGTCTGGCTTCACACGGAGACATATTATGGTCCACGACTGAGCTGTGTGCGCATTCAACACATCACCATACACACGAAAACGCCTTAATTCTATAGTTACCCCGTTTGCTCCTGCCTATTTGTCCGAGTTTCGGCGGACGTTTATTCTGTGAGCCACTGAAGAAGTTGTTGGTGTCTTGAAGACGACAGGTGAAGGAAAGGTGTCCCTCGTCGCCCTCATTTCCATAATGACTCATTTTTTCTTCGTTGAAAGGCAGCACTTCCGACATCTCCAAATGCGTCTTTATCACCAAGGCGCACAAACTGAAAGGTGTAGCTCGTCGCCAAGCTTGAACTCGGTCGTCTACAACAAACAAAAGAGGTGGGGAAAGAAAAGAAAAAAAAAAACACACAATGCAATCTGCTGACACGATCTAGCCCTTTCTGTTTACCCCGAAGACACGTGTCTGTCTTCGTAGGTACGCAACAGAAATACGAGTAAACCAAAATGTCCTCAGTTTCCTCGCTCGTGAAGCTTCGGCAACATTATTCAAAATTTCCAGAGGTTGGTTTTTTTGTTGTTGTTTGTTTGTTTTGTTTTTTTTTTTCTCTGCGCGTATTGCTTGGAAATGGAGGCGCACGTACAAGAGAACCGTGGAGCGCCCGCTGGTTTCGAGCGGCTGAACCCGTCGCACGGAAAATCTGAGGAAGAAATGTAAATTCAGGAGCGATGCAAAACACGGATCCCGGGGAGACCTAGCGAGGGAGCCGCACGCAGGGGGTGGAGGGGGGCGAGGGGGGAGCTCAGGTGCAGCTCAGAGAAGCTTCCAGCTGGAGTGGTGGAGTAGAAATGCTCCACTCTCCGGGATCTAGATGCAATCCAACAAATGGCGACTGTATATTCAGAGATGGCACATAAATGTGAGCCCGTTCAGGTCTTTTGGAAAACGACGGTTACGCGCCACCACTCGACGAGTTTCAGAAGTTAAATCTTTCAGCCTGCCCCCCCCCCAAATTTCACGAAGGTTATTTATTTTGTCATACGGGTTTTGAGCAGTCCATGCATCCACCGAGTCAGACCTCACCAGAGGATGGCAGTATTTTCATAGACTGGGATGTGACTTTGGGGCCCAATGGCGCATTTCCAGTTCAATCCCGGGGGCCTGCTTTGTTTTCATTATGATTTCAAGAGACCTTTAATGAAAATTTGGAAGAAGGGTTGGACGAGGGTTTGAGATGTCACACCAGGAACTACGTTTTGAACATATTCCAGGTTTTATTCAGTGAATTGTCAAGTTAACTTTGCAAGACACCATATTGGGATTTTTGAGAAAATGCACAGAAATTGTTTTAGCTTTAATGAGGTTCGCAAATATTTAAATACAATATAACAACAAATAAAACAAAATGAATTAATAAATCCTGGTTTTCCTAACATGACCCCTCTGTCTCCTCAGACCTTAAAGGATCCAGTTTGAAAACATTTTGGTGTTTTGTTACCACACAAGGTGCAAAGTTACAAGATCAGAGGGTTGTATGAAAGCTGGTGTGCTTTGTTAAATAAAACCCCTGGGACTGTCTTTAGGTTGCAGCAAATTCTCACTGGGCTTAGCAGCCACTGCTGTCTGTACTGTTTACATAAATCTGTCTTCTATAGGAACCACAGCACAAAGGGCTGGTCTTACAAAACAGATACAGCAAAGTACAGTACAGATACAGTAAAGGATATTAATATTGACATCTTGACTATCCTTTCTCATGAGGGTTTCATCAAATATCATTACACTGACAATGAAATGAAAGGTGATATTCAAACCTGATGTAGAACTAACTTCAGTATACTGACAGCTATTCATAAAGCAGGTGTAGTCATGACACACCTACTGCCTGTGCACTCACAACCATGATTTTATCAGAGGTTCATCTTTCATATCAGAACATCACATAGACAACTCTATGTTGTTACGCAATATGTGGTTATAATTTCATCAGAGCTGATTTCTCTTTCTTTTTTCTTCAGATTTTCATGCCCTTTTAAAGTAACACCGTCATCAACTTTTACACAGTGGCCACTGCAGCTACAAGTGGACCTGGGCCACTGGGTCATATGCTAGATTGATATTGGATGTTTTTGTATCTTGCTGTAATTGGTGTAAAGCGGCTGAAAACTTGGTTCAAGCATTTCTTTATACCACTGAATATTAATGAGTGAAAAACAAAACAGTTTACTTCTCAAACACCCCAAATCTTAAGCCAAAAACCAATCTCATACCTTCAAAGCAACTGCTAGGTTTCTTAACAAATTCAAGCAATCTCATTAGCCATGTTCTGGCCTCCCTTCACTGGCCAGGTCAGACCTATTGCTGAGCCAGAGTAAAGCTTCAGGTCAGCAGGGAGGGCTCTTCTGGCTGTTTCTAAGCCCATATTCACACCAAAAAAAGTCCTGTGTGTTTGTGGGTACAAATCTGAGAAGTTGAATTGGAGGAACCATTGACATAGTAAAGAAAAACATCAGACTCAAAGATGGCATCCAGCCATGTGAATAAGCATGAAGCAAAAAAAAAAAAAAAAAAAAAATTAGTTTGAGAGCTGTGTGGCTTACTGCACATAAGTGCAGCAGTATTTCCCTGCTGGCTCCACCCATGTGTTCTCACTCAAATCATGGACTTAACATTGTGATGGCATCACAAAAATAAAGCTTCCTCAAAGTCTCTGAGAACATTTAACAAATATGCTGCATCTGTCTTCTCCTTCATGTGCAGTGAAAGCTTAACAAATGGTCCAGAGTGCCGAGGTGTGTCTGGTTTTGGAGCAACCTAAAAGGGCACATGTCACTCAGCTACTCCTTGACCTAAACTGACTACCTATGGCCTTCCGAATTAAATTCAAATCACTAATGCTTTCCTACAGAGTAACTTCTGGGTCTGCATCCATCTACTTGAACTCAATCTTACAGGCTTTGCTCCTTCTCAGCCACTGTGTTCTTCCAAGGCATGTCATCTGGCATTGTCATCTCTGTACACAGGCAACCTCAGTCCAGACTGATCTGACAAATGCTGTCAAAGCAGAGGCAACCCTCTCTACCTTGAAGAATCTCTTGGAGACTCATCTCTTCTGAGAGCACTTTCTCATGCCAAACTACCATTGCTTTTTGGGCATCAAGGGAGTTTTTTGTTACAATTCTGCAAGAGGCCACTAGGATAAATTGCCAGTGAGAGGGAGTGATGTCGTTGTATCCAGCTTTTTTAATAAAACCTTGCTTGGAACATATTTGTGTGTGTAATAGCTTATTAGATGCCAAAAAACAGCACAGTGTTTTGTAATACATGGGCGTGATTTTTCAATTCTGGATCACAGCAGCAAGTGTGTTATGTTTTTTCATGTTAATCTTGAGTTAAGCAATGTTCAGGCTACAAACAAGGATGGGCGCATACAATTAATTAATCTGATTTGACAGCATCTGGGAAAAATAAACAAATGACTCCACCACTGTCACCATATTCTGATTCAAATGTTGCTGAAGTCTGATTGGTGCATGAAAGTTTATGATATCATTGTTGCATTAAACAAGCCCTTCCCACATCAACCAGAATAACCAAAACTGTTCTAGTATTTTCTTTCAAAGTAATAAACTGACTGAAAAAAATAGGTTGCTGGGGCCTTCGTGGTGCCCAGATTTAAAAATCATCCAGAACCAAAATTAATTCCTGGGATTTACCATTTAATTTTGAGCCACACATTGTCTAAATTTTAATTTGAATATTTATTGATATAAAGGGGTATTACACATACAGTAGCTTCATGAAGTTCCCTGTTTACTGGATGCCACAATTTCTGTAGCTGGCAGAGACTAATGGTCACAGGCTGATAATCTGAGAGTACGAGATGTATCACTGTTATTCAAAACATTATCAGATTAATCAGAACAGTACTGACTATGAAAACAAATCTGCCTCTGGGACAACAAAGACTATCTATCCATCTCAGTGGTTGAGAAGCTCTGTATATTTCCCACAGATCCACCTTTGTTCTATGCCAGCTCAAACATTTTCAGATATAATTGGTCATTTTCATCATTTCATCACTTTCTTCAGTATCTGGTGCAGCGTAAGTAGGACCCATAGATGGTTTGGTCTATCCAACGGCGGAATTTGGACACTGCCGTGTAGACTCCTGGAAACTTAGCATCTCCACAGCCATTGCCCCAGGACACCACACCGTAGACACGTCCTCCGCACACCAGTGGCCCACCAGAGTCACCCTGCAGGGACAAGAGGACACCCTTCATCAGTTACCTTCTCACAATGTGCCTCATGGAAAACCTTTCAGTTTGACACTGAAGTGTTGCTGTAAAAGCTGCTTTAAAATGATTAACTGCTGTTACAGGATACAACAAATTATACCACGAACATGAAAACTGGAACAAAACCCCTTCAAGAGTCGTTTACTACTCCAGCAGCTCAGCTGTCTCAGCCATGTCAGCTCACTTTTTGTGTTAAATCAGAAAAACATAGAATAAAAACATTCATTTGAACTCAACATCACACTCCCAAATGTCTATAGAAAATCATGGCATTTGCCTAAAATAAATGTATTGGTAGAGAAAAGTTACTTAAAAAATAAAAACATATGTGAATTATGTGTTTTACATATAATAAAGGCTTATGTTGATTACTAATGAAATGCTATGTTTCATATAGAAAAACCATGTGTGAATTTTGTTTTGATATGTAGCAAATTCACTTGAGACTGAGCTAGGAGCAGATCTATGCGGCACAACAGAGACTATAAGATTTGGCTGGTATACAGTACCGTCCAATCCCAGGGAAGCCCTAATTTATTGATACCATTTTCTGTATATTTTGCTTTATGAAGAAGCCATTTAAACCACCAGAATTTCATATGATAATCTCTTTCTTCTACTTGAGAATGCCAACACACAAAGTTCCCCACTGTATTGTTAAATATAGCTCTTTTTAATTAGTCATTCAGCTCCTTACCTAAGGCAAAATATAGCCCACTGGTATATCACACATTAGATTTCATGTAATTTTCACATTAAAGGCTGGAGCAGAAATTCTCATATCATACAAATGACAAAATCAGAGCATGCAGTTTCAGTGACCACAAAATACTGTACCACAAAATTACTGTCCTAGTGCTACTTCAGGGTTGCTTTTCTGCCTCTTCTGCAACTATCATACAATTCCTGAGGGTGGACTGCCATGTCTGTTTAATAAAAGCTTGAAGCTGAACCAACACTGACATGATGATCTGTATCCTCATGCTGTCACAGGGATGAGCTTCCCAAAACTGTGTTATTGTTTTGCTCTAAAGTGCACTGATGAAAAGAGGATGCCCCTGTGCGATTTGATATGCACTGGGAACCAAAGACAGTGCCAGAGAAACAGATTTAATGGCTTTTCAAAGATCTGATGATTGTGTTTGTCACCATGGGCCAGATTGGGCAGCCATTAATGTGCAACACCCATTTAGCTTGAAGGTGAAACTGATTAAAATAATTGCTTGACATTAATGAAAGAAGGTAAAATAGCATTTGTTCCCTGTACCTTGCATGCATCTTTGCCTCCAGTCTTGTAGCCAGCACAGATCATGTTTTCTGTGATGTTTCCATTAAAGGACTCACTGCTGTTACATCTTGCAGTTGAAACAATGGGCACTGTGACCGTCCTCAGGGTAAAGCGCGCTTGGCCTCCACCAAGACTGTTGTAGCCCCACCCAGACACCCGACACACCCGGCCTTCAACCACACCTGTCCCCTGCCTGGGAAGAGGTGCCAGTGACACATATTTGTTCAGCACCATGGGGGCCCGCAACTGGACAGAAAATCAGAGGAGAGTTTCCATGTGGGCAATGCATCAGATGACAATGTAAAAGGGCTCAGAAATGTATTATCAAATTCTGTAGTCTACTTTGGCTTTTTGGAGCCATTTTAGAAAAAAGGCTTTTAGGCCTATGACACTGTGCTAAACCCAGTTCCTTCTGCAGCAGAAAAGCTCTGATGAACTCAGTCTGCACTATCTACTCAGCACCAATCTTGGAAGAGACCCGAACAGACCTAAAAGTAGAGCATACTGTGCGTTGGACACAATAACAAGTGGATGCTGGTGTTTATTCATGTTGGTTGAATGGGTAAACAGACAACTATTTACTAATGGTTTACCATGTTAATTTTAGAAGGTGATAACATGTCAGTGTTTGTTTGTTGTGCTGCCTCAGGAGGCAAAAAAACAAAACAAAAAACAAAACAAAAAAACCCCTCCAAAAATATAGTTTTAGACAAAACTAACATTTTATTACATTGCTTTGCCTGCTGAGTTGCAGAAAATAATTGGAGACTACTGACTGCTGGACCACTTTTAGAATCAAACAAAGCACAAAAAGATAAACACAATATGGACACTGATAACATAATTGTATGGACAGATCCCTGCACTGTTGCTGCAGTACCTTAATGAGCATGATGTCAGCGTTGTTGGTACTCTTGTTGTAGAGTGGATGGGGGACCAGCCTGTGGGGTTTAGCATACTGCTCAGTACCCTCGAAGGTATTTACTATGTAGTCGCCTGCCACTATCATCATGTTCTTTGCCCTAAAAGATGAGGGATTTCAATATGACATCACATTAATCAATAAATATGGCACAAATAATAGATCATGAGAGAGGGGAAATCAGCACAGGACTGACACCACAAATTAGAACAATATTGATTACGATCATGATAATTTAGCTTCTCATTTTCTCATCTTTATTGTGACCAGTATACAAAGTCACAGAGTGGGCACACAGGTTAACTGTGAACGCTGTGAAGCCAGAACTGTTTGTCTGCCAGGGAACAATAGCTTACTGCGTGCAGAGAGGGCTGGGACAGTATAACAGAAATACAGGCAATTTCCTACATCCAGACAAGATCACTCTTTCTCTCACTCACACACACACACACACACACACACAAATTATGTGCCAAGGTCAGCTGGCCCGACCGCCTCTGTGTTTGACTTCCCGGTGGCCTGTATACAGGTTTACTTTGCATCTTGATCAAGCAGCACTGTTTTGACGTTACCTACCTGTAGCAAAATGGATGTTTGCTTTTAGGCATCTGTTGGAACCATCTGCTCTCAATATATAAAGTCTTGCCAAGTTAGCTTCTACTCAGTGACTTCTACAGTCTATTGAAAGAGTCTCCAGCCTTGCTGGTGGAAAAATGGGCACAGCAGTACTTTGAACTAAACGATAAGGTCAGCATGGTGATATCCTCAAAGTGAAAAGTCATGTTTACTACAGTCACTATCTTAGCTGATGGGATGTCATTAAAATCATCACCTGATTATTTTTCTACAAGAAATGTTAAGGTTATTAGGATTCATCATCTGGAGATCATGAATACTTTTCATGGCAATCCTCCCAATACTTTTTAAGACATTTCAGTCCAAATTTTGGACCAACAGAGCAACCTGCATTTCCATTCATAGGCTAACACGACCTACAACACAAGCAACAGAAGCATGTAACCTTTCCACCAATCGTGAAAATATATATTGGTGACCTTTCAACCTTTTTGGTGGCAGCTATTGAGCATTCTTACCCAATGTCACAGTGCGCTGCAGTCAGCACCCAGTACCTGTGAACCAACGATCCACCGCAGAAATGTTGTCCTCTAGTGCTCTGCAGTGACACAATGTATTTGATGGAATTTGGTGCTGCAGTGTAACCACCTACTATACGTCCCTGCATGAGCACATGGCCTGTGTGAAAACACAAACATTGACAAGGAAAGGAAGAAAACTGAGCTGTGGCAGATTTATTTACAATAATCTGTCACCCACATCATAGGATGTAAAAATATTAAATCAAAAGCAATTAAAGCTTTTTAGGTGTTGAACTCATTGCATTGGTTTGTTCATGCATTCGTCTAAACTGCAAAATATCCAAAACATCCTGCCAGTAACAGTAAGCTCCCTAGGTATGGATATCAGTCACTAAAAAGTCCATCTTAAAAAAACATGGAGAGCCTTCAGTGAACAAAAGAGAAACATAAAGAGTGATGCCCTACTAATCCCCCCTTTCCCCCAGCCTAACAATTAGTGGTTTTCTGTCACCTGGGAGGCCACTGCGTAATGAATGTAATCCAATCTACCCTGACCTTCTAGAGTCACCACCTCACTCTGGGCTCTGAAACATTAGAGTGGGGGCTCTCCCCACCTGCCTTATGCAACAGCTCGACAATTGTACATTGGCTTCAGGCTGTACAGTCAGAGATACGATGCGAGCAGTTGAGACTATTTCCTGGAAATGTCTACAATTGCTTTCTGCAACCATGGGTGGAAATACATTTGAATATATGATGATATATTACAAGCTAACCTTTTGAACCTGTGAAGCAGAGGGAAACAATTTAAAAGTTATTTCCTTTGCTTGTACAGCAAATAGCCTATTGTGTGAAGCTGCAGCTAGAATCTGTTTATCTTAGCTTAGCATAAAGACAAGGAAGACGGAAAAACAGCTGGTCTGTGTGCAGGTAACTAAAAAATCTTTCACCACATCTAAAGTTCCCAAGCTACAAAGTTATATCTCCTTTGTTTAATCTGTAAAAACACTTAAGTATTAAAATGCTGTTTCATGGGGAGTCATGTACTGGACCATTTCTAGGCTGGGACCAGTTGCCAGGCAACCAGCAGAGACTCAGGATGTTTCTGCTTCCAGCCATGAGACAGTCTGACAAATAACCCCTGTAAAACAGTGAATTGTTATTTTTTTGTACAGATTTATAAAACACACAGAGACACACACACACAGATGTGTTCATTAGTGAGCTAGTGAGGGACTGGTAGGAATTTGCTACCCTTGTAAAGTTAGCTGTTCCCCCATTTCCAGCCTTTATGCTAAGCTAAGAAAAGTAGGTCCTGGTGGTGGCTTCGTATCTATTGTATATAAACAAAGAAGCAGTATCAATCACCTCATCCCACCTTTTAATAAGCATATGTCGGACTATTCTTTTTGAAAAAACCTCCTGTCCTTTCCCTTGCCAGTTTACATCAAACAATCCTCACTGATAAGCAAAACCGTGTAAACTGGCCACCTTCTTAACATCTGTTGAATGAGAAGTTAAGATGTATGCAATGCAACATCAAATCAAACATTTAAAACTGAGCAAAGCATCACATTTTTTGTTTGCAAAACTGAAAAAACTTACTCACTGTGGACTGTCATGAGGTCCAGCAGCACAACACATGAACACATGAGCAGGTTCATCGTAGCTGTAAAGGTGCTGGGATGTTATCCTATACCATACCAACAGCTAAACCACTACAGCTACACAGCCTACGTCCTCTGCTCCTATCTGCTGACCCAGCCTTAGCATCCACTCCTTTCTGAAAACTGTAGGAGTTTCCCTTTTTTTGGGGGTTAGGGTTAGTTTCATCGTTCATCATGTGGCACCAGGGTCCAACACTGTAGCATTGATTGAAAAGGAAAGAGACGAGAGAGAGCAACAAAGTTCACCTTCAAAACTGCCCAGCACTCCCCCCTCCCATCCCAGCACTACCTCAACACTTTCTCCTGACCCTCCTGGCTTGTTGAAAGGCTTTACATTGTTGCCATAGCAACACAGGGTACTGTGCCGAGAGGGTTCATCTATACTGTATCAGCATGCTCTGTCTGTGTCATCATCCAGGCTTATCCGTGCTGAAATGTTTCAACAGTCTACCGTGTGTGTGTGTGTGTGTGTGTGTGTGTGTGTGTGTGTGTGTGTGTGTGTGTGTGTGTGTGTGTGTGTGTGTGTGTCTGTGTGTGTGTGTGTGTGTCTGTGTCTGTGTGGCTTTGTTTTCTATCTGTGGAGAGATTCATGTCTAAGTCAAGACAACACAGAGGTATTCTACACAGCATTGACACACAACTGTATAAGTATGAATCATCAGTGGTCATTGAATCCACACTGGCAATGGTAATAACTCATTATCATCAGTCTGATCACCATCATCATTATCGTCATCATCATCATCATCATCAGCCTTCTGGTAAGTCAGCATCATCCACAGCATGGGAGGAGAATCTTGCCTGACCTCCTCTTGTCCCACATTTAGAGCAAGCTGAATAATTGATGCCTCACCCTGTAGAATGGGAGAGGCAGCTTTGTGTGGCCTCCCACTGTCAGGTGTTTCCTGAACACCAACCTGACTTCTCAGACATTCACCTTCAAACACAAGGTTATTACTTCTATTTCATAAATCCAAACAAAGGAAAGACAACTCAAGCAAATATTTTGGAAATATTGCAAATATTTAACCTGAAGTTGATCTTTACTATATGAAGACATTTTAAAAGGTCAGTACAGCCAAATTGCTAAAAAGTCTTCTCACTTATTTCACTTACTGTACTTTACTTATGCTATGAGCCATGATGACATACAGTATACCCTGAGAAAATATAAATACATCAACCAAAGGACAATTGTCATACTCTTCAAACAAAGGGATCTATAGCTTTAATATATCATCATGTATCATGTATATACAGTATATTGTCCATTGTAGGAAAGGCTACAAATGAAAACTCCACTACTTTACACAATTATTGGATATTTATGTTTCCGATATCAAATACCTTGATTTGTTGGGTATTTAATTTACTGCATTAACGGCAAAAACTGTCAACAGAATGTGAAGTTAAAGATTAAGTTAGCGGACAAATAGAGACATATTCAGTCTTTTCATAGCAACACAAAAGTCTACATGGGACAAAACATGTCTGGGTTCTGACTACAGTTCAGAGACACGTGCACCTCCCAGACCCGCCACTGATATGTATATACTGCACATGCAGTTTTGAACAAGGCCTCACTCTTTTGCTCTCCTACACACACACACACACACCCTGTTTGTCATCTTAGTTTTGCACCTGAGTGAGAGGGAGACACTATCACCTTTCACATTGGAGTGACACCTTAGGGAGTGAAGACTGTATGGAGGCTATGAGTTACAAACCCAACACTCAGTGTGTGGGAAAAAAAACTGTTAGGAACATAAATAAGAGTGACACCTGGGGATATGAAAACAGAGAGGGATGGAGAGGAGAGGAGAGGAGAGGAGAGGAGAGGAGAGGAGAGGAAGAACCCAACAGAAGTCTCTGCTGGATAACACTTAAGGCCAGACTGCAGCTCTGATTTAGCTCTTCTCACCATGAACATGACTGCTTTATGTTTGCGTTAAGACTGAGGGAAGAATGGAAGCATATGAGACATATGAGTACATGACATGCTCAGTCACGCTATTCTCGGTTCAATTAAACAAGATTTCTGAGAAGTTTTTCCTTGTTCAAGCAAAGAATTATTGTTAGGTCTTATAGGTCTTATGTTGTTACCATACTCAGATATCATACCAACTTTTGACCTACCCTCTGTAGCATTACTGGATAAAGCACCAACATGTCTGGAGAGTATATTCTATCATTTCTCTGGTTTCATTTGCAATAAGCTTCACTTTGTCTCCACCTCTGGACAATAGGCTGAATCTGTGAGAACAAAGGCCTTAGAAAGACAGGCGTAATGAAAGATAGGGCTGGAGTTTTTGTTTTTTTTGTTTTTTTTTCCTGTACTAGGTCAGACTCTCTGCTTTTTGTGTGTGAGCGAGACACTTAGATATTTGTTGGACAATGGCAGGGAACAATAAGAGTGACAGGCATGGTTACAGTATAAAAGAAGCCTGAGAGTTCTCAAATTCGATGTCCCGGCATGAGAGGAGTGTGTGAGAGTGAGTGTGCATGTGCGTGGATGCTAGAATTGGACTGTTTTCTTACTTGACTCTGTTAAGGTGAGGCAATTTTATACAGAATGGATTTTAGTTTATGTATTGTTTTTTACCAGCTGTCTTACTGTGTTGCCACATAAAGAATAAAGAGCAGGAACTTCAAAATGTTATAGAAGTTGCATGAATGTGTCCCCCACTTTACTTGCAGCTGTAACCTTTAAACCACTAAACAAACATGAGCTTAGCTGTAGCAGTTTAAGTCTCAATGCACGACAAATCTCTTTAATACTATATAGAATAAGAGGGTTTTCTGGTCTTGTTATACTCTTCAGAGTGGCTCTAAATCTGGCTGCAAATCTTACAGTAGCATAAGAGTGACTACAGAAACTGATCAAATCACTACAGCAGTGATTTGCACTGCACTATTCCGCATTTACTACTTTCGTTTACAGTGGTTGAAAATGCAGGAAGTCCTCAAACAAAGGGACATTACCGTTCTTTTGTCTCAGTACATAAAGAGTCCAGTGGAAGGACTGAATGTGAATCTGAGACAAGCAAACTGCTTTTCTAATTCAATCCAAGTTTTTATCTAATACACTTTTTTTTCTTTTTTCTTTGGTAGCTACTAAGATGAAGTCAGCTCCATCCTGTCACCTCTCGCTGCTCCTTCTGCTTGTTATTGACCGAACAGGTGAGAAACAATGGCAACAGAGGGCACAAGTATATACTGTCTTCTAGGATGACAACAACTGACTTCATATATCAATAAAAACTAAAAGTTAATTTTATGTTGTTGAGTAGAGTGATGTCTCATTGATCAATGGGGTCTTTGATATAAGCTTGTCTGTCTCTGTGTGCCTGACCCCCTCCTTGGGTTTTAGGTGTTTATGGTAACAGAATAATAGGGGGTGCAGAGGTGGATCCCTACACCATCAAGTATCAAGCCTCCCTCTTGTTCATGAACTATCACTTCTGTGGAGGCACCTTGATCCACCCACAGTGGGTGGTGTCGGCTGCCCACTGCTGGAGGCCGTAAGTCGCTCCAGTTTTACACCTGAGGCCCTCTGACTGAGGGCCAGATTTACTGTGTCCCCGGAATTTAATCTCAAAGCTGTGTTAGAAAGAATATTAGAACAATTTTTATATGACTTTGAAAGAAGGATTATCTGATTAGCTGTCAAATGAACCTACATCTTGAGTAAGCTTGAAAATCTTGACCTCTGCCTTCTACTGTGTTTGTAGGAGTCACCTGATCCAAGTGGTCCTGAGTGAGCACAATATCTACAAGGTGGAGGGCTACGAGCAGATTTTCAATGTCTCCTTAGTCATCAGGCACTACCAGTACAATCACTGGACATTTGACAACGATATCATGCTGCTTAAGGTAAGGGATGGGAGGGATATGCACTGATGCAGATACAGATCTGATATACACAGTGATTCGAGGCCTGAGCTGAAATCAAATTTAGATATTGATTTGAACAATGATGAGGCAGACTTAGGTGACCAATGTCATTTGGATTTGTCATGTTCCCCATTTGCACTGCTCCTCAATAGACCTGTGTCATACCATAGTAAACACGTAGGCAACTGCTAAGATTTGAAAGCATACTGTGAGCCAGTTATTAAGTATTAGATTTTGAATACTTGGTTATACTAATTACTAATACCAGTACTTGGATCCACTACATTCAACTAGAAGAGTTATTCCAGTAAAAGAGTTTTTCCATAAAGCTCAGGGATACACAAGAGACAGGCTTTAAAAACAATAATTACTATTGTCACAATCAAAGCAGTAGAGGTCAACATATTATGCAAACTTACTACTAGTATCTTTCACTTGTGGCTAATTTACTGTAATATATTTCAAACTTTACACCCCCAGTTTTAAATACGTATTCTTACAAACTTGTAGCCTCTGAGAACCAGTTGTGGAAAAAGTATTTAGCCACTTTACTTCAGTAAAAACAACAAGGTATAAATACTGTTACCAGATAGACTGAGGCGATTGAGATCCATCTAGCTACTGTCTTTTTCCCAAGACCCTACCCTCTTAATGTTCACTTGCACTCTTACTGGCCAGACCTAAGAAGATTCACTTGATGCCAAACCCCTTCTGAAGTGTAGCAGTTGTTATGGTTTATGGATATAATTTAAGATGCAAATATAGCTATAATCCTGCAAGTTTAGACCAACCGGCAGGAGCCTTCATCCATGGACCTAACCAGTCAGACACAATCTGTAATTTTGCCCTCACTTCTTGTAGATGTTGTAGGTATTCAAAAAGATCAATGACTGCTACCACAGACCAATGGCTGGGGGCGTTCATGCAACTCAGTGAGTTTTATATAAATTTAGTGGCCTCTTGCCTGCTAGTCTTTTGTTGGGATTCTTGTTTATAGCAACAGTCTCCCCATGTAATTGAGAAATGCATGATGTTGCTACATATCAATCAGCAGATAGACACTAAAAACAACACAATCAGACTTTTGGGACATCTAAATAGGTATGTGTCACCAAACACGCTACACCAAACACAGTTTGCATATTCTGCAGTTTTGGTTAGGTCATTTCTCAACAGCTCTTGGCATCAACACATCTACCCAAATACTGATGATCACAGTCTATTTTCGTTGTGCTTCCCCTTTTTACCTATTTGAATTTGCTAACTTTCCACAGTATTTTCACTTCTAGTTACATTGGAAAAAAACATTCAGTCAAACAGTTCCCAGATATATTTATCTTTTTATTCTTGCAAAAGAATCATCCACACAATCTGTAAAGCAGTCAACATAGAGCTGATGTCCCAGTGCACTGCAACAACTGACAGACAAAAAAGTGATCCTTCCTACCTATTGAACTAGACACAGTATCATTCACTCCCTTATTGAATATTATGCTTCACATTCATGTACTTATTTATCTGTTCACATAGAATGTTTTTACACTATTTTTTAATGAGTCCTCCATCAATTTCACAGTCATCAGAGGCCATTTCGAAGAGCAGTAAGCCTCTTTACTCACACTGGAGAAAATCCTGTGATTTCAATTGCAAATACAAAGCTACCTCCAGTATTAGCATATTATGTTGATTGACTGAATGACTGTTCTCTTCTCTGTGGGTCAGTTGGACCGTCCAGCTATCATCAATGCCAGGGTTGAGCCAGCTCCTTTGCCAGATCCGGACACACCTCCGTTGGCTGACCTTGCCCGGTGCACAGTCAGTGGCTGGGGCGTGACCTGGCTCAACAGCTACAGCCTGTCACCTGTACTGAGGTCGGTGAGTGTGGACATCTTCTCTAACTGTTGGTACTACTACTACTTCAGGATCACGGAGAACATGATCTGTGCTGGCTCAATCTTTGGTGGGAAAGATTCCTGTCAGGTGAGCCATAAATTTGCGTTTGTGCATGTGTATTTGTATGTTGACAAGGGAGAAATTTCTCTTGATTCTAATAAAAACTGGTAATTGAATACTTTCAGTTAAACAGTTGCTAACTGTTAAATAGGGAAAAACGTGACGAGTGATGATGTAATCATGTAATACTGAAAATTACCTCATGGCCTATTGTAACATCATTGTTACAACATTGCAACGGTCTAAATGAAAGACTCAAATTTTCATCATTAACGATTGTGAATGTGTCACATTAGGTAAGGGATTGCTTCAGTATTATTTATATTATTATATTGTTTTTACTAGAATACGATATAGTTCACCAGTCAAAGTTCAAAACACAGGACTGAAACTTGATATTGTGCTCAAATTGATTGACAACAACAATTCTTTTCAGGTATTAATTTTAGATTGTTGTAAAGCTGCACTGATACATTTTTTGGACACTTGGGGGCAATGGAACACACTAATATTATATCAATACTATGTATTACTACTTCATCATTTTGGCCCCACTGTACACATAGTGCACATATTGTGGGGTTTTAGAGCTGAAAAAAAGCTGCCTGCTGTCTTTAAACGCAGGGTTAAGCTACAACTTAGCATGAATACAAGCACACATTTTCAGTTATGATCAGTTGAGAACCACTTCATGTGTCATCTGTCAAACTTTCATTCTATATTAAAATGTGTTGCAACACCCTAACAAATCTTGTCCTTGTACTTTTCCATCTTCAGGGTGATTCAGGAGGACCTCTTGTCTGTAATGGTAAATTTGAGGGTATTGTTTCCTGGGGTATCGGCTGTGCCTATGCTTACTACCCCGGAGTCTACACCAAGGTCAGAAACTACCACGGATGGATCGACTGGGTCATCCAGAACAGCTAATGAGAGCAAGCTCATCTAAGACTCTACTGTGAGGAAAATTTATACGGATCCCGATGAACTCAATGGATTTTTGTTGTCCTTTAATGTACACATGACTATATTTGCAAAAAAAAAGTGATCTATGACATACACCCCATGAGTGCAAACTCATTAAAGCTACACAGATTGTGTTTTTGTGTTTCTGAAGTGATTTCACCAATCATGGAGTGCATTCATTTCAGGGATCATTTTGGTCTTCAAAACTTCTATATCACCACCAACTTAAAGATTAAAGAGAAACTGGACTCAACAATAAAGATGAATATTTTCACAAACTGTCCTCTCTATTTTTTGTTAACCACACTCAGCAGAGACTTACACTGCAGAGACAGAACCAAAACAACCAGGCAGATTGTTTCCAAATCATACCTTTCCTGTTGATGACTAAACAAAAATAAACATGACTTCCTGGTAAGTGATTGGTCATGACTGCACCCGCCTTCCCTCTGTCCCGTTCACATTTAAAGTTGAACAACAACAGACTCATTAATTTTCACAAGAACAGCCATACAATCTCAAGAGTAAGAATGGAAAAGTGCTGTGGGGGGGCGAACCAGTGCTCAAGCCACTTGTCTGAAGAAAAAGTCAAGGAGCTGATCAAACAGGCTCAGGAAGCAAAGAATCAAGCCTACTGTTCTTACAGCAAATTCAGAGTAGGAGCTGCTGTGCTGACCCAAGATGGCCATTGGTTTAAAGGTAAAGTACATCTTGTTTGATCAGACCTGAAATTTAGGTTTAGGATGAACAGGAAATGGTATTATAGTCATACTGAATTATTACTTATTACATGCTTTTCTAAAATATATATTTTTGTAAATATTCTATAATATTTCTAATATCTGTCAAGTTCTTTACTGCTATTGGAGCTACATTATTATGCAGCTTGTGTTTGACTAAAGTCTGTTTGCTTTGTTATTGTTATTGAAGTCAATAAAATGGATTTATGAGGTGTTTTTCACAGACATATGTAACAGCGTTTTAAAGAGCCACATAAAAAAGTACAATATCAAGATCACTAACTAATTAATCCATTTATCTAGACCAATTTAATAATGTGAAATATATATATATCAGTTCAACCAAGTTGTCTGATTTCAACTTGCACCAATTTTAAAAATAAATGACGTCAACCATAAAGACTGACTGACATTTTTTTTCAAATTAAAAGTAGTTAATGATTACCAGAGTTGTACATTTATCAGGAACCAAAGTGATCGCACTTGCCTCAGCAGTAATGTATATGCTGACAGGGATGTCAAATTGTAAGGCAGACACCACTTTTGTCCATGTTGCTGAACTGAGCAAAGCTCATCAACTCACATGTCCCTCAGCGTAAATGGCTGGCCAACAGCTGTAAGAGCAAAGATCCCCTTAGTAACTATTTGACTTGTGCAGAGGAAGTAAACAGGTCAGCCCCTTGATGGTAAGCTGCCCCTTTCTGTAAGTCCAGGTTTTATCTAACTATTTTTCCTAATGTGACAGCACTTAATGATATTTTTACACCCTGCAGGTTGCAATGTAGAGAACGCTTGCTACAACCTGGGTGTGTGTGCTGAAAGGACTGCCATCTCAAAGGCAGTGTCAGAAGGCCATCGGACTTTCAAGGCTATTGCAATTGCCAGGTACTCACCACCTCTGGGTAATACCGCCTAATCTCTGCTTCAGGGAACTGCAATTCCTGAAACACAACACGCCTTGACTTGCACCACCAACATTCCTTTATTACTAAACCATGATGTGGCTTACATTTAGTTTTTTTTGAAAAACAAAAGTCGATCTTATGTAAAACGATCCAACCAGCTGACCAGTTGATGCAGCAAGAACAAGATGAATGAACGTGTCAAGCAGCAGGTCAACGTGTAAGTGAGTATAGTAGGCAGTGGATGAACCTACAATATGATGAGATTAATGATTAAATCAACACTGTGACTCATGGTGCTCAGTCTTAAACAACAGGGAGCGGTTACAAAAACATTGATACATTTCAGCCTCAAATGCATGTCTGCCTGTTTGAATTATTGTTTTATTCCTCAGCTACATTTTTTTCCTACACTCTTTGCAGTGATATGAAGGAGCAGTTCATCTCCCCATGTGGTGCCTGCAGGCAGGTCATGAGAGAGGTATCGTCTCTGCTTGATTAAGTGTATTTCTAAAGGAGCATTTAGTTTACAGTCCATGATGTTGTAAAGTATGATGCCCTCTCTTAGGACGTTTTTATTAACAGACTGGCAATATCTACACTTCTTTGTACTAGTAAGGGTAAAAGAAAATGCAGTGTTTCTACACATCATATGTACCATCTTGAGCTTTGTACATGGATTTAGCCACTAGGAATGATTTTCTTTCCTTTAGTTTGGATCAACATGGGATGTGTACATGTCAAAGCCTGACGGAACGCACATCAGGATGACTGTGGAGGAGCTGCTGCCACTCTCCTTTGGCCCTGATGACCTGTCCATGAAGAAAGTTGAAAATGAATAACAAAATGCAGTTTAGTACAAAAAACAGACAAATGTTTTGTTGAACTGCCATGACACGCACTGCGACACAGTCAATTTACCTACATTAAAATATCAAATGCTGTCACATTTTTGGATGTGGACTTAATTCATTACTTATTGTTGTATTTCACTATAGAAGACGGACTATTATGCAAGTGCAGGGCATTAGCTCACTGCATTATTGATGTTATAGTTTCGTTCTAACTTTGTGTACCAGTCTTGCAGCACAAATAGAAGATAAATAAAATATATATATATAAAATGCTGTATTGATGTAGATAAAAATATTTATTAGTTTAAAGAAGCATGAAGGAAATTACAAATAATCAAAGCAGGTCAAACTCATCCACATTTTTAAATAAACTGTCCAGGATTGGGACTGAATGAAGAGCAAAAAAAAGTATATTTAAATAAAAATTATCTTGAGCTACAGTTTGCAGCAAATATTATTTCTGAGCAGCAAATAATTCAATTATATATATATAAAGAGGAGATGGGGGGGTTAAACATTTAAACTGCCAGTGAAAATTCACTAAACATTTATTAGTGATTTTATGGTCTACCTACTCCATGCATTAACATTTACAGTGGTTTAAGGGCACAGACACAGGGTGGGAATAATATGCTAAGAAGTTTCTCCCTGATTCAGACAACTGGCAAAAACTTTTTAAAAGAGTGAAATCTTCCCCAAATAAACAGTTACTTTGAAGACAAAAAGGCAGATTTCAACATTCTCGTACAAATGACCAAAAATGACATTTAACATCTTTAGAATACAAACCTGGCTGGTAGCAAATTTAATGTTAAATCCTTAACCAAAACAGCAGCAAGACATAGCAACCTGGTCTGAGCAGAAAAACATCAGGTCAAACCCTATCTATGTGTATGTGTAAATGATATTATGGTTTTATTGCTGTTTACCAAGCTGTGATATTCTCTCTGGCTGCAAAAAATCTACAATCGCGAACAAAAGTCAATATGTTTAAATGAAGGCTCCTAAAACTTCACAAAAATGAAAAATAAATTCAGCCCAGCAGGCTCAGTTTACAAACTTTTATTCCTATTAATCTGTTTCTATGTGAAGATATGATCATATTCGGCACGATTCTTCATCAGGGCAATATAATGCCAGAGATCAAACTCATGGCATGACTTGAAGGACATTTTTCAAAGTTCAAAGTTCGTAAGCAAACACACTTATCCTGTGCTGCGTGCCTTCACCTCATAAAGCTTGACTGTGTATCTGTACAACAAGTCAGACTAATTTTAGACATTTTATATCTCTTTTGTTATAGATTTTCTTATTTTGTCACTGTCTCTAAATGGAAGCTATGAAGTGGTGTCACAAATACTCAGACTTGTGAGTTTGTGTGACTTTGCCTTAGCATGCTTTAATCTCAAGTCTTAAGATGCACACAGGTGCCTTTTAAAGGTTTGTGCTGTTGCGTACTACTAATTCATTGATTTCCTAAAGCTCCAAACTATAATAGACAAAACAAAACCTTGTGTAAACTGTTCAGTGCATCAACGCAACTCTGCAAAGGAGAACCTAAATCATAACTTGAAACCTGCAACACTCTCTGCACCACTCTTGCTTAAGAATTGAATCATAAAGCAAGACCATACTGCGACCAGTCATACCAATTTTCCTTTAACCTCAGCTGTCTGTGGAAGAGGCGTTCATGGTTTCATCAAGAGAAGGCCATGCAGGGACTTGTAATCTGGGCAAGGTGCCCTCCATTAGCCTTTCCATCCATAGTCCCAGCCTGTCAAGCTTATGGTGGACTTCTATGCTGGTAGCCCTACTGGAGCCTCTTTTGGCGCCTGCTCCATCGTCCCTGGAATGGGACCGGGATCGAGAGTGGGAGCTAGACCTGGACCTGGAGCGGGACTTTCTCCTGCTGTCAAAGGAGAATGAAGTCTCTGATGATGAGTCGTTGGGATCGTCTCCAGTAAAGACTGGTCTAAAGAGGCAAAAGTACTTCTTGTGGCCATTTAGAGCGAGGACGTGTCCTGCGTAGTCTGAAGTCTCCTCGTCTTCATCAGAGTGGTCCTTCCTCTCTGCTGTGCCAGAGGCTGAACGAAGAAGTGTTGGCATCCAGTTGCGGTGCTTATCAATGTTGAGGAAAGAGAAGTGGAGTGTCTGAGTTCTGTAGAGGCAGAGGGGTTAAGGATTAAGATGGAACAAATAATCACTGATGGAAAAATGTGCCAATGGGGCATTTTTAGTGGATCACATAAATAATGAAGGCCATAAATTCTAGTATCATGATAAGAAATGATTTCTCTTCCCCCTCATTTTTTTTTGAAATAAGAAAATGCAGGCTGCACAAAGACGCCCTTTCAACAAGAATATGCCAGAAACCAGACAAAAGCCCATTTATCAGACTTTTGCAAACAATAAAACAAAACACTTAAATAACTTAATAACACTTAAATAACTAGTATCACAGCTGCCTTTACCACTCTGAATCATGTGGACCTTGAGTATTGACCAGCAAAATCTAACTGGTTTATCTTTGTATGCCACATACAAAAGACATTTCCTCATGGCATTACCAAGATATTGCATTCAGGTGAGTGGGATGCACAGACAATTCAAAAACATAATGCCTCCGGCCCTGGCTGCTGCTGGCGCCGATGCTTAAGCTTAATTAAAAACTATACAGTACAGTATACAGTACACTATATATACTGCTGAAACTTACCCAGAGAACGAGAAAACCTCTTTGGCAAATTTCCTGAGCAAGGCATTCTTGGAGGCATTGGCAAGCACCAGTACAACGTTGATGTGTCCAGGCATCAGCTTGACAAGGTTACTGGTGTATGTGATGTCTGTCAGCTCTGTCACTTCCACAAAGTCCTTCTTAGGAGGACGGCTAGAAAGACAGACAGATGTTAAGTTAACAGCAAACAGAAGAAAAGTGTGAATGACATTTCTGTGGATATTGTCCCCTAGTTGTTAGGAAGGGATCACTTCATGGCCAGAGACGGGAGGGATGACTGAAGCTATAAATGAGTCTCTCAATGTAGATAGATGTGCGAATTGTACTAAAAAAAATTTTTCCTTTAAGTACAACAAAGGACATATTTTAAAATATTTACCACTAGACTGGGTCAATTTCTCTAGTCAAAAAGAATGCAACTGTCAAAAGCTTTTCTGAGCATGTTAATGATAGCTAAGTGTGGTTTTTTGGTAATTAACATACCAAAAAAGATGCATTTAAATTAGACCACAAAAGTCCTACAGTCTTATCAGTTGGAAACAGTCATTGAGTCAGTCATGTGGATACAGTAGTTTGTTCATGTGAAACTGCCATTTTGGTTTTGAATCTGCTGTGATGGTATTCTGTGTCCATCTTGTGTTTGCTTAGTGTCACTACATTACCTTGAGGTGCCGGCTCTACTTGATGTGTTGTTCTCAGTTTGTGGTTGTTCCCTTGGCTTCGGTTTCCGGGGTTTGTTTTCCCCTGGCTCACTGAAAATAAATGAAGAAAACTGACTACTGTTGTGGCAACACCATCCTGCCAGCATTAAGAGTTAAGACCAGAAACAATCATGTAGACTTAAACGAGAAATGACAGAAAACAAATACTAATGACCAGATTTCTGCTACAGGCCTAATTAGTATCAGTAAGTATTTTAAGTCAAATGGTGAGCCTTAAAATGAAAATGTCTCAGACTTGACAGTGGCTCTCACCTGAAGGCCTGGATGATGACAGTGCCAAAAAGAATGAAGAGAGCTGAGAAGATCAAGGACAGGATGGGCATCATCTCTCGCCTTGGGGAGAAACACATATTATTACTGAAAAATGTAGGAGAAAATACAAAGCAGCCCATATTAACCAGGGCCAGCCATTATTATCTCCATTTGACCTGTTTAGCTTGTTTAGTGTAGTTTCCTTTGTGAGGAGATGCATCACAGTTTTAATAAGAAACAGTAAATTCCTACCTACAGGGGCCCCAATCAGTATCAAAACATCTTGATGCAGTGTGATTCAGCTTCCGATAAAATATTAGCTAAACTGCAACACACAGGGTTTTTCTTTTTTGCTCTAAATGCTGACATACCTCCTGGCAGTGTTGCCTTACCAGTTTGAGTAGAGAAGGTCATCGTATATTTGAAGGATGTAATCATAGGCAGCGTTCATCCATTGAATAATAAAAATCTGAAGAAGGATCAGAAATAGAAGAACTGCTAGAATAATCAAACATGTATTTATTTGTGCATGTCTGCACTGAGCAAGCCTGGTGGTCTGACAACTGCAGTGAGTGTGTGTCTGCTGTGACTTACTGGGGCCATCTCGTTGTTGAGTTCTGGCAGAGTGGCATCTGAGCTCAGATAGGCAGGATCTTTCTGGAGGAGTTCCAGCTGTTCATGGAGGCGATACTTGTCTTCTTCGCTGCCATTCCAACCACCACTTACAGAGCGGTACAGGACCTTACCGGCCTGGCTCCGCCTCTCCAGAATCACCACCTGTCAATGTATTAAAGAGCACTTGCACTGTAAAGTGATACAACCTGCAATTCTGTATGTTCAGGGTAAAAAATTAAAAAAAAGGTTTGAGCACTGTTGATGTTTGTTTATAGGTGGATAATTGTAATTTAAACCATGTGGCTGTTTGCACATGCTCTCACTTAGAGTGTTTCTGCCACCAACCTGAGGTGAGAGTGAGGCCTGATCTTGAAGCAGCACCTGACAGAGAGGCTGCTGCTGACGCTGATAGACGTATGCAAAGCGCAGCACCTCTTTTCTGTTAGCTGAGGCAAAGTCCAAGAAAGCCTTATTGCCTGGAACAAATGCTTGGTCCTCCCCTGTGATCAGCAGCACACAGTACCTGCAAACCATACGCTAACATCATTCCAAAAAGTCTTGCCTTCTGATGCAGCATTACACTTCACACTTTTACAACCACAGTAGTGCTTGAATTTGGATCTCAGCTTCTTACAGTTGTTGTATTACATTAAAAGTAAAATTTGTTTATTTGGCTTAGTTTATTTACATTTCCCTTTATTTCAGCATAAGGGGTCATTATAAGCAAGACATTATAAACAGTCTTACTTCCTCCGTCGATGGAACTGCTTGACAGGGCACAGCTCATCAAAAAGCTGCTGGTTGACAAGCCGTGGCACCTGAAGAAACTTGTTGTTAGAGACAAACTCGTCCATGATCTGTCGCTTCATCCCTCTGGCCTGGGAGACAGAGAGTTCAAGTGGTGTTTATGGTATGAAACAACAAACAGTAGAGTAGAGTACAGTAGAGTGGGTGTGCAAAATTTTGAAAAGTAAAAGAAATTTGCAAATAGTAAAAAATAGGAAAATTAATTATGTTAGCAACTTCTTCGCTTATTTATTTTCCCTGTTTTTGTCAGACAAAAATGGCAAACGAGATTCAAGCTTTGCCTTGTAGCCCACAAAATATCACATTTAAATATCACACACCTGGTGAGAGTTTGTAGATATAGTAGGAGGCATTGTGCCAGCACTATTAAACTAAGGGAGCAGTGGTCTAAGGTGCAGACTGTGCAGGGTCTACCTGGATGATGTCAACAGGCTTCTCTGTGTACTCCTTAAACAGAAGCATGGTGGGGGCGTATGTGTTTATGTTGAACTGTCGCAGGAGTCGAGTGCAGTGTGTGTCACCCTGGTCCACGAAGCCGAAGCGAACATAGTCCCTGAAGGTGAACGCTGTTAACTGGAGAGAAGAGTGGCAAGATTACATTACCGCAAATAAACACATTAAAATAAAGGAAAAAACAGGGTGTGAAGAAGGAGAGTTCTATGCATAATATGCCTGAGATAGTAACAACTTAGATATCTGATTGGTTGAAAGTGTGTTCTTGCCTGCCACCTCAGTACTGTCTCCTCCTGTCTCAACCTAGCACATTTTTGGCATTAAGTGATGAAAACTACATTGCCTGATGGTGATATTAAAAGGGTATAACAATGGAGGAATTTTTTAAATCATTAGAGAAAAGAAAAATTATCTCAAGCAGAAACAGCTGCTCAGACAGATGCGTCTGTAGTTGCTGTTGAGATCTAATTTATTTGCTCTCTTGTTGAACTCGTCAGCACATTAACCAGCTTAAAGAAGCAGACTTAACAGTTTTCTACAATAATATTTAGTCTAATTAGTGCCCCACTTTGGTGTGCATATGTGTGCTCATGTAGATACGATGCTTACTTTATAGAGCAGCGGAACAACAGGGACTTGGTCAAACAGCAAAACACTGGGCTTATTCTCCACATGCCAGTTGTCCAGAAAACTCAGGAAGTTGTTATCTGTGATCTGGAGAAATAATGGAAATTAGTTAAACTGGAATTACCTCCTTGCAGTTGTATGCCTCCAAACTCTAGTTTCAGATTATCCAGTCTCATTCAAATTACAAAAAATAAAATTTATGTGTGTAAAATTTTGTCACAATTACTGTGTGAAGTCTTGAGTAATGGATAAAAAGTTTTTTCTATTAGATCACACTGAATTTGACCTTTGACCACCAAAACGTAATTAGTTCATCCTTGAGTGCACGTGGACATTTGTGCCCAAATTCAAGAAATTCAATCAAGGTATTACTGAGATATTGCATCTATTAGAATGGGATGGACAGATGGACCTATGGAAAACAGTATGCCTCCGGCTCTGGCTGCCGCTGGCACGATGGCGTAAAAGTGTATGTTGTTGCTAAATTAAATGTCAGTCTATTGTAACAACTGAAAATCTGTATTATTTACCACCACCACTCACTTTGTGACACTACTTGACAAGTTGTACATAAATATCTAAATCAGACCTGTATTTTCTGTTAGAATCAGCTGAGAAACAAATGTATTATCACTATTCATCCATGTAAAAAAAAAAAAAAAAAGCTGCATAGATGACTACTGATCAGGCCTATAAAATCCTTAAAAACTAGTCGGGGGATAATTGTGTTAGTTGCAGTTACCTTTTCAACCAATTTATGGGGAAGCAAATCTTCAATGAACTGTCGTAGGTGTTCCCGTACCACAGCCTGATGGAAGAAGGTCACCCTGCCGTTCAGCAGCCCAATGATGGAGGGAGCACGGTGAGCTCCCAGCTGGTTGGCCAGGCGACGCTCATAACCTAGGTCCAAAATGCCAATGCCCACACCTGGTGTAAAGGCATAAACAGACTGCTATTGTAACAGATATCACTGAAAATAATTTTATTACTGTATTTCAGTTTTAAACACTTTATAGGGCTATTTTGATAAGCTGCATTGCATCAGACAGGTATCTTACCTGTCTGATGCATTTTGCTTAAAGCTGTATAGTATTTTTGTTTGAACAATGCGTCAAATTAGTAGAGTAAATGAAACACAAAGGAGTTGCTCTGAGTGACGGACCTACAAAGAATTATCACCCTACACTGCATCCTCAGCTCTATGGAGCTTTTGGCATCGTTTAGATTTCTGTTTTTGTATTACGGCCAACCGCTTTATGTTTATTGAGGAGTTCTACCCCAGTATGGGCAAAAAAAAGACATTTGCTGCTTTAAAACAGAAGCTAAAAATTCAATAAGCACCTTTTAACAGTCTCTATCAAACAAAGTTAAAGGTGGTTTTATGTACTAATCAAATATTAATTAACATGCAGGACATACTGAATATCCACAGCAAGCCACTGTATAACACTTAGAGACTAAGCATTGGACCTAATCTAAAGTGCACTGGGAACACTGTACTTCCGGTTGGCAGAATTAATGCAACAGCTTTAAACTCATCCACAGGGCCAGACAATTGAATCTATCCCTTATACTCCGTACCAGGGAACCAAGAAAAGCAAATACACCCTAATGAATAATTAAAGAAATGGCCAGCTCTTTGTATAGCATCTCAACACCCAAATTGCATTTGTTCTAATAGCCTGCAACTGAGCAAACATAAGCCTTATGTTATGATGCTTTTAGGAATGCCAATCTCAATACTGGGGTTACATCAGAGGGATGACTGATGGGAGTCTACTCGCAGCAGATTTACCCAGTGGTTCCAGCTCCTGCACTGTCTCCTTCCACACAGGCTCAATGTGGATGCATGCAAAGCACCACTCAGAGGTTACTTTGATTAGGTACGGCCTCTTGTGGCTGTCTGGAAGGACATCGCTGTTAAACTGTGCATGGTGAAGCAGATACTTGCTGTCTGCAAAGTCCCTGGACCTGGAGGAGGGTCAGAAGCAAGATAGTGAGTCTTTTTTAGACTTAGCCTTCAGGCTACTGTCAGCACATGACCTGAGAGAAACCTGCCTCTAACCCAAATTTGTTCACTCATTCTAAATCTTTATTCAAATGTTGAGTAGAGGCAGAGATCCTTGTTCTAAACAACTAATCAAATTCCACTAACAGGAACTTTACAAAGAAAAGGGTGCTCATTTTTTTTTTCTTTGTTTATTACGGAAAAGAAATTTCCACTCCAGGTAAGCATTAAGTTTACAAAGTGGAAAAACAAGCATATATGTACTTTTGAGAAGCTGAAATCAGCATATTATCATATCTATATCATCAATTGTTTTATGATTAACTACGTGAAAAATTAACTTTAATGGGTTTGACAAAAAGGACTTGATCAAATTTTCAAAAAAAAAAAAAAAAAAAACTGGGAAAGGAACAATAACTACTGCATCTAATAATCTTGGCTCCAGAATTAGGACAGTTTTGTTTTTTATTTCCATGATTAATTAATTAATAACTAAACACAAATGGGGAGGAGTCCAAACAACACCGCTCACTATACCTAAAATAAACATAACCTAACCTACACTGGCCCTTTACAGAAATTGTCAGAAGACACATGTTGCTTATTTATCTGCGTTTTCTAATTCAAAGCAATAGACAACACAAAACTGAAGACGGTGTACCTGGGGAAATGGAAAAAAGACTCATCAAAGTAGAAGCTGTTGTGGAAGCTGCGGAAACCGTGATGCTGCGACTGTCCAAAGGGCTGGTTTTCATCCATCTGCCCATAGCGGTCAAAGTTGGACCTTCGCTCCTCGTTAGACAAAATCTATGAGCCAGAGAGAATTGGTGTTGTTAGTATTGTTAACATGAGAGAGAGACACAGAAAGTGCAACAGACTTAATGAGTGACTACTGGGAAGTGTCAGCTGGGACTTGTATGATAGCTGGTATGAATACCATACATAGCAAGTTGTGATTTCCACCCACCTCATATGACTTAGAGATCTTGATGAACATGTCCTCAGCTTTAGGGTCCTTGTTCTTGTCTGGATGCCTACAAAAACAACCCAGACACGGCACCATAAACAGTCATCAACTCATGCAGTTAGTTAATAGGAGGTTCAGTGTTTATCATCTTTAATTAAACCGGATTATGATGAGTTAAATGACCACAGGCACCAGCTCAGGTATCGGATGTACATGGGGCTGATGGTGCTGCCAATCACTCACCATTCTCTGGCAAGGCTCTTGTACGCCCTTTTTATTTCTGCTTGGCTGGCACTCCTGCTCACACCCAAGGTTTTATACGGGTCATAGTCAGAGGCTGTGTTAACCAAGTGCACGCTCAAAACGAGCAGAAAGATGGCGAGTAGGACCGGGCATGTCCCGGGATGTCGGCCGGCTCTCTTGACCGTCATCTCTCGCCGCTGCCCTCGTCCAACGTTACCGTCGGTTAACTGGCCGAGCTGCCCGGTGAAGTAGCGCGTCAAAGCTAATCTGTAACGGACAAATGTGTCATGCTAAGCGCTCACATCATCGGCTCTGTTGACTTCCTGGACGCCAAGTTTAGCTGCAGACGACATGCTAGTGTTTTACTACGGCGAGGCCATTTTTTTCCGAGTTACCGCTGGACATGTAGAAACCGTCAGTGTCATTCATGCAATGAAACGTTTGGCTTCCGGTTTCACATTTCAAAATAAAATCCCATTTAAACCCCTGATGAATCCTCAAATGAAGAGGAAATATTATAACATATAACACACAATATATACACAGTGCTGGGAGAGAAACAATATGGAGCTAAGGAGTGTAACATATGTTAGATTTGCATAAATATGTGAACACTTTGCAAGCATGGGTTGTTGTATAAAGTCTATTGTCTAGATTCACAGTTTAAAACATGTAGGATCACATGTGAAAACAATTAAGAGTTATATTGATAACCTGAGATCTGTAACATTTCTTGAATTTTTTTTTTTTATTTGTTTAATTTGATTAATTTGTTTGATTCCATAAATGTATGCAATATATGCTTAATTTATCCAGTTGGCAATCCAGCCTACCCAAGGGGCCCCAGGTAGAAGGTAGAAGGTAGAGTTATTCGATCATAGAAGTACTGAAACCTACATTTATTTTCCTATGCAATGTATCTGACAATTAATATCTTGAATAAATGATCAATTATACATTGTGTAAGTTTCAAAAACTAGCAGAAACAGCCCATAGTTGTTTAAGCCCAAGTTAATGTATTCAAAAATTTTCAAAAACTCACTTTTTACTGTCATGGAAACGTAGCAAATTGGAAGGTAAAGGATTGTTTTGTGGCTTTGGCTGACCTGACTCTATTAGACCACACGTGCGCTCTTATTTTGAAGGAAGCAGATATAACATCCGATAGTGATCTCCTTAAACCATGGACTCTGCAAACACCAGACACATACCTCGCATGCCCCACTCAAGCTGTCCTCAAACTGCTCCCATTTTTTTTGTCCCTTTCTGATCACACTTGCATTTTCAAAAAAAAAAAAAGTTTTTTCACAGCTGTTATGTGTATTTATCCTGTCGTTTCAGTTTCCTGGCAACTATGCACAAAGTTTGGACTTAATCGATTTCCTCGATTTTAGTTGCTTGTCACTTTTACACTAACAATAGCAGGTGTACAACGGAGACAGACGTTTGTCCACACGCATGTTTATTGTGTGTCATTTTATCCTCCCTCATCCAGGGGCTTCACTTCCGCTTCCTTTCGTCGCTGCCACAGACAGACGTGAACACGGCTCTACCGGACTCAGCTCAGCCTGTCTGCCGTTCGTCTTGCTGGTTGTAACCGGCCTGACCGACTCCGCTGGTTTCGCTCTCCGGTTTGGACCAATATGAGCAGCTTTTGTGTGTTTACATCAAGTGCAGCGAGCTCACAAAGTGCGCAGAGGGTCTTGTCTTGGTAGCTAACGTTAGCTCCGCAAAGCTGCAGTCTGCCTGTCTGCCTGCCTGTCTGTCTGCCTGCCTGCCTGCCTGCCTGCCTGCCTGTCTGTCTGTCTGTGGCCGGCTCTGGCTCAAGCATCTGCGGGACAGGTACTTTTCACTCAGCTAAGGTAACTACCACATCCTCTTTAATGAAGCACTGCAGTGTTACAGTGTGTATGTACAGTGCACAGCGGCTGAGCTTAGCAAGCAGGTGGTGCTACAAACCCACGGGTGTGTTGCTGAAGCAACGTTACTTTGCTAACTTGCTCGGTGGCTGCCGTTATCCAAGGAAAAACCTGTGACTCACGCGCTGAAATTATAACTTTGAGGCCATAAATAAAAGAGCAAGAATCGACGATGCTGCCCCCGATCTGATGCCGCGAGGTCACTAGTCTGGCACGGTGTCTTTTCATGCTGAGAAATGTTTGTTTACATCTGTAATGTCTATGAATACAGCAGTGAAACAAGTTGAAGTAAAGCTGTAGTGCTGTGTGATAACAGCACCTTGCTTCAGGCATATACATTCAATGTTTCATTAGATAAGAAACAAACATAATGCACAAGTATAATTTATAAGACAATATATGATACTTTGTTCCCTTTCAGGCACTGGATGCCAGAAACTATCTAGTTTTCTCATAATACTACGGGTACAATGTGTAATTTAGGTGATGATGAACTTTATGAATTGCATTAACAACAACAATCTATTGTGTTTTTCGCCAGAGAGTCAGCGCCATGAATCTGTTGCGTCTAGTGTGCCGCCACAAAACAGCTCTGGTCATTGGCACCGTTTGCAGCTTTGCTGTAGTTCTTGTCTTCTTGGCCAGATGTACCTCAGAAACCCTGAAACAGGGCAACCCGGATCCCCCAGGCTTAGCCCCTCAACCCAATGTTTTGCAATTGCGTCCAGAGCAGCATAATCCCCCCTTCATATCTAAAGACTTGTCAGCATTCCTCGTCATCCTCATCACGACAGGACCCAAGTACACAGAGCGGAGGAGTATCATCCGCAGCACCTGGCTCGCAAAGAGAGACTCTGATGTTCTGGCCATGTTTGTGGTAGGAACTCAGGGGCTTTCCACTGAAGACCTTCAGAACCTTAATACAGAGCAGGGGCGCCACAAAGACCTGCTTTTACTGCCTGAGTTGCGAGATTCTTATGAGAACTTAACACTCAAACTGCTCCACATGTACTCCTGGCTGGACCAGAATGTGGAGTTCAAGTTTGTCCTCAAGGCGGATGACGACACGTTTGCTCGTTTGGATCTCCTTAAAGAGGAGCTAAAGGGGAAAGAGCCCAACCGATTGTACTGGGGCTTCTTCTCAGGGAGGGGCCGAGTGAAAACAGCTGGAAAGTGGCGGGAAAGCTCATGGGAGCTCTGTGACTACTACCTGCCCTACGCACTGGGTGGGGGTTACATCCTCTCATCCGACCTGGTACATTATGTCCATCTGAATGCAGGATACTTCAAGACGTGGCAGAGTGAGGATGTGTCACTGGGTGCCTGGCTGGCACCTGTGGATGTTCGGCGGACACATGACCCACGCTTTGACACAGAGTATAAATCGCGTGGTTGCAATAACAAATATTTGGTCACGCATAAGCAGAGCTTGGAGGACATGTTGGAAAAACATCAGACTCTGCAACGTGACGGCAGGCTCTGTAAGGAGGAAGTCAAGCTGCGATTGTCCTATGTGTATGACTGGAGTGTGCCACCCTCACAGTGCTGCCAAAGGAAGGATGGCATACCTTAATTTTTGTCCTATTTTACATGGGTGAAATTGGCTTTTGATTTGTCTCATCTGAGTCTAAAAAACTAAGGAATATTTTTTTCTACCAATTCTCCATTATGACATGATTTAAAGCTGTGTGACAGGTACAAGAAATTATAGTAAAAGCCTTAATGTTATACAAAACCTCATTTCCAGTTTGTAAAACCTTTTTATTTTGTTTACGATGACAAAAAAGGGTTTTAACGGCCTCCGTGTGAATTAAGATCAGGTCTTTGAAATCATAGTGGTAGTAAATTATGGAGTGGTTTCTGAAGTAGATATTTGGCAATTTGGTTTTGCAAATCTTAAACAGTCCTTAGAGTCTCCATGTTAATCTTGTTGAGGTTTGACAGAAGCCTTTTTCTATTTATGTGGGTTTCAGAATTAGTCATTGCTTGTCTTTCTGTTTTCACAAATAGAATAGGATTTATTACAGTGCTACAGCTTTTATTTTGAAGTCTTAAAATAGCGTACCATCACCAGCAGAGAATTGGCTGAGAAATAGTTTCCATCAACTCTCATATCAGGAGCCAACTTCCACCTTTTGTCCATTTTGACCCTTTGGCCTTGTTATTTGGACCCATGATAATGTCAGTGTCCTCTTTACCGCCAGTTTACCACGTGGGTGGCCTACTTCTCTCTGTCTGTACGTCTTGCTAAATATTTTCAAACACTTTGAGAAGTTTTAAGTGTAGTAGATAGCACCTGGAAACACAGACGAGAGTTTCTTACCCTGCCATGACGTCTACATGTTTTCGTGAAAACATTTTTATGTATTTTATTTATTATTAATTTATTCTACAGCAAACAACACACTGGAGTTGCGACAGAAGCACAGTGGAAGTGGTTGCTGCTTGTAGTAGAATTTCTATTTATAAACATGGTTGGAGGAATTCACATGTAATTCACAAACTGGAGAAGAAAAGTTCACTTTTAAATGTAAAACCTTTGTTTATGTTGACGATACACAAGGTATAAGGTGTTGCACAGAATGCACAAGAGAAAATGGTTGAATGTGATTTATTCGACAGGCCTTCTTATTCATTCTACTGGAGCCTATGTGAGGAGTCTTTGATGATACTTATATTTACAAGGCAACAGTCACAATTTCAAGTTTGGTCAGTACATTTACTCTGCAGAGACAACAAGTTATCTGTGAATGTTTGTTTACAGCACTCCACATATTCAGACTGAGGAACCTGATATTCACTACCAGCCGGCACTTGGTCACTTTTTAAACAAGATACAAATCCATAAAGCATTTTTCAATGATTACTTTTTTAATGGTTGGCTTGCGCCATCTGTGATGTCACTAGCTGAGTCCCAAAACTTGTGAAATATGTAAAGCAGCTTTGGTTAAAGGGTACGACAGACTGGAGCGCAAATGGTTGAGGAATCCTGCAAAAAGAGCAACATCCAAGTTCAGTGCTGTCATGCCATTATGTGACTGTTAGCAGATCCTGATTCAAACCAACTTAAGGTACAGCGTTTGTTTTTATGTACATTGTCAGCCTCCGTGGATGTTTTATTAAATTTTAAAAATGTATTTCTGTTGCTTATTTTCTCATTCTACATTTTAACAATACTACAAAATATAGTAAACTAACCATTCCATGGCAAGAAAATGAAGGAATGTTTCAAGTGTAAGAACAGGACTTTTTGGGATGGTCGTCTGGCATTAAAGAAAGAAAATACTTGAAGCCTTTTACACCTTGCAAAACCTTACAAAATAATCTTTTAAGTCCTATCTGAATTCACATCATGCTTTGTGGTGTTGAAAAGCACTCTTCACATTTTTCCAATTGCAAATCTCTTATTCAGTAAATAAACATTTTCTGACATAGTTTTAGTAATATGTTGTGAGAGCTGCAACTGAAGACGATCAACTGAAGACGATCCTTTATGACTAACAATAGCACAGGAACCTGCGTTCCTGTAGCTCTGGTTGTCACGATGAAATAGCCTGGACATGCTTCAAGGTTCCTCTCACTCGGATAAATTCTGGTGCGTTTTGTAAGTTCTCGCTCCTTCTCTTTTCCTCCAGCTCACACTGCAAGAGAGGAAATACCATTGAGCTCTCAACAGGAGTGTTTTTTCAGGCAGATCTGCCTGCTCACACATAGCCAAAAGATAATTACAAATAGTGTTTTCCGCAGGTTGTGTGGTTTTCTATAATTTGCCCTTTATCTAACATACGTACAATTTGTATCCTCTGCTGCCTTGTGCGTAGCTTTGCCTCCAAGTCAGAGGGAGGATGGAGAGCCTTTTCTGCCTGCTTGTGCCTCTCTCTCTGTTTGTGTTCCAGCACACGCTGCAGCTCTGGCTTTATTCTAGGCAGGAGACCTCTGAGGACACATTAAAAAATGCTAATAGAAGGATGGATATCGACAGTAAAAAGTATAAACACAACCATGTTTTATTCACTGAAATCGAAACCGAAGACATTTTCGAAGCACTCAAAGGCCTTTATTTAAATCTCATTCATAAATGTCTTTGGCATATCAAGATGCTGATTTTACACAGCTTGATTATTGCGCATAAAATCAATTTCAGTTAACAGTGAAAATAAAGGTAAAAACAAATGTGTTTATATTTTTTTATGTATATGTGAAGATGTCTATCTGGAGTTTTATTTATATTTACTTATTATATATGTTATATATATATATATAGTTTTCTACAAAAGATACTCAGTAGTCAGGTGTGAATCAACAGAAATTATAGTCTATAGACTATAGAATTATAGTCACATGCATAATTTTCCTTCTTAGGCACAAGAGTGAGGACACTTTCCCCTTGTTGAGAGATTAGCAGTGATCTCTGGCAAAGTGTTGCACCTTTGACTCGATCAGTGTTAAACACCACCTAAGCATGTTGCTTATCCCCAGCTGCAGCCCTGGTCAGCAGGATGGGGAAGCCTAAGAGGATTCTTTGACTGAGGCAGGAGACGAATAAAATGCTGATCTGGAAAACTTTCTGCTCATGGTTCTACACACAAATGCTAAAAAATGTCAAATGGAAATACTTGGAAACCTCAGACTGCTAAAACCAGGCTACTTAGAGCTGACATCAGTGGATCCATGTGTAGCTGATGCCCATGAGACCTGATCATATGCGGCAGGTACAGAGCTCAGTGTTTTCTCACCGTCTGTGACAGAGTAGCAGCTCTCGGTGAAGGGCTCTGTGTTGGTGAGAAGCCAGGACAGGATTTGGCAGCTTCTTGGGCTTGATGAGGTCACCACCCTCCTGTTGTTGAGTCTCAATCACCTGGTGAGGTTGGACCATCCAGCAGTGACTTCTCTCTGACACACACAAACAGAGTCCAGCACACACAACCAAAATGTTTATAATAGTGGTTTTTAAAGTGATGGGCTATGACCTCTGATCAAATGTGAATATCATTTGTTTGTTAAGATGCACTAAAGCAAGATAAATGTCACTATTAATTTGATTTTATCTTACCTCTTCTATTTCGAAGACCCATTTTTTGTGACACCTAAATGAACAGAAGGCAGGTTTGTCCAGTTACAAAAATAGCTTAGAAAATTAAAATGACAGACTGGCTTATGCCAACAATTAAATGAGACATTTGATTTTATTATTGTATTTCTTTTTGCCTCAGCCATGCAAGGACATTACAAAATAAACTCACAATGAAAACTTGCTTTACTCCCTGTTTTTGAAATAAAAATATAAATTGATAATGGGTTTTGAAATCTCAAATGATGCATTTTGGTGTCTGTCTTTGAGTGAAAACCTGCTGCTGTTTAGTTACTTTCTCAAATACACAGTGAGGTTGTCTAAGGCACATATAAATAAGTTAAATCAATGAAGAAGGATGAAAAAATTGAAAAGCTGTTCAAGATTGTTTTAACTTAGATTTACAGTCTAGTACCATCATCAAAAATTATCATCACATGTAATTTAAAATGAATTGGACAATGTTTTTTGAATTAGGCCCAACATGGATCTTCTTTCCTTTGAAATATGAGCAAAGAATGAACTCTGCCCGTGGCTAAAACAAAGAAAAATGTTTTGTTTTGTTTTTTTTTTTTATTGTGAAGCCTATTCATGAATAAACAAATCATCATTTTACTCATTTACAGATAAAACTGATAAAAAAAATCTTACCTGTTTGCAGTGGTAGAGACGCATTGTTGAGAAGAGAGATGTGCTAGAATCTGTGTGTGCAATAACAAGTGCAGGAGGACGAGAAGCAGATCTCACTGGTGTTGTCAGGTGCACAGCAAGATGCAGTTATAGTGAGGCTGATCTGAACAGGTGTGCCACACTGTCCTGTGATCAAATCTTATTAACTGTCTTATGACCCTTTGTTCCATGCTTGTTACCTTCAGGAGAGAAACTTCTGTTGTCTCAGAGGCAGGAACAACATATGGAGGGATTAAGATAATGTAATTTGAAGATTAGGATAATGCAACAAGGAAAGAAAAAACAAAACAAAAATGGCTTTTATGGCTTTTGTACCTTTGCTTTGTGAATCCAGTTTTTATCACAGACATAGATATCTCTCTCTATATATAGATAGATAGATAGATAGATAGATAGATAGATAGATAGATAGATAGATAGATAGATAGATAGATAGATAGATAGATAGTCCACATTCACATCAAAGTCTACTATTTAAGTAACTAAGAGAACAGTTTCAGGATCCTGAGGTGAAATCAGGTCAATGATCCAGTGGCAAACAACTGAACACAAAAAATGTGAATCATATGAAACTATTAAATACTACTAACTACAACTATACAATTGAATATTGACAAATATTAACATGAATTGAAATGTGCAGTACTGTAAATAATTAGTTGGGAATCAGTAATGCATGTGATATACAGTATAACAGATATATAAATGTTATGCAGCACTATATAAATGCACTGAATAGTAGTGTGTAAATTTACAAACCTTAATTTGACAAAGATGTTTATTATGCCATATTTGTGCATTTATGTATCATGCTGTTATAGAAGCAATTCTTTTTTCAAGCCACAAAAGAGCATAGGAACTGTAACATATCATAAGATATATATGCTCAACTTGTCTAATTTGTCTGGAAAGAATTGTATAGCAACAAATGGTTGTTTTCATGGGTCTCAGTGCAGTGCAGGTAACCTGATTCAGGACCATCTGGACTGGCTGAGACTGAGGCTGTTTGGACAGACAGTACTCTGCAGCGGCCGTCTGTGTGGCAAACATAGCTCTGTAATGCACTTGCAGGGAATGAGGTGGGGGTGGCTGTACAGTGGTGTTAGTCCATGGCAATCTGGGTGGGAACCCAGATTATTCTTCCTCCTACCCTATGTTGTTTTGCTGTAGGTGTGTCCAGGTGTAGCGCTGCAGCAGAGCCAGCATATTTCCCCACTTTGTTAATCCTGCCCATGTCTTCACTCTGCTGTAGCTGCTTCATGTCTCCTTACTGCAGAGACGAGTATGTTGGCCACATGCTGTAAGAAATATTGTGAGCAATAAAAGACCCAAGTGCTACACATACTTTTGCTATTTGTGTGCACTGCCTACATTTCCAGTAGTGTGTGTTTGTGACTCATTATAGCTGATAGAGAGAGAGAAAAAGAGAGAAAGAGAGAGTACCAAAAGCAGAACCAATAGTCACTGTCAGTGGTTTATATGATTTACTATGGTAAACATATCAGTATTTCAGATGATTTTATTTCCCATAAAAGTAATTTAACAATTAATCTTGATTGGCGGACTTGCATTGCAGGTGAAGTCCTTTGGCAGCATTTAAATGTTCAGGCAGAGCTTGTGGGGGCTGTAAATCATAGGTTCCAGTAGGTGGCAGTGACACTGGCTGAACAACAATAAACATAAAACGTAGAGGAAGAATTTAAGCCAGTGAAACCGGAAATGTCAACCGATTGACTGCGAAGTGTGTTGTATTGTATCTCCACTTTATAGTTGATGATGGATTCCTAATTTAGGGGAACAAACAGTCACATAACATCGTCAAGGAGCAAACTGCGAATATGACAAATGGTAGGTCGGCTGTGTTGAGAAACCACCTTAAAAGTGTCGGCAGCAGGGCAGGTCGTGTAAGTTGTGCTACTAGCAGAGAAGGCTAAAGCTAGTTTAGCTGTAGACGTGGCCCTGGGCAGCACAGTCAGTCTGTTAGCACCAAAACGGTTTATTTTTAACTGTTTTGTGTTGCTCGTTTGTTGCAGTTGTGGTTTCATTGTACAGTTTGTCGTCCATAGTGAATCTCTCAGTGCTCCAAACATCGTATTTTTTGTCTGGCCACAAAACAATTTGCTAACTAGCATCGATTGTGGTTTCTGGCTAATGGTTAAAAGTCCAGACAGATACAGCCATTGAGTCTAACGAGACAGGAAAAGCCTTAAAACATTTAGTCCATGGTAGTTTTTAAGACGTCGACTTTTGTCGGTATATGAGCGAAAGTTAATGAGACTCCTGCAACTGCTCAAACCTCTGGACTTGTAGAGTCGACAGCACAGCTTCAACATGTAGTTTTAAGGGAAAACATACTTCAGACAAAGTGTTAATTTGAGATACTAGCAGAGTCATGGACATACATTACATTTACATGACATTATATGGTGAAAGGCTGTGGAGCTAAAGCTAAATTGACTTTTGAAGGTGTGCACCGACTTTCGTGTAAATTCATTACGACCCCTATAGTGTCTTTTAGCAGTTGCTCGGGTTTTCACTGTTTATGGTGCAGCAGTATTCATTTTAACAGCACATGGCATCAACCATGCAGTCTGTCTCGTTGCTGTTCTTCCAGCAGAGTTTATTTTTAAAAGACAGATTGTAACCAACACGTACCGCGGTAAGAAACTACTGTAGTCAGGATGCTTTCAAATTCACAGATGCTTAGTTATTGTGGACTAGTGCATTTAAAGAATTTGCACATTGAGGACAATTTTTTTTTGTGATTCTTGTTTTCAACTCATCTGTTTCAGCTCAGAGATGTGGTGTACTGCATGAACACATTGAATAAGCTAAGTTACCTGGTAACTGGCATGTAAGGCGGCTTGTTTGATACTGTCCTCCCCTCTTCTGTAGTGTACTCTTTCGATGGCATCCTTGTGTTCGGGCTGCTTTTCATCTGCACTTGTGCATACCTCAAAAAGGTGCCTCGCCTCAACAGCTGGCTCCTGTCAGAGAAGAAAGGAGTGTGGGGTGTCTTCTACAAAGGTAGATATATAATGAATTAATGATTGATGGACACATACAAAATGTACCTGTAGAGTAGATGCTTCAAATTCAAACATTAATTTTGATGTCATCAAAAGGAGATGTTATTATATTATACATCCATTCCAAATGCACAGTAAATCTACAGTTGTATGTAAAAGTTTGGGTCAACTTGGGTAAACTGCATATATGGTTTATGTTGATTATAATTCAAATCAAACTCTGTAGAAAAGATACATTGAAAATAAACAAATGTTAATTCACTGTTTGTTGTAGCTTAAAGTAATCATAAATTATAATGGTGCCAGCCTACAGGCCAAATAAACAAAAACTCAACATATTATGTAATTGGCTACAAGGTGCCCAAACACGTAACTGTACAATATTAGCAGCTTGAAGCAACGTTAACACATTTTGTGCAGTTGGCCCTGTACTCTAGCACAATGGAAACATAAATGAAATGGTGATTATAAGTGAGGTTGAGAGATTTGACAAAATAAACCATCAGACAGTAGAATTTGTTACTCATCAAAGATCTTATTGTGCAGTTCATACTATGGTAGTATTTAATAAGCCTGGATTTGGTGTTTTCTCACTGTAGGAAATTTTTCAAAGCAATAAGGACTGCTTTATTGTACTATTGGGCTTGCAGAATCTGTTATCAATGTGACAGAGGGATTTGTAGTTGAATTTTGAGAAAGTATACAGTGTCACAATTTACATTGCATTGATATTTTTGAAAAAAAATGCATTTATGTATACCATGAGAGTAGACTTTATGTCTGTTGCCCACTCACACCTAATTTGACCACGTGCCTCCCTATTGGATGATGAATGTAGAACGTCAACCAGAAATGATTCAGAATTGTCCTAAATAAAGATATGCTATTCAATATGAGGTTAGCAGTCCTTTACAGTCAGTGGCCAGTGATCTTTCCTGGAGATGCCCTTCACTGCATTATCTGCATTATCTTTGCTACTTGCTTGTTTCAAGAAGGACAGTGATCCATTGATTTTATTTTCAATTTAACATGCCAAGGATTAGTGCTAAAACAATACAAAATGTGTCACTTGGAGAGAGCTGCTCATCACCAATTACATTACTTTAATGGTGGACATCTGTCTATATTTCTTATTCTATCCTTATTCTATATGTTAGTATTTTACCTGCAGTTTCAGTCATTGTCTTGATCCTCCATCTCTTTTCTCAGCTGCAATAATTGGGACGAGGCTCCACATTGCTGTGGCGATTTCCTGTCTGGCCATGGCTTTCTACGTCATCTTCTTGAAATGATAGTCAGACTGGACTTGAAAGGACTCGACGGGTGCAGGATGGGGATGGACTCATCTCAGTGGTCACGTGCTAATCCTTATTGTGGGGCACTTCTAGGATTAAGTGACAGATGAAACCCCACTGCCCTCTGGACCCATGTGAGAAATACCCAGTGGTGCCCCCCTCTGGTGACTGGGTACAAAATTGTTCCATTAATAATGTGTTCGCACTACAGAGAAGAAGGGCATCCTGAAACTACTCCACAGGAAAGAGCCTTTTGGTTACATGGTATCATTCTGTAGTTGGGTAATCCTGTTTATTGTCTCTATCCACACCCTATAGTTATTTATAATGAAGGATGCAGGATCAAATGGCAGTGTGTGTGCATTATACCTTGTACCTGTACACAGCTTCAAATTAGCCTCGCTGTATGTAGATATATATATATATATATATATATATATGGAAAAAATATGACCAATACAGATTAGCCAGAGGTTATGTCTGATCAAACTCAAAATGATCAATTCTGCTTGCTCCCAGCTATGCTGTTTTTTTTCTGTATCACTTCTTCTGTCAAGGGTGGAGGGGAAGATAAACAAAGCTAATATATAAAGATGTTCTTGTATACACTATACTTTTTTGGCTCCCTTAACTTTTCCTAACAGTGCTGTTTGGCATCTCCTACTTTTTCTTTAGGTTTGAAATACACATTTTATACCAATGTATGTTGTATTTACTTTGACATCAAATAGTAGATAGCTTTTCTGAATGTCATAGTTACAACTTTGACATGCGTACAAGTCATTTAGAGTCAAAGTTTTAGCACAATTGTTAAGTGTCACAGAGAGTAATAATAAAAAGAGGCATATATCAACATGTGAAAATTTGATAGATATATCAGACTTGCCTAAAGATTTAAATGCAATGCCAAATAGGGATGGTGCATCTCGTGCTATCTTAATTGCATACTGTTACTCTGAATTTACTTCTGCCACTTTATTTTTTTATTACAAAAAGAATAAATTGTTTTGAGAGGGAATGCAATGCAATTTTGAGTAAAACTGTGATCAGGCAATTTTGGTGTTTGTTGTCTTTATAAAACAAATGTTATGTTTCAAGTGATAGTGCCTATACATTGTATTCACCTTCATCCTTTTAATGTTTTTCATCTTTCATTGAATTACAACCTTGAATCGCAGTGGATGTCATTTTGAATCAACAGCACACACACAAAAAGAACATCTAAAAAAAATCAATCCAGCTTAAGTACAAATCTTAAATAATAGTTTTTAGTCTGTTATATTGATGGATCTTTATAAGCTTTAAAGATCTGGACATTGCAAATTTCCCCCCATTCTTTGTGTACCTTCCTGTTAATAGTGTTCTTTTAAAGCCACCTATGTGCAGCTTTGACTTCATGTTTGGCATTGTTGTGTAGCTTTAAAATAAAGCATCTGCCATCATCATATTGCAGGATTTCCTCCAAGATGTCTCTGTGTTATGCTGCTTTCATTCTCCTCTCACAAGTGCTCCAGGAAAGTCCCAGAGAAAGCCCCCCAACCCCTTCTTGACACCATCATCACCACCATCATGAGTCATGGTGGACACTGAATATCTGCTGGTGTGCAGGGTTGGACTTCCACCAAACACATCATGTAGAGCAAAGGTCAAAAATATTTCACCATAAAACTTCTTTTCTTTTCAGTCTCCCACCTGTTTCTGTCAAACAGACCAGTTATTTTCCAAAAAGCTGTGACTAGTCAACCAGTATTTGCATGCATGTCTCCTTACCCAGTGAACCCTGTACCTCCTTTACACTTGTCAAAAGCCTTTCGATGGCTTCTGTCACAACTGCCCTTTGCAAACATTCTCATTTTCATAAGAAAACCTATTCAGTTCTCTTTACAACTATATTATATTCACCCCGTTTATGGTTGACCTTACTGAACACAAAGGGATATTCAGTGCTTTGTATTGTCTTGTATCCATCCCCTGACTGGTTCTTTTCAATGCCATTGATTATTATTTCCACCGCAGACTTTTTGACTTATCATAGTAGGAAAGCAACAAGTGTCACTAACAATGACTTTATTCTATTCAAGTGTCACAATCACCCATGACAGTGTGACACTGAACCAGCATGCACAATGGCAGGTCCTGAAACTCATGTCATTTTATTATTTACACCATTGCTTTTCTTACTGCACCAAGTCAAAATCTCATTCATTAAAAACAATTTTCTTTTGTTTATTTTTTCCTTGTGATGTAGTTTTACAAATTGACTAATCAGCTGTTAGACTTTCCAGTGTGATCAGCTTACAGTAAGGTGTCACACCTTGATTACACTCAGGTGATTTCCATTCAACTAATAACACATCTCTTAGGAACACAAAAGACATTTGCAACTTTTAGGCGTGTGCCACAATACATAGGCGGTTGAATAATGCATTTGTGCATTCATGTCATGGAGGTGAAGTCGTATCTGCTGATTTGTATGAAAACTTTTTTGTTGCAATACTGTAGTAGTAAAGCATGAATATCCCAGGTGGTTACTATTTTTAAAAAGCTTTTCATATTTATATTGTTATGTATTGACGCTACATTGTTTCCAGTCAGACATCTTTAACTGGTGCCACAGTAAATTGCTGTAGCGTCGTTGTTATATCTGGGGTAAATTTACAGGTACGACATGTCCAGTCAATGACGATGGGTGATTCCCACTCACGTCCACATTAGAGAAGGGGCATCCCTTGGTTTCTCAATCGCGACCCAGCTCTCGCGAGATAATAATTGTTGCCGGGCGCGCGCATTTGCGTGCGCGTTCTCGGTTCCGCGCGCCCGCCCCAGCAGCGAGAACAGAGCTGGGTGAAAAATCCAGCGAAAGCTAGTCCAGACTGAGCTTCCTGACCCGAGCGCGTTGTATAGAGGAAGTTGTGTCCAAACGCCCCGACGTGCACGGAGAGGTGGAGTTTTTTTTTTTTTTGTCTTTGCTGCACAACTGCACCGAATTTGCACCAGCCAGCCGGTTGAAGTTTAGTTGTGTTTTTCGGGACCGTCTCCGTGTTGAGTTGCAGGGTGCAGCAGCGGTAACCACACCACGTCGTGCCACACACACGGCTAGGAGGAGAGGAGAGAGGGCAGAAGTTTCCGCTGGCTTGTTTTGTCACTGCGGGGCTGGTAAATCCGCAGGAATGTCGCAGAAGGAGAGACCCACTTTCTACCGACATGAACTCAACAAAACCGTGTGGGAGGTCCCGGAGCGATACCAGAACTTATCCCCCGTCGGCTCCGGCGCTTACGGATCCGTGTGGTAAGCAGTTGTTGCAGAGTAGTATCGAGAGCACGATTGCACAACAGTAAAACGGGTTCCCACCACCCCCAGAGGCCCGCGAGAGCCGCCTCTTCGCGGGGTGCTTATCAGTGTGTGAAGGGTGCCAGTGGTAGAAGGGAAAACAATGCTTGTGCTTTTTTGTTTTTCTTTTTTGTTTACATGCTCATATTTTGGCCGTTACGGATTGAGGGCGCACCGTGCACGCTGCGGAGTGCCTCGCATTTCTTCGGCGGGCGGGTGGGGATTATTTTTGTTTTTGTGCACATTTTTTATTTTGCCTTGCTCTCTTAGTTGCCCTGTAAACACCTGTATGCCCCGCTAGTTTCTAGTAAACACGCTGGCAGCTCCAGGAGTAAGTCATCCTCAGTGTTGCATATGCAGAAGAACTACTTATATTTTTATGTCTTATGATGAAGGCTGATGAGTGGCACGTCCACGCTCGCATCATCAGCCAGAGTGGTGCCTCCTCTTGAGATATGATCTGTGCTCATGATAACAGAGAGGGTTAACAACACACAATGAAACAATCGCCTTCCACAGGAATAGTATTGTACTCCTGCGCGTACAACCTGGCACTTTGAACATCCGCACATTGCATGCATTATGCATTTTCAGTTGGGTGCAGCCTGCAGAGTACCAGAAGGTCACGTGGTTTTCAGAAAGTAGGCCCCCCTCGTGCATAGTGAGAGCTTTCTATAGGCGTTCATCCAACGACGATGATGACTCTGGAATGATGTCACCCTTTCTCCCCTTGTGGTACACCCATGACTCACAGTCCCGAGGTTAGGTAGTGGCTCCAGCAGCGACGCCTTTTAGTCACCACAGAGTCATGGATGGCATCGTACTGTAATTATAACTTCACTGTTAATTTTGACCCTACTTCCATGTGTAAGTGTCTCCCCCCTCCAATGAATAAAGGGTGACCATGACCCCATTTGGTCATTAAAGACAATCACTGGAAAGGAGACACCAGTGCAATTGAAAGGCATTAATATGTGTCTACATAAATCTATATGAGAGGTATTTCTGTAATGTGTACTATTAATATATGTGAGGGTCAAAAGCTTCAGAGTTCACACAATAAATTGGACTGCCCCATTCTTTCTCTGCTCTGAAGTTGCCTTTGAGGAAATTCCTTTGCGTTTCCCTCTGTATGTGACTATTTCCCCAACCAGAGCTGGGAATTGTCGTCCTTTCTCTTGGAAACATGATCACAAAGCCTTGTGAGTGCTATAGCTTACAATAAATTCTGCAAGTAAAGTGGTCCAAACAGCAGTGTGTCATTAAAACCCCTCAGAAGGTATCTGTAAAGTATAAATAACCATGCAGCACTTACTCCAGCATGTCACGGCTGCTGGTCAGCTGGATACGCGCTCTCGCTCTCATAGCCAGCAGAGTCTTTGTTGTTGCTGCCATGATGTTCCTCAGGTTCTCAGCTTGACCTCTTTCCAACATTTAAATATGGAGATCATTTAATAGGTGGGGGTTTTAAATAGTCTTCTTCATCAATCTGATATAAAACTTCTTAAAAAAAAAAAAAAAAATGAACTACACTACCACTCTTCTTATTTCTGACCTGTGTTCTGGTTTTTAAATGTCAGACTTGGAGGAGATCCAGAGTTTGTGTGTGGAAAGAAAGAGCTTACAGTGAATGCTGCTGTTGGGGATTACAGTATGGACTGTGTGCTGAGTGCCTTGTGTTATTTGGGTTAGGTTTCTCAGCTGAGCAAAAAAAAAAACATGTATGAAAAGCATGCAGGCCCACAGGGCATTATTGATTTATTAGCTCAGATTCAAGTTCAACATAGGACAAAGAAAATCTATCTAAATATTTGTTGCCAAGCAGTATAAAACTTATTTTATTTTAAAATGAGCATTTTAGATAATACTTAAGATTAAATTAAATAGCAAATTTAGAGTGAAGGTAATGGCACTACAACAGCATACCTTTCTCTATAAGTAACACAGATATAATCTAAAGCAGTTATTGATAATTAGACCAGGGAACCAAAGACAACATAAGAGAGAGACAAACCACCTATAGGATCCTGAATAAGGATGGTGGTGACGCCATACATGGCGGTTGCATGACACATGTCCAGCCTCTTCCCATAATAAGCCAATCATCTGCTCTGTAACAGCTGAACATGAAATGTATCAAGCTAATCATGTGGTTACATGGATGCAAGTGAAGTCTTGCATATGTGTAGTAGAGGTAATAAAAAAAAAACAACTTTTCAATCAGATTTTAAAGATGATTGTTTTCATGTAGTTATTTATGCCCCAGTGACCATTAAATGTGCAGTTGTGGTTCTCTGTCCATTTATTTATGTGGAAGTAGCCCAGAATAACTGCCCAGGGTAGTTGCCAAGATGGCTGCAGAGACTTGTCTATAAGGACTCTGCTGAAACCCATGTAGTAAGATAATGTTTTCCAGCGTTCTCTCAGACTTTTATATAATAGCCTTTTGGGAGTTCCCTTAGTCTCCAAACACAATGTCATTCAAAACTGCTGTTGATTTGTTTAGACAGCAGATTTAGAAGACAAATAGTTAGCTCTTCACAGCAACAGCTTAAGGCACTGGTGTAACAACAGGTGCTCTGCCTAGCTGCTTTGTATTCTTATATTTCTCATATTTGAATATGGCTTTAAAGCAGCTCTGCTCATTTTTTATTGATATGTCCGGCAATTATTTTCCAAGATTTCACAGGTGTGTTTAGCATCAGCTATCAGTTTGCCCCTTCAGTGGTTTCAGCACCCAGCATCACATGCATTTCCTCACCAGTCAATCTTAACTTTGAAGCTGTTTTCTTATGCCTGCTCTATTCTTTGAATCACCATTTGTAGCTTCACACATTTTTCTGATTAAGAGGGGATTGAATAATGAGGTTAATCTGGTTAGAAGTTGTAATATTGTGGCAAGCTCTGGCTGGCACACTTGTTTTTAACCGCACAGAAATGTGCACTGACTTGTCAGCTCTCCAAACAAACAGAGGGTTTAAGCTTGAAACCAGCAATTTTACATGACTTTACCTCCAACACTCTGGAGGTACATGACTGAATACATCTGTGATGTCAGAAGAGTAAAACCATTCATTTTGGTATGAAGTTATGGATCACGTATGTGGGCCTCAAAATATCTTGGCATGCAGACATCTTGTCCACTGTGATACTTTAAAAGGCAGAACTTTTTAGCTGCTTTCAAAATATCCAGACGGTGGTGTGGTGTCCAAAACACAAGTGTTCTCATGGGATGCTTTTTTCTGATTGTAAAAGTACAGCTAGAGAGATTCATTGGCTTATTGCAGAGATATGTGTGTTTATGTTTTAGAAATGGGCTAATACAATGGGCTCCAACGCTCTGAGACCACTTTTCCATTCACTTGTCTGAAAGTTGACTGTAGGTCTGTTTGTCATCATCTAAAATGGATAAAATCAGTGAATATTTGTACAGTATTAGTTTTTATTTAGGTTAACCTAGTCAAGAAGAAAATCTGCTCAGCCTGTCTGTGTGCTGCTAATGTTATTATAGGATATTTACCCTCAAGAGCAGGCGTGCTGCTTTGTTGGAAAGTGTCTAAATACAAAGCATTCCTGATATTTAAGACCATGTTGCGTAGACAGATGTTTCAGCATTTTGATGGTGTTTCCACTCCTACCTGAAATTACGAATTTACAGACTTAAATAGTGCTGTCATTACCTGTCTTTGTGGAAGCGTGGACCTTCCTCTACCTCTCTACCATGGCTTCCTCTTCCTCCTCACTTTCCAGAAACATAGTTGTATGAGTTTGTTTGTATTGAGATTGTTTTGCAATGAGCATCTGAGAGAAAATGAAACATGTATTGATAAGCACAGAAGCATGCCACTCCGATGGCTCGAACAATACAGAGCCAGTTCTTGATCCCGATCTCTAAGCAGTGGTCAGGCTGTAGAACAAATGATGCGTAAGATGGAGTTAAAATTTTGTAATAATATAAAATTCTAAAACATTAAAAAAAAAAAAAAAAAACTCTTACAAGGTCTATAAATTGGAGGGCTCTTTTATTTTAAAAGTTCAAATCCACTGCATCTGAACTAGCCACAGATAAATAGAAACTAGGTTTTCATTGAAGCTTATTTGTTGTCAACTTAATTTCAATGATCAAGTGGAAACCCAGTTTTAAAAAATTATCAGACTTGAAACTTCTGAGCAGAACAACTAAGAGCATGTGGTTCTGAGAACTGGTTTATCTGAGAGATGAATAGTTGAGGAGTTTACTTTAATCAGTAGCTCTGTTTGTAGAGCAGATCGGAAAATTAGTGTGTTTATACTGTATGTCCCGTAATAATTTGATTACAGCTGAGATTATTGCTTCTGCTGAGTAAACACTTTAACCAGGTTATCTCATGAGCACTAAAGTCATAATCACGCAAAGCATAGTTGTTTTTATTAGAGCTGGATTATTAAATCAGCATGCCTGCCATATGGACACAGAAAAGAGATCAGTAAAACCCATTTGCCATCTAATATTGATGTGTGAGTGGCAAGAACAAAATAAAGTTACTTTAGAAGCATTACTGTGTCTTAGGTCATTGAGTGCATAGCAAAACGTTTATTGTTGAAAATTTGGAGTGCATCATGATGATGCGTCTCCAGCTACAGGAAAGTGAGATGACGGCAGGGAATGTGGAATTGATCACTGCTTCATCTCACTATTAATCATTTTAAGATGCATACAGATGTTTTGGTTACATTTTCTCTCTGCAGAACTGGTTCTCAGTGTGGTTGTTCTGTGGAGTCTATGCTCATAATCTGATGTAGCTTTAATAACAAAAATGATAATGATTAGGGGTTTAATTATACATTTTTACTATGATACAATACGTACCATTTTCCATGGTTCTGTTATGATTCAACGATATTTGGCTCACCCAGAATGATGCCATACAGTTCAGTGACTTGAAATCGATACAGTAACCTTCTTTGCTTAAAATGTGACTGAAATAAATCTCTCACTTCTCTCCATTTTGTCTATGCATGCAGATTTCTTTGCTATTAAAAGATATAAATAAATCCATATAAAGTTTTTCATGCATAAATATAATGTACAAATTCTTAGTATCGATACAATTGATTATTTACCTTGCAAATCAATTTTAGATTGATTATAGGTGCATATCAATCTGTATATGCCTGTCGATGTAGTTGGATCGTAGGAATATAAATCATGATGATATAGGATATAAGTCACATGCTCGTGGTAATACTTCCTTTTTAAAATCTCTCAAATTTACTCAAAATGATGTATGACAAGTGTTGTCAGTCATGACCGTCAAGAGTTAATTACTAACTAACTAGATAAGCATGTACAAGAGGTGCATCGGTTTTGGTGATGTGAAAGTTTATTTCGTCAAGGGTGTGGGTAATTGACAATTTCATCCAATAGCCTTTTATCCTTTCCTCCCTTCAATATTATTTCTGAAATAAGTCAATTGATAGGAAGAGGAAGGAGAAGATACTTCTCCTTCCTCTTCTACTTCCTATACGCATCTCGTCAAGCCTTCTACAGTACACATTTGCTTGTGCACTAACTCTGTCTGTTAGTCAACATACTGCAGACGATCACTGCTTCCCCATCATGCCAGCCTCAAAACGTTGCTGCTTTTACAGCCCACATTTTTATGGCCATTTGTTATTGCACTTCCATTTATTACAGACTAATTGTCTGGTGTATGCTTAGAGCTGTCTTGTTTGTCCTACAGATTAGCAGCAGTTTTAAAGACAGTGTGCGATGTGTCTTTGTTTTGTCATTTACCTTTGGTATACTCTTTGTTTACTGAGTCTGACTCCCTCACAAGTGACATGTATAAAAGTTGTTCTGCAAGCCAGGAACATAGAGTACACTGGGTGTGGAAGATTATCTCAGACTTGCTGGAAAAAAACACACTGCTTATCTTAATGTTCTAGCTATGGATATATGGCACTCAGGATCATAACTTGTATCACCAACATAGCACTATTTTTAAGGCTACTGTTCAAGGAATTATAGACTAGCACATAGAAGCTCCAAGTCATGTGCATTGAAAAGGTCATCACCTCAGATTTGTCAGTCAGTTTGGCAAACATCCAGAGAAGATATGATTCTCATCTCCTCCTATAACCTGTAGTGGTGACAGGCCAAGTCAGACTGGGTCAGTAGTTCAGGTAGTTGGGTGGTTTATTCCTTTGTATAAAGTTTTGACTACTCCCTATAGCTGCTCTTCTGAGTGTAGCTTGTGTATGTTTCAAACTGCAAAAGCAGGTGAAAAATAATATAAACCCCTCAGTTTAAAGTTTACACTCACCAAAAGGTTAGAGCACGGGTGGAGGAAATGTGCACAAAAATGAGCAGAATTTGCAGACTGATTTTGCAATCATCCATTTGCCATTCAGCTCAAGTGATTGACCTGGAAGGAATGTGGTTTATTGTAAGTGGCTTGTGTTCCCTCACAGTACAGGAAATGCAGCAATGTCGTGCTTTTCGGGGGGGGCAAGGCCCATCTGCCCTCCTCTCTGTCTTTCCTGCCCTCACTGTGTCTGTGTGTCTGTCTGTTTTGATTTTATTATTTTTTTAACATATTGGTCCTACCATTAGACCACATTCTGCAGTTTTTAAGTAGCACTGTTCACTTGAGGCTTATTTTGGAACAAATCAACAGAAAACTTTCAACAGAAAAATTTCACTCTCAGCTTTCATTTTGCACTCTTTGTCTATTTCTTTCTGCCACACCTATGTTGTTCTTTTTTTTTTTCTTTTGCACACTACACTGATGGGCTATTCTGTTACAACATTATAATGAAATGAGCAAAATAATGAACGAAGATATGAACGAGGACCGAAGCAAACACAGCTATGTCACCTGGAGCGAATTGGGTCACACAGATAATTACCTGGTATTTTAATGTGTTTGTTAGTATCTGTTTCAATGCTGTAATACCTCAGTTGTTATGTCCCAGTTGTTCCAGTTATAAAGGCATTAATGCTGCTGCTTTGGTGGATTCCTTCTATTAACAGACATGAAGAAGTCAGCAGGGCACTTTTTAAAAAGAATTAATCAGAAATTCACAAATTGGGCTGTAATAACCGACTCAGTGTTAAATGGTGTTGTGCATCATGTGCCAAGCCAGACAGCTGAGGTTGACTTGTATGTATGAAGCCAGCAGCCAGGAACGTGTAAACAACATCAATGTTCAGTGAGCTGTTGTTCTTGTGTTAAATTTTTTTCTCTATACAACAGGTTGATTTTCACACTTTTGCATTGTGCTTAATGTATTTGATATTTAATAACATGTTCAGTCATGTTCCCCATACAGCCTTGAGCTTTAGAGTATAACAACATGTGAAAACAAGAGCTCAGTGTTATGCAATTACTTGTGCTTTGTTTACTGGGTTATAGCCACCTACACAGTCTAGTGAAGCACCTTTTATTAGTTAAATCAAGGGAAATGTTTCAGGTTTGATACAATTGTTAGTAGCCTGAGGTAATGAGGAAACATTTTACTGTTAACTGCTTTTGATGACTTGGTTTTTTTATTTTTTTATTTTTTTCCAGTTCAGCATTTGATGTGAAGACAGACCTGAAGGTAGCAGTGAAGAAGTTGTCTAGACCCTTCCAGTCCATCATCCACGCAAAGAGAACCTACAGAGAGCTGCGGCTGCTCAAACACATGAAGCACGAGAATGTAAGTTACCTGCAGTCAGCCCACCACTACCTCCACCCACCCCAAGTCTTAAAGCTTCGCCCAGTCTCTCTCTGGTGTACAATATATGCATTGTTCTGTAGTTTGAAGGAAAAGACAAAACAGTCAGTACTCCTATTGCTTATAACATTGATGTCTGTTTGACTTGCAGCATATGAAAGTTGAAGCTTATTTAGCTCTGCTCTCAGGAATGTGGCTTTGTGTGTGGACACTCATGTGGCATAACAGTTAACAGGGAACTAAAACTGAAACCAGTAAACACAACTAATTGCTGACCTCAGTTTTTTTCATGTCAAATTTCTGGAAGCAATTGTCCAAGTCCAAAGTGAACTTTGAGCTACCAGGAAATTCCCATTTTCCATTGACACAGCTTCCTTTTGTAAGAAGGGAAAACAAAATCCCATTTGAAGACACTGTAATGCAATGTATACATGGTGCATGCATACATTACTAAACAGGCATGCACTCTGTAAACATCCAAGGCCTAGAACAGACGGGTGAACTATAGAGCAGAGCTGGGTGTGCAACCCAACACCTCACTGTCCCTCCAGCTGAAAATCCCTCCTGCCACCACAACAACAGGAGCTGAACAGCATAGATGGATTTATGAAAAGGCCACAAACTGATAAAGCCAAAGTGGTTTTTGGTGTTAGTTTCACGTGTGACAACATACATGATCACACTGGCCTCAAGCAAATGGGGGAGTTGTGGTGAGACGAGTTTTTCCCTGTAAGTGATCAAAGCGTGTTGCATGGCCCACTGCATTCAGTGAGTCACCAAACAGGTTAACAGCTGCAGTCCCTTCACTTTCTGGTTTTATCTCACTCTGTTGCTGCATCAGTTTTGATTCATGTTGTTTTACTTTAAATTTTTTGTAGACAGGAGCATTACTTAGAAATCACTACTATGGTTTTGGTTTTCTATTGTGCACAGAGACACTTGCCCACATACATAACACAAACACAGTTCCTGTTCCTGTGTGCTTCTGCTGTATCCAGCTATCATTTTGACCAAATAAGAGAGGAGCTTTATGTGTTATGTAATGGCAGTCATATGATTCCTCAATCTGAAGTACAAGTGATGGGTATCTGTATGCTGTGTGGGAGCAAGTCAGCTGGTGATTGGTGCGTATCAGTGTGTGAGTAAGACCATAAGTAAGTGAATAAAGGGGGAGATTTGCTTTATAAAGTTTGCACAGTAATCTGCTGTTAGCTGTAGTAATAGGTAGAAAGGGCTTCCCAGTGAGTGACAGTGTGTGCTGCTGCTCTCTCTACTATCACCGACCTACAGGCACACTAAAGTGAAACAGTTTTAGATGACACACGCACAGAGGGAAAAAAGAAACTTCAGCTTGAAGAATTCTGGAACGTTTTAAAGGGGAAACCCCAGCAGCAGCAGATACAGACCAACAGTACAGATCTCCCAGTGAAATGAAAACCCATCTCTAGGAAGTTAATTGAATTTCTTGTGAACATTGTTTCTCCTTGCATAATTGCCTTGAAGAACTCATTACACACACCCAGGAATTCTTGCGTTGACTATTCAGTGATAATGGAGATGAAGATATTAACAAAATTCTTCTTTGTGCTCTAATATTTTCTCTAGTGACCATAAAGGAAATGTACAGTTTGGCATACATGACAAAGTAATTTATCACACATTTAACACGGTATTTATTTAAACTGGAAAATCATTGATCCCTCATTCGAGTAGATAAAAATACCAAAAAAGAACATCAAATAAAATATATAATAAATTGAAAAAATACAGGCCTCCTTTATGTTGTAAAAACGTTCCATGTGAAGCATTATATCTCATGCCAAAATAATTTAAACTAGCTGCATGTTCTTCTTAACACTCACACAACATTACTTTTCTTGGATCCTGTTTTCTAAACAAGCCCATATTTCTGGAACAGGTTGAACTCTCCTGTTTGGTAGTTTGGGAATTAGTCTTGTGTGGTGCATTGGTACCAGAATCAGATTTCAGGATTGTATTGAATCAGTGCCTGGATCATTAATCATTGTGCTCAATGCAGCTCAGTGTCACTAAGACGTAGACATGTTATAAAATCTAAATTAAATTTGCTTTGTTTGTGTTGTTGTGGTCCAGTGGGCTTAATGAAAAGGTTATTTTTGACATTTGTGATCATTAATCAACATGTTGTTATCAGGTTCTGTTTCATCACAACAGGAAAATTGGGTAAAGATGTGCTTGTTTTGCTTTGAAACCATCAAAGTGTTTAGAGAGGGATCTGTGTTTTGCTCACACTGTTGCCAGGAGACTCCCTGAGTTTGGATTTTTGGAAATCCTGACTGGACCAATCAGCTGTTTGTTGTGGCTCCAGTCCACCAATCAGCTTTGGGTTTGTGCCCTGTGTGGGCGGGCTGCTCCTGTGTTTTTACAATACCTATCCACCTCAGTCGCTCTCTCTCTCCTGGGGGTGGGGGCGCTCAGAGCTGCTCTCTGCCAGTGTGCTTGCATCTATATGTACATGCTCTAATGTGTGCATTACTCCATTTAAGTGTTATTTATATGCAGTGTATCATATTTTGTTGGTTTCACACATTATATATGGTTTTCCTGGCATGCAGTCACATACCCGCATATCTGGCAAATGGCATGGACAGCAGTTGAAACACATGCCAACACACATAATCTTCTAAGCCTTTGTAATGTCTGTGCATAAAAGCAAGTGCAACGCATTCAGAATTTAAATGATGTTAGAAACAACTGGGCATTGTTGGAACAAGGATGTGAAACCAGTTAAATTGACCTCAATCTAACATGACACATTCCTTTCAAATAAATATTTTCCTTAGTTCACACACACAGGTCAATGCACAGACTTCATCAGCTAATGTCTGCTGCTTCCTCTGAAGTCATATCTCCTTTGGTTGTTACCAGCCCTGTTTATGTGATTCAACCACTCAGTAACCCAAACAGGGTGAAAAGATGTTACCTAAAGCAAAATATTGTATTACTCCTTGAAACCTGAGTAGTAGTAACTGCAGGGATTCCCTACTTGTTTGAGTCACATTAATGAAACTTGGGATAATGCAGAACAAGAGAACATCAAGTGCTTTGTTTATGGTAGAAATGCTAGAAATGTCACACAGTTATGATGATTATGATGAACTGTGGCGGCTGTGGTATCGGAAAGGAAACACAAAATGTTCTTGCATTAGATGTGGGTGCTGATGTTCCGAGTTATCAAATGTCTGTTTATTTAACACTAAATGAAAGCAGTTTTTGCTAATTTTGAATCACAAAGTAATTTTTGTGAATGTTGACCACTCCACCTCTCCTTTTGTCTTCAGGTGATCGGCCTATTAGATGTCTTCACACCAGCGACAAGCTTAGAGGAATTTAATGATGTGTAAGTCACTTTTTCAATCCCTTTCACTCTCTTCTTTTAGTTTTTACTTCGTCTGTGACTCTGTGGTGATCGTGTTTGAAAACTATTTCTCTGCTTCCCTTCTGCCCGAGCTTCTGTCTCTTTAGTTCGTTCTAATACAATAAAACCCTTCATGTCAGCAGATGAATGGAAGATTAACACAGCACTGAAACTAGAGTTATAAACACATAATCCAGCAGCTCCTAAACTTAATGCAAGTCTGGCATGTGGTGGGCTGTATGAAGGTGAATGGAAGGGGAACATGTGCGCTGTCTCCATGGCAACAGCCATCTGGCAGTCGTGTGTGTGTGTGTGTGTGTGTGTGTGTGTGTGTGTGTGTGTGTGTGTGTGTGTGTGTGTGTGTGTGTGTGTGTGTGTGTGTGTGTGAGATACTCAATCAGTATCCTTGAATTCTCTGCATGGTGTGGCGTCATCAGCATGTTGCGCATTTGTTGAAATGTTAGATGAACGTACACAGACATAAACACCCAGCACCAAAGTTGCAGATAAAGATTGACATTTCTCTGTCAGGTGACCAATAATACAGACTGAAACATGCTGAAATTAATCCTTACAATGAACTGCAGGAGAGGCAGATGCATGTTAATCTCATGTTGTGGAACAGGATCAGATGGAGCAGATATACCATGCATGCACATTTCACATAAACTCTTCTGCTAGTTGGCCTTCTCCAGCTGATCTGTCAGCTGTACAAACAGCTTCCACTATCAAGAAAAGAGTGGAACAATTCTGCTTTTCCTATACATTTTATCAGTTCTCTATCCATTCTTCCTTTCCTAAAGTGGCAATGAATTATGCATTAACCACTGACTTTTCTTATGATGAAGGTGTAGCTACACAGATATTTTATTAACACTTCTTTTCTAACCAATGTTACTAAGTGCTTTATGGATCATAAACAAAACAGTTAGTAAAAGGGACAGTGAATGCACCAAACATGAATAAAAGAAAGCTGCTAAAGATGGCGACAGACGTACTGGAATTTGAAGACCACATCTGATTGAATGTATGATTTGCAGGTACTTGGTGACCCACCTAATGGGGGCAGATCTCAACAACATAGTCAAGTGTCAGAAGTTGACCGATGACCATGTCCAGTTCCTCATCTACCAGATTCTCAGAGGCTTAAAGGTCAGCAAAGTTCACACCATAACATATGCAGTTTTTGGCTATTTGCTAAGGAATTAAATTATTCTTTGTTAGAAGATTTGATTTAACTAGAGTTAAGATTTTCTGTCATATGACCTTTAACACCTGACACAGTGACTCCAAAGTAAGAAGAACCACTCTCACTCTCATATCTGATGACAATGCTGCTTGTCATTATGACTGTTTGACTTACTGAAACATTGACCATTCATTTGTAGATATAATTGTGATTGAAAGTAAAAGTAAAAATGACAAACTATTCTTAATAGAGAAGTTTCCATACCCCACTAGTTTTGGTGTTCCACTAGTTCTCACTGTCTTTTATTTGTGTTACATTGTTGTACACACACAAACACAGTGAGTTGTTAAATTGTAAGTCACCATTATTTTCTTTCCTCTCACAGTACATCCATTCTGCAGATATCATCCACAGAGTAAGTGCTGACCGGAATTCATGTCCTATACTGCTAAAGCATCTGGAAAGTGGAGCAATTATAATGTGTATGATAGACGAGGAGACAGTGATATGTTTAAGACCGTCAGCAGTATGACTCCTGTCTTTCCTTTCTTCTCCTCAGGACCTGAAGCCCAGTAATCTGGCTGTGAATGAAGACTGTGAGCTCAAGGTAAGAAATGGTCAACTTTCACTATCTATGCTAATCATTTTGTGGAAGGTGTTTTCTTATGATCTGCTGTCTCCTTGACTTCTTTTCTCTCTGCTCCTTTTTGTTGCTTTTACACACAAACATCATGTCAACCAGATCCTGGACTTTGGTTTGGCGCGGCACACAGATGATGAAATGACAGGCTATGTAGCCACCCGGTGGTACCGAGCCCCAGAGATCATGCTCAACTGGATGCACTACAACATGACAGGTACTAACACAAACCCTCAGTCATAATTATTTTGGGCTGCAGCCGGGTGCAACATTACATCATGTCTGATTTCACATAATTGAAATTGGGCAGAAATCGCTTTCTAACATCTGTGTGTTTAGGGTTTAATTTCTTCAACACTAATGGAAAAAGATTGAGTTTTTTTTTTTTTTTTGCTGTTTGCGGCACACACTGCTGATATAAAAAACATTTTCAGCAGATATTTTTACCTTCTCTGGCGTCACTCGTTAAGTATTTCTTACACAAGAAATGATGAGTGTGATTTTAGAGGAACTAGGACAGCTTTCCAATTTTCTGCCTTATTGATGATGTTAAGGTGCCTTATAAGCCAGTGTCCAAAGCAGACGTTTGCACCAGTGGATGGCATTTGATTCTGCTTTGCACTTGTCTTACCTGGCGTAGTGATGTTGGTCAAATAAATGATTTGTGAAGCATTTTGCTGTGCCGACAGCCGTTGACAGTCTACCTGTTTTTACTCCACGTCATAATTCTAAAAATATAATACTTCATTTGGCAGATGTTTTTTCACCAGAAATTTTTGGTTTCTATTACCAGGATTTTCAAATCAAACACAGTTCTCCTTTATCCATTAGTGGCTCCGCAGCAATGAATAGCAACAGCATTGAATGTACAAAGTTGCTTTTTACAAAAGTGATTATGAGATATGAGAGCATGAAGTAGGTAAGTTGTATCTTGTATCTCAAGTATTCATCATGCTGCATATGTTTTATTATAATAGTGGATATCTGGTCGGTGGGCTGCATCATGGCTGAACTACTCACTGGACGGACGCTCTTCCCTGGCACAGACCGTATCCTTCCACCACTGTCAGTGCCATGCAGATATAAAATGGCTTTTTAATCAACTTGTAGGTATTGGGTGGATCTTGAAGAGGTATTATATGGAGGCAGTCTTCTCTGTTATATTATCATGATTAGATTTACAGAAGCTGTATAGGAATTATTGTCTTCTGCACTGCCAGGCTCATACAAAATGTGGCCTTTTTTGTGAACACCACTTCAAGCTCAGAAAGCTGTGCTGAGTATTGAATTTTGTGAGTGAATTCTTCTACATGCCAGAGTAGTTCTGTGCATTAGTGTGTGTGTGTGTGAGACCACTGTTTCTCTGTGTTTTGGTACACCTTCCTCTTTCCCTCCCACAAAGCTCCCCATACACAACAGAAGAACATTCATTTGTTTTAACACAGGAAGACAGTTTCGTGCGTGCGTGCCTGCCTGCCTGCCTGCCAAATTTAAATTTCTAAAATATGGTGGAGCTGCCTACCTACAGAGCTTTGTCAAATAGTCAGTAGTCTTTCTGGTCCATCTCATTTTACCTCTCATACCTTCTCATTTAAAAGTGGGCTTTGTTCATGTGTATTGAAGCCACAGGTGTGTGGGAGGAAATATAACAGAGCAAGAAATCCAACAGTCCCACACAACATAATCACAGGTGCAATGTGCAGGAACAGGGCACAGCAATTATTCCTTTTTGTATTGATTTAAAGATATAAAGGATGAACAACTTGCATATATGTAATTACTAATGATTGTTAAATTTCAACAAAAGTTCGGCTATATATACTTTTATCAAGTTGGATTTGGCACAGTTACAGTATGTGAGGAGCAGATGCAATAATATCACTTCAACTGACACTATCACTGACAGTTTAGCATTGCGTTTGCTTTACCCTTGGTAGATCTTACTTGTAGAACTACAATGATCAGACTATTAGTCAATTTTATTAATATTATTATTACTACTACTATTAATACTTTCTTTTCAGTTTTACATCATTGTAGATAAGATATCTGAGTTTAAACATTTTTGAGGAACACATGTCATGTTGTGTCACAATTTTTTGACATTTGATAGTACCAATGCTAAAAATGATGGTAATGAAAGTAATCATTAATTGAACTCTTTGTTGCTCTTTGAAACTTAAAATTAATCTATTGTACCATGCTATTTAGTTTTTCCTAATCAAACACACCCTGAGTAATAAGTGGTAGAGTAAAGTTCAGTTAAGTTGTCAGTTCCAGGGAAAACATTTTCTTTTGAATGAATAAGGATGCTTCATCTGAGACAGATGACAGCTTTGACTGTTGTACCTCTCATCCTTCTGTCCTTATCCAACACCCTCCATCCCTTCTGTTTTCCTTCATGTGAGTGTGGTAGACATTGATCAGTTGAAGCTTATAATGATGCTCGTCGGAACCCCAGGGCCTGAACTGTTGATGAAAATCTCTTCAGAGTCAGTGAGTGTCAAGTACCATCCCACCTGGTTTTGTTTCACTGCCCCTCCTGCCTGCGTTTGTGTTGCCTCCATGTTGCCCTGGCAAGAGATAAGACAGTCCACTCTACTACTTTGTATTGATGCTACCACCTCTGAGCTGCACTCTGAAAGTGTGTGTTTTCCAAATGGCTTCATTTGCACTTAAGCACAAGGCTTTGATTCCCACTTCTCTCGAGCATGTACTATGACTTCTTACAGTCTACTAATCTCTTTACATGACAGAGTAAGAGGCCACTGGTGGGTTATAGAGTCCATAAATCACTCATTATATACATATAATTATCCTGTTATAGAGTTGCTGTATATCAAAGCTCAGAGACTGTTTTCCTCCCTCTTCCATCCTGTTCATCCTCCCTCCTTTTGTGCCACCCTCCCTCCATTTTTTTACCCCACCGTACACAAACTACCCTTACCCTTGCTCTTTGACATGCTGACCTTCATGTTATGATGCCCCTTGACTCAGAAGCTATAGATATAAACCAGCTGCAGCAGATAATGCGCCTGACGGGGACACCCCCAGCCTCCCTCATAAGCAGGATGCCCAGCCATGAGGTGAGACATGTGCCCTCCGCCTTCCCATGTGTCTCGGCTCTTTCCCCAGCTGGAATCAGGGCCGAGCAGCAGCCGTTCATCATCCTATATACCCACATTCCTGTTTACAAACAGATACCATTAGAACTGATGTATAAAAATATTTCCTACTAGTCATTTTCTGCGTATCAGCCTCTGCTCTCACGCCACTTATTCTGTTTCCTCTCTGACTCACCATGCTTGTCACAGCAAGGCTTCCCAAAGTGCTTTGCCAGTGTGTTCTGATGATCTTGGTGACACGTCTTGATTCTTACAAAACTAGGGCACAATATTTGTTAATGGGTGTGATTTGGGTCTTAATCAAAGTGCTGGAATCATGGTTAATTAGGTAAATCAATGTTAAATATGTTTAAAGATGTTAGATTTTCGGCTATAGCAGTATAAAAGCTTATCTACATATTTGCTTTAAGAGCTTTCACAGTTCTGTTCATTAATTCTCACAGGCGAGGAACTACATTAATTCACTTCCCCACATGCCCAAGAGAAACTTCGCTGATGTGTTCATTGGTGCCAACCCTCTTGGTAAGTTCTCCTCTCACCATCAGACTCTGACTTACACAGCTCCTGGCTCACTGAGTCCCTCTAGTGGTATCAGAAACACTTTGTGGGTGCTATCCATGCACATTAGGGCACTTTCACATCTGCAGCTTGGTTGATTTGGTCTGGAAAATATGCATTTTAGTTTAGGTCCAGCGCAAACTCTTGACAAACTAACCAGGGGGGAGTAAACATGAGTAAGCGGTTAATGGAACAGATTGGTGGGACGGTTTTGGTTCTTATCATCCTGCATCATCATCACCTGCGAAGGGAAGTCAAATTCAGATGACTGATTGCAAGTTGTGCAACACTTTTTAATGGACTTAGCAAACTGCCAGAAAACATGGAGAAGGATCAATACAAATACAACTCAGTTTATTATAACTGTTTTTTGACTGTTTGTCTCATAGGTCAGGAAAAATCTGTGCACACACACCTATATGCTGACATGCAAACTTGTTACCATAAGATCCTGTTTTCATACACACTGGGTCACACTTATTGTTTGGTCCCCACCAGGGTTTGATTGAATGTTTTCACACTAGCCCAAGTGAACTATTAATAGGGCAAACACACTAGGGTTCATGTTAATTGAACCATACACTTAAAGTGTAAAAACCCCCAGGAATTTTTTTAGGTGGTTAAGCAACAGCTTCTCATTAGCAGTCGATAGCAATGCCTTTTCCAAGTAAAGTTAAATTTGTTCCTTTTGTGCTTTGTCTTGTACTTTCTCTCATACTCTCCATTGTTCCTCTTATTGTGTCTGTGTTTAAGCGGTGGACTTGCTGGAGAAAATGCTGGTGTTGGACACAGACAAGCGGATCACAGCGACAGAGGCTCTTGCCCATCCGTACTTTGCTCAGTACCATGATCCAGACGATGAGCCTGAAGCAGAGCCTTATGACCAGAGCTTTGAAAGCCGGGAGCTGGAAATTGAGGAATGGAAGAGTAAGTTGGCACATTGAGAATTCGTAAACTATGATTTGGGTCTAAAGTTGGTAGATTTAAGTTATGTCTTCACTATATTGGTAAATTATTTACACATCCTGCTTTATTTTTCTCAGAATTGACTTATGAGGAGGTACTCAGCTTTGTGCCGCCACCGTTTGATGGAGATGAGATGGAATCCTGAGGAAGAGGAGGCGCTGTTTCTCCCATTTTTTTGTTTTCCAAGAGACACTCTTTAAGGACTATCAGTCCCATTGGACTATCCACCACTGTTCTCACACACATGCACAACCATGACATTCAAGTGCCTGCCGTCATTCATCTCTGGGGGATGTTGCGATATCAGAGATAAAACTCTACATCCTGTTCATCCCGTCCCCCACTTTGCTGTTTTTTTTTTTTTTTGTTTTGTTTTGTTTTTTTTTTAAACCTTTCATCCTAGTGTGCTGAGGCAGAGATTAATTCTCCTTATATTTTTAGTGACTTTTTGCCCTAAACATATTGTTTATATTGTACCCCCTCTTTGATTCACAAACTAGAAATGACATGTTAGTATCTTAAAAGCAAATTAGAGAAATGTAACTGCTGACATGGATTTGATTATGCTCTACTTCATAGCAGTAATTGATACTGTGGGAAAAGTTTGAAGCCACGGTGTCAAAAGTATCTTTTTTTCCATACATTAAATTCAAATTAATTTTTATCAGTGCATACAACTGTAAATAAGACACAAACAGTATTTGTATAGAAGTGCATCGGACTACACACATACATGCTTAATAGTCATATGTTGGGACGCACCTCAGCAGACCCCTTTGACAGTATGGAATCACTAGAGTTTAACCTAAAATGACATATAAAAATATACAGCATGTAATTTATTACCAATGTGTACAGAATAGGCTAAAATGTGTAAAATATTCACCTGTAAAAGAAAAATAGAAGGCTTCAAATTTCTAATTGTTGGATTTGAAGGCTTATCGTGTCCCATTTTAAACAAAAATTAGTTTGGAGAGTATGACTTGTGTATTAACCATTAAACATTTTGTTTAATTTCCAATTCGTCCCTCCATATCAATTCTTTTAGCACTTGTGTTGTAGTTTCATAACATTTTAGCAAATATTTACCTACAGGACCACTTGAGCATGATAAAGCCAGAATGGGCATAGTAGTGTATTGAAATTTGATGTTTTCCATCACAACATCAACTACCAATGTAATTTAATCATATTGCATTTATAAAACACAGTACTATTAATGTTTATTGAATGTGTGGGGGCACCAGTTGGCCCTGTATTTATGATCTTTTGTTATGATGTTTGTATATCGATGTAAAAGAGAATATTATTTGTCAGAATTTAAGGTTCTTTTTATTATTTATGGATAGCTTACTGTATCAGAAACCAAATGTATCAACAGCATCAACATCAATAATCTCATACGTCAGCTGAGCCATGGTGACTGCAGTTACAGCTTGTGCATCAGAGCCGGCAATGTTATTCACTTGTTGCGTACAACAATACCAGTTTAAATTTGTCTGACAAACTCTGCTCATCTTGCAGTTGTTTCTCATTAGTTCTGAGTTTTAAGAGTTGCTGAAAATGTATTTATCTTATTGTGTTCCCTGAGGTACTGCCTTCCAAAATGATACAGTTTTCAAAGAAAATTACAATAGAAAACATATCTAGAAAACAAAACAAATTAAGTATTACATGTAAGTCAACATTAACAGTGACCACTATAGACTCATTCTACAGTGTGAAAACATTTATTAAGAAAGTGTTGTGTGAAGCATTTTAGAAATAAAACAACGCTCACATGTGAGATACAAGCTATATGTGCTCTGGTTAAAGTCAACCAAATGATATCAGTGTCTTCACAATTTTATTTGCAACTGCTTTCACATAACTGTTTTCATGTAGTCCTTTCTCTAATGTATTATTTTATTCTTTTGTGTGTTAAATCAAGATTTGATGCTATTCTGTAATAGTGATTGTTTTTATGAGCAATGCTAGAACCATATTTGTTATTCATTTGAATAATTTTGTAGGGCACGTTTGTGGAAAAGAGTGTACGTTTACTCACTGGATGCTGAAGGGCAATGCTGAAGCCTCATACTTGTCATTTTAAGACAACTGCATCAATTTGATAGGATATTTATCTTGTCCATATCCCAGTGTCTGCAGTTAATTTGGTTATTGGTTATGCTTTCTTTGCCTGAGATGTGTTCATGTATTTTTACTATGTTCTTTATCACATGTACCAAGACAGCAGGCCACGCCACCTGTAAATACCATCATTAGAAAATAAAGACTACTATTTTTCAAACCTGTAACAATGTATAGTGTACTGTTTAGTCAGTATACCACCACTGGGTGGCAGCAGAGCACAAATGGAGGGAATCAATATAGTCGACTGAAACTGAAGCTAAAACAGAAATACAGAGATAACTAATCTAAATATTTCAATTTCATATTAGTGAAACACAAATAAGGGCATGTACATATACACAGGCAGAATCCTGATTCCTTTTGTTGACAATGTTAGTACAACAATATTACTAGTAGTTAGGTGAAAGTTTTCCCAGTCAATGTAAGGGTAAGTAAATTTGGAAAACTGATACATCACATATTATGTACCTGCTATCTCTCATCAGCTTTATGTCATTTTCCTTGAGACTCCACCATGTAGAACAGATTGCTGACACATCGAGTCTTATAGGTTGATGGCTAGTTTGATGTCTAATATGACCAGCAATTAATGTATGTGTAGTTTACATTTGTATGTGTGACAGAACTCTTTCATTTTATTTTCAAGAGCATGATAACACACTGATAGAAATGAGATATTGGATATCTATTGGCTTGACTGAAAAACATATATAACATATACTAGAGTTAGATAGTACTTACAGCCATGTGGGTAAATAACTAGATAACAATTCCCAAAGCTGAAATACCACCACAGCAAAGTTGCCCAGGAGCTAGTCAACACAAATTCAACTCAAGAGTTGCATTATTATTTGAAAATTATACTATATATTATACTATATATTATAATAAAATTATCACAAACATATTGTTTCCATTACAAAGGTGTATTTACACTAGATTTGACATGAAATTGATGATGTGTATATATATATATATATATATATACACACACACACACACACACACATATATAGCACCTTGCACAGATGGCAGAGGGTTTCCCAGATCACATCAGACCATGATAATTCCTACACCCTTTCCTGCGACGTGAATGTTTCAGATCCTAGAAGTTCTGCATCTACAAAGGACAGAAGAGAAATCGGACTCTATTCACTTATTAAATGTTTCAGTGTATTCCTCCAAAAGACACCTTACGTTTACCATTTATTGTCGGCTGCCGACCTTTCCTTTACACTCCGCCCCCTACACCTCATCCCACTCTACTGGGTTGTTCAATTTCCCGCATTCTCAGAGTTGCGAAATTTCCAATTGGCCCTGAACGCAGCTCATCCCTTGACTGGTAACCAGCATGGAAAGAAAAGGTAACGTTGCTAACTAAACCAAAACGCTTCTTACTCCTAGCGCGTGTAACACACACGCTTTTCTCCTGGACATTTTACTTGCCAGTTCATTGTCTTAAGGACTGTAGCAAATAATGTGATAACAAGCCACGAAACAGTTGATGAAAAGTAAAAGTGGACCATGCGCTCTGTTGTGAGTTAATGCGGTAACAGTATGCTAGCTGTAGCCGTTAGACTAGCATCTGCTCGTGGAGAAAAATGCGCCGATATTTTAATTGTAGTTTACAATAAGAAGTAAAACACACAGTCCCTGAAGCACAAACTGATTTACCCGGTCTCCACACGAAACACGGCCAAACGGTGCGATATTGGCAGTGAAAAGCACCAAGTTACTGTTAGCAGCTAACTTAGAAAGGCTCTTATACATGGGAAACAAACCGCCGAGGCCGGTTTTCTTAACTATTTACTTCAGCTAAGTTACCTGCTAACTCCGTGCTTTAGCCTCCTGGACCTGCTAATGTAACATGCAACTGCGTGTTTTTTTATTTATTTATTATTTATTCAATTAATTTTCTATACACCTGCAGCCCGGGGCACATCAGGCACTTTATCTAAAGTCATGAAATGGCCATAACGCATTTGAACAACCCGGCGCCGTGTTGTAAACGCGTTTGTGAGTTTCGGGGCTGAGCGCTGGTGTAAACTGTGTCTCTCTGCTCCCCAGTGCTCGCGATGCAGGCGAGGAAGAAGAGGACAAAGCCCAGAAAACCCGGCAAAAAGTAAGTTTAAAAGCACACCGCACTTTACCCTCTCTTTTCTGGAGATCTTGGAAACGCAAAGCACCTGTGAGTTCACTTGTGAAAACTGTTCAGCTGCGTTTTCTCACATGGATGTAAAACTTAATTAAAAGCGTAATTGTTTATAACCATTAGGCACAAATGAAATGAAGTGCCACCTAACAGCTGTCAGATGTGTCAAGACAAAGGTTTTTGTAGATGCAACATCACAGTGTTCAGTGTGCGTTGACATCATATAAGGAGATGATGGAAATAACAACACAAGTGTGTGGAAAGGACTTTTGCATGATGCTCTGAAGTAGTGCTTGATTTATCACATTAGAATCCAAGTGTTCCCAATGAGTCTCTAAAGTGGACTTGACTTCACACCTAAAAGTTAAAGGGAATGTGTTGTGCATTAAACATCTGAAGTTGCGTAACCTAAAAATAATACTTAATACTGACTTTTAAGACCAGACACTGTGATTTTTATGGGACTTTCTGTTACATGGTAATTAAACGGAAAGAGCTGACGTAAATAATGCAAATGACCCCAACATGCCACACCACAACAACAGATCACAGTAGCTAAATTTGTTATGGCAATACGAATATTAAGCAATTCAACAATAGATACCAAGTAACCTACTTCAGGAATCCCCTGGGGAAATTCAAATTGTCCAGCAGCTCACTAATATTTGCATTTTACATTTAGTCCATGTCATGAGCGACTGCCTTTGGCTGAGGTGTTACAGAGTTGACAGTAAGATGAGACTCAGTGAGTGGGCTGCTGCTGTAGCTGCTTCTCTGACCTGTCAGAATGATGTGAAGAGGGTGGTTGGTATTGTCCAAGATGTCCTGCATCTCACAGAGGATCTGTTTCTCAACAAAAGTCCTGAGTCTTGCCAAGCATAGACCCATTTTTTTAACCAACTTGTCCAGTTTCTCGTCCAGTGGTAGTATTGCCAATTCATAATTAATTTGGACATTGTCATCTGTTGCAGAGTCCTAGAAAATGCCAACAATGGAAATGCTGCATCATGTGATAAGTCCATTTTTCTTTTCAAAGGCCAGGTTGTTTTATACCTGTCTGGAATGTCAGTTATGTGAAACACTCTGGGCTCAAGAACTGTTGGAAATGACAAAAATGACAAAAAAATTTTTCCTCTTTACTATAGTTGTGGTTAAAAATAAAGGTTTATGTTGTAATAGACACTGTAACATTAATTCTCTTTAATTTCCTCCTTTGCCTTACCACACTGTCAGCAACCACATACGACTAGTATCAGACTTGCAGTTTTTTACCTCACTTATTTCTTAGGAAATTGTTCACATCCGTTACTACTACAATTTATTTCTTAACTCTGACTGTCACTCATCTGTGATGGTACACAAGAAGTATTAAAAAGATGTCAAATTTTACATCAATGTTGAGTCCCATGAGGCACATTTTCTTATTTCCATATTTGTCAGCATTTTATTTTAACTAAGAAATGACCATTTTCAGGTAATACAACAGTCCCAGAGAAAAAAATACCACTCATATTAGAAAGGCTGCTCTCATGTTTGTTGTGGTACAGTAATTTAAGGTTTATTCTAGGGTCCACTTAGAGCTTCACATTTCAAATGTGACATTTACCAGTAATGTAAAAATTATATTAATTATTTCAACTTAATTTTAATTGTTGACTCACTCTTATTTTTCTTTGTCCAAGTACTTATGTAGTAACTATAGTTGCTTTGGGGGATGTTGGTATGGTATGGTATACAGGCAGTGCAACTGCCTGTATACCATACCATACCATGCCTGTACACTTAAAATTTCCTGTTTATTTTGTATTATTGTACTCTTCAACAAACACTACTGTGTAAAAGCCATTGACATTCTCTGCAACACTACAAAATTAATACACGGTTAACAACGGTGACAGTGAGGCAATGCAACATGCATCACTTCTGTCGGTAACCATCAAGCAAATGTAGATCTTAACTCAAGTCCTCAACTCTCTCTCTTTCTTACCCTTGCACCCACCGCTTCTTCCCTCCCACTCTCATGTGTCAGTTGCTCTGTTGTGGCTGATGTGCAGAGAGGACGCAGCAGCCACTGTTCAGTTGAGGAGCCAGGGAGAGGAGAGCAGACCTTATTCCAGGTCACAGCAGTCTTAGCCAAGCTTTAAAGTGCTACTTGCTATTGCCAAGTTAACCTCAGTACAGACTGTTGTAACATGTGGCTCCTGGACTGGATCTTCTCCATCAATACAGCTGTGGTGAAGCTAGCCAGCGGTCTCACATGCAAGTGAGTAGTGCAGCAATTCTTTTGTGTGTGTTTGAGAGAGATAGCAAGATGAAGGGAAAGAGATTTCAAAGTCATGTGCTCATGTCTGCACTGCTTGTTGTATGTGTGAAGATGGGAGTCCAGGTAGTAGAGAGTGTGTGTGTGTGTGTGTGTGTGTGTGTGTGTGTGTGTGTGTGCGTGTGTGTGCGTGCGCGCGCACGCATGTGTCACATGTCATTTTACAGAGCTTGGCTGACTTATTGATGGGCTGATCCAGTTTTCATTAAGAAGCAAATGCTGACTACCAGCTACCTGCCTGCCTGCTTATACGCTTTGCTTTGCATGTGCCCAAGCAAGCGAGAACAGGACTGATGATATCCCTAGTAGGTCTTTGTTGCCAGCTTCTAAAAGAGCTCATCGCCCACTCCATTTTTTTCTTCAGTTTTTCACATTGTTTTTGCATCACTTCAGACATAAATCCACTTCTTTTTTTTTTTTTTTCCTTACTTTCTGTGCCCACAAATGTAGCTCTAGGACTACACATGCTGTCAGGACACCGAGCAGGACCAGCCAGTGTTAGAGTATTTACCAGCACAGCATTTACTGGCTATATTGTGTTTTGTATTTTGCTTTCATCGCTCCCTCTTCTCTCACAGCCATAGCTGCAGTTCATTACATAACCCATCAAATCTTTTATCATCTGCAGTGCACTCCAGCTCTGTGTCCCTCTATTTCTCTCTCTTGCTCTTTGTCCTTACCCTGCAGGTTAACCACTACGCTTTTTTCCCATCCCATCATCAGTAGAATTATATAAAAGTATGTGTGCGTTTGTGTGTGTTGATTGTGAAGGGAAGATGGGTCACTTCAGGCAATGAAAATGTTGGGTTTTCAGCTTATTGTGCACACAGATTTGATGTTGTCAGTGTTAATTGGGAAATTCTGCAGTGGCTTCACTGGTACAATTTTATACAAAGCTGTAGTGTCCAGTCTCTGAGTGTGTCTTTCTCTCAGTATGATAAGTAATGCAGTCTTTGCTTGGAGGCCTATTTTATTTTTTAAACTGTGGTCATGGACGATGAAATTCTCCCTATTTAGTTTTATATATTATAGTCCTTTGAAAAAAAGATGGATAGAGACTCATAAATAAAAATTTCAGCAGGTGTGTGAGTGCTAAAGATAACACGCTGCAGCACACACATTTACACTTTGTGTGCATTGCACCCTCAGTATGGTTACCTAGTGCTGCTGTTTCATTCTGCTGCCCAGGCACTTTGCATTGATTTTTATCTGGAGGGAGGGGAGGAAGTAAACTTTTTGGCTTCACTCCATCCTCAAGACCTCTTTCTTTCCTCTGTGCTCTGTTTATTTTGTACTTGAGTTCTGATAGGGTTGGATGGGTGGAAGCAACACAACCAAGAGAAACTAGGAAACCCTGACAACACTCTGTCATGTTAGATGTGTGCACAGGAGTGATCGAGATGTCAAGCAATCTCGGCTCAGTATTACATTTCAGCCCTCAACGGCACAATCACTCAGGCCTTTAGGGAAATGTGGCCTAGACCTCACTTTGACTGGCCATTTATTAGGCAATTTGTGTGCAAGACACTTTAAGCATCAGCTAATAAAAGGTTTAAAGAGGTGTAAATGTTTTACCAGTTTTGTTAAAGCAGGGACTATAAAATAGTCATTTGTACAACATGGAAATACAAAAATTAAGATTCTTTTAATTTTCTATTAATTGTGCCTATCTTATGATGAAGTCACTTAGTATTTAATAAGGAAACAGCTTGTGATCTTGTGAAAAAGGCAGATGTTTAATGGCACTCTTTAATTTATCTTGTGTTTTTGAAAATAGTAAAAACAGCTACTATTCACAGACAGAGAGAAAAATTTGCTACCAAACACACCTTTTTCACAGCAGACATTTTGATTTGTCATAGCAGGAAAAGTACAGGTGTAACTAATCACATTAATGATGGCTCAGTTCTCTTAAGTGTCCCAGTGAATCATTCCTGACAGCCAGCGAGCACAATGGGCAAGGTCTTGTAACTGGTCCAAGTTGTTATTTATGTTTTGCATTTTAAAGTGTTTGCTGTGATAAAGCTCTTTTGTCTTGTACATAACATTACATGCTTGTATCGTTATATCTTGTTGTTGTTCAAGAATCACCCAAATTTGTTAGAAGAGTTAAAGAGTTTGGCTGCACAATGAAATGTAATCAAAATCCCAAAATGGCCATGTGCAATATATAAATTACAGGAGCTGCAATTTGATCAAGGTAAAATGTGTCATAACATTGTTGTGCATTGTTAGCACCAAACGTTGTGTTGCTACACAAATGCCCCGGTCTACAAATTATATTCTCTAGACTTGAGGGAACTTGTTTGGTACAAATCCCAACAAAAATCACATTATCACTAAACTTTTTTTTTTTTTTTTTTTTCCAGTGAAAACAAAATACAAAAATGATAATAATTCCAATTGTGATATCTGCCTTAATAGTTGCAATATAATTTTTTATTTTATTTTTTGCACATACGCACACAACATGTATTTTAGGGTGAGTGGTCTGGATTAACCAAGAACTGCAGTTCTCTGTATTATAACCTGCACCCCAGCTCATTTTGGTCCACAGGTGTTGCTTATCTACAGAGTTGAAGACATGATTTACTCCATAAAAATCTGGTCAGGATTGGCTGCATTGGATGGAGTTATTAAAGTTATAGATGTGTCTAATTTGCAGTGCTAGATATCTTTGATAACACCAAAGTTGACTTGATACTCTGTTGTAGACTAAAATGTTGGATAAATGGACATCAATATGACCACAAGGCGCTCCACTTCAAGCATCACAAAAAACACACATGTAAATTTAATGACATATTGCTGACAAAGGTGTGGATGACGAACAAACACTCAGATTGGACATAACTCTCACTGAACAGTGTAATTTATCATAGAGAATTTCAGCTATGTGTAATCACAGGAGTAGAAGGAATATGATCAGTGAAGAGGATTACATTACTAAATCACTGATTGGGGGGGTAAAAATGAGGCTAAATCCAGGTTACTGCCAGAGATCAAAATCACCTAGAGTCACACCAGAAACTATTCAGAGGTGTTTCAAAACCAAATGATACATTTCAGAGTAAAAATTATCGTTTGTTTAATAAATCACTGCAGAGCTGTAGATGCCATGAATGAGAGCAGAGTGGTTAAGCGGAGAGAGCAGTCGAACATTTGGAAACAGGCCTCTGGGAGTGGTGGACCCTGAAGCTTCTCCAATGTGCAGCCACTTGGTCTGGGATTTCAAACAGATTACCAAACAAAACACATCTAGCATATACTTGTTTAAACAAAAAACATCTTTATCAGAGTTTAAGTAGTTTTTCATTCCTGTTTGACCTCATTAATTATGAATTTAGATAATAATAATTCAATTTAGTTTTCAATAATTCAATTTAGTTTTCAAAGTGGTGAGTTTGTGAAATACAGTAGCATTATGGAACTATTTCCGATCAACATTCAAGGGTTTGTAACAACGGACATCTCATCAAACACCTCTGCAGCAGTGTTGTTTCAGTGGAACATTGTTGGAATGGCAGGCATACAAGATGGGGATCGTGATGATGATAATGATGGACAGATGACGAGGGGAAAGAGGAATGGTGTTGTTTTGGTCAGACAAGGAGAAGGAGGAGGAGGGGGGCTGATGTCGTTTCTCACCTGCAATGCAGTGCTGGGCTGCATCACCCAATCGTGTCCCAGCTGTCAGTGAAGGGGGTTGGGCCAGAGGCTGACGACAGCCAAGGAGAGTTCTCGGTCAGAGAGAGAGAGAGAGATAGAGAGAGAGAGGGAGTGAATTTGTGAGAGGAGAAAGTGAGCGAGTGTACAGTGGTGCCCTGTGCTCCAGTACTCAGCCTCAGTACTCAGCCTGCAGCAGAGATTCCACATTTCTCCTCTTCTTGCTTTTCTTCTCCTCTGTTTTCATCATTCCCCACTCTGCTTCTCCCCACCCTCTTCTGTCTTCTCACTCTGTTTGCCACCCTTTCCTCTGTAATCTCTGCTTTTCAGTTATCAACACTGATCACTCTCGCCTCCTCCACTTTCCACTCTCCATCCCTCTTCCTCTTGTTGCCCTCCAATCTCTTTTTTTTTTTTTTTTTTTTTCTCCTGGCGAATGGAGTGAGAGGGTCTTTTAAGACCTACAGGCTCTCTTCTCAAGTCCTCCTCCCTGCATCACATCCCATGGGCATCCGTGCATCTTGCAGGTAAGAGCAGGATGTGTGTGGGGGCACAAGTAACAACCAAAGACAGCTGGAGGTTATAGTGAGACAGGTCCAGGGGTCTTGACTGTTGTAGAGGTCCTTGAATTATCCTGATTGTTGTCCATGGTCTTGCGTTGTGTGGCGATCACAGGGAATTGAATTGTCTCAATTCACTGCAGCAAGGGGAAAAAAAACTTAAATGCATGATCTTGAAAAGCACCATCAACTGCTGTGCCTTGGTGTTCAATGTAGAAATCTTGTTAGGTTCAAGATAACATGACATTTTCATGTCATGCATATTTGCAAAATACTCCAGGATGTCTCCCTTTTCTTTTCATGCAGACATTTGCCTCTCTAACCTCCACCATACTGTCCCTTGATTTCATTTCTTGCTCTCCACTTACTCAATGTAGTGTTAATGTTGGCAACTATATTTAGATCTAGTTCTTGTCCTGGCATCGAAGGTCCATGTGTTTACAGACAGAAACTGGGCAATTTATTCCCTGTCTTCAAAAAATATGGAAATTTAGTTTTCAGTCATTAAAGTAATTCTAGTCTTGTTTTGGTTATCAATATTTTTCAATAAAAACTTTTTGGTCGAGTTTTATTCTATTCATATTTATTGCCACTCCCTCTCGTAAGCTACACCAGGAAAGCTTTACAGTGTCACCAATACAGGTTCTACAGATAGGAGAAATAATTATAATAACAAGCATAAAATGTAAAGAATGCATAGATGATACACATTAATGGTCTCATTTTCTTCAGTAAGGTAAATACATTTTTAAAAGTTTCTATATTCAGTTTTCTAAAACGTTTTGTCTTTTCATTTGCAATTCTGTCAGTTTTTATTAGCTAACATTAATTTAATTGTCATTTCAACTCCAATGGAAAGACAAAATTACAACTATACTGAAGCCCTTTTGTCTCTCTTCATTGTGGTTTCTCTAAAACTTGAGCATTTGAGACTCAGCAAACAGGATGGGAACTGGAGATATATCTTTTGACGCTTCGGGGGATGTGGAATTAAAAGAGATCAATGCAGGTAGTGTTCTGTTAAATAGACGTAAAAGTGTAGTGTTGTCTTCCTCACTGTGTGTGCTGTCAAAGTCTTCGCAAGAAAGTGCTTGAGCCACAGTGACTGTCAGACAGAGAGAAAAACTGAAAGTAGCACATTCATCTTGAACGATGGTTAATGACGACGTGAAATATGGTTTTCAAACGTAAAATCACTAAGTGGTTTTGACGTCCACTCACTCACATGCTGTTGTCGAGCAGAAAGAGGTTGAAAACAGTCTGAGCTCATAGAGCAGAATGAATGCCCACTCTAGTGACACCTTTTAAAGATTTAAAAGAACATTTTCACGGCAGATGGGTGAAAATATAGAACCTTTATAACAGAATGAATAATGATGAAAATATTTTTGCCTCAGCCTTTTCTCTTAGAAGGATACCTCCTACACACGAGCCAGATATATCAGCAGGCTGATTTTATAGGATAATGTTTGGATTATCACAGATCTGTCTGTGTTTTGGCAGAACTTGTATCCTTGGCTACATTTTTATATAGTTTTTTATTTTCATATGTTTATATTAGTTTCTGCAGTCCTTTATCGGTCAGACAAAAAAATCCTTGAATTTTATCTCTAATTTCAACACCCAACCTGTTGCTGTCACAGAAGCAAAGGACCTCTGACTTCAGCTTGATGCCAAGAAACTGTAACAAACAGCTGAGTTTATCAGGTGGCTAAATATGACACAGCTTTGTAAGCTGGGTTCTGCTAATATGCAGCCAAAGTGGTCCTTCTGCTCAGTCTTAAGCCAGTGAACCGATTAGCTAGGCATGCTAATCCTAATGACTTTAACACTGTTTGCAAGCAGATCACGGCAAAGTACCATCAATCAAAGCAATAAAAATAATTTTCTTTGCCTACACCATAAAATTATAATTATAGAGGCCGTGATTGTTCTGGGTAAACAATTTTTTTAAAGGATATATGGAAGGAAAGTCAGCTGCTGAGACCCTCTCATAACTGAGGACATAATATACTGTCTTGCTGTAATCTTCTTCTCAACACTGTCAACAGTGTTTTCTGTTTGTTTCAATAGGTAAAGCTGAAACAGCACTGTGTGCAGCACACATAACCCATGTGCTTTGTATGCAAGACCACAGTGCGTTTATTTCAGGCATGAATTGGTCTAAGGAAATACTGTTGCTGGTGAGGGAAACATCTGCCTGCGCTGCATGCAGAAAGCAGGATTTTTTTCTGGAAGCTGTTACCTCCGCAGTTTACTGTGATCGGCTCTCTGTAGCAATGTTGTTGTGTTATTTAGTTTTTGTACAGCTTTTTAAGATAACTTGTTAAGATAGATAGTTAAGATGACAATAAGCACCATACTAAATTGATCTTTGGCCTTTTTTGTTGAGATTAGAAGACATTTGTAAAAGTAGAATGAAAAATATATAATTACTCTAGTATATTTTAGGTATTAGCAATAAAACAAGAATGTGTTAATACAATATAATGGTTTATGTGTGGACTAAAGAATAGTCTTTTTTTTTTTTTTTATTAAAGATTATTTAGTGACAATATGACTATAATGGGCTGACTATCCAACAGTTTGTTGAAAGGTGTTGACGTTTATTGACGATGCACATTTGTCACTGCTTGCCGTGGAGAAGGCGAGACATGGTGACAGTGCCGTCTCTTCTTTCAGCACAATGGACAGCACCAAGTGTAGCTCTCCTCAGGAGGTACTGGTTGTAGTTGCACGCTGAACCTTCGCCGACTGCAGCGGCTGCTTGTGGAACTTGTTTGAGTTTTGGCTTAAATCCTGTGTGTGGTGTTTTCATAGAAACAAACCTGGTCTCTTGTTACTCTCCAACAAGCTTTCCTCTATGAGCAACTGGAGGATTGGTTTTAATAATTTATTCCACCATGTTCAGATTCACACAACACAACCTGCTCATTTAAGCACAGTGGAATCATCATCAGTTATTCAACAATACAGTTAATGTTTAATGATATAAAGTCTTGGTTGAAGGAGTCTCACTGTTTGGCTTGGTGGTAATGCTCTAGCCTCAGTAGGTGTGTTTGAAGAAAAATTAGTCACTCGTCTCTTTCTTTCATACCCATCAAATGCAGCTTATTGCATGGCTAATTGACAAAACTGATTGTCAAGCTTTCAAATGTACTCAAATTTGCTGTTTTAACTGGATTCAAATTCCACTCCAGAAATGTGTGTCTTAGAAGTGCAAGATAGTAGGTAAAGCAGAACCATAATACTTCAAAGCAAATTTAGTTAAAGCTGAGTCAAAGCATTCATGCAAAAGAAGAGAAATGATAGTGTGTATGTGTATATATATATAGCTTTATAAATATGGATTTCAAGTTTTGAGAGGAGAAGTGCGAAGTGATTAATGAGGTGGAAATGTCCTGCTCGGCAGCAGCTCCTATAATCAGGCCACTTGACTGCTCTGATCCACTTTCCTTCTCCTGTGTTTCTAATTCCTTCACAGGCTAAGGCTCTATCAGCCTGTACACCTGCACTGCATAATGTCAGTGTTTTCCTCAGACAAAATGTTTTTACATAAAAAAATGCACATCTAAACTAAATAGTTGTAATGGGTTTACCCCAAATGTGGATTACTTTTTAAGAGTGGCTGATTAATGGGGATGCTCATGTCAGGGTTTGTAGGGCCAATAAAATCACCAAATGTTTGGCTCCAGTGTTACTTATTAACACAAAATATCTACAAAATCCTCTTGTTTGAGACTGATTTTTTTTTTTTTCTTTTGTATTTTATGTAGGATTAAAAGTTCTTTGCAGTTTAACCCCCTTAAAGTTTCCAAAAAGGTCTCAACAATAATGAAATGAAAAAAATGTCATTTTAACTCAACAGTAATCTTTTTTCTGCCACGACATAGTTTCTCTTATTGCTGGTAAATAGTCCTGTATCAGTGACAGATACTAATTCATCTTAAGTATTTATGTACTGGTGTTTTTGTATCACCCCAATCTTTCTAATTCAGTCTCTTATTTTATTTTATTTTCTTCTTATTTTTTTTTTTTATCATTGCTTTATTCTGTCCCTCAGTGCTTATGTGGCTGTTCTGTCATTACAGAAATATTAAACAGCTCTTGATGTTTGCTTACTTGTTCTTTTGTTGATATTAGAATTAATCCTTATCGCCTCTCTACACTCTACACAGTTTCTTTGAATCAAACCATACTTTAAGCTCTTTGATAAACTCTCTTGCCTTTGGAAATAAGTTATTATAGAAACCATATTTTCAAATGTTAACTCCTTATTTAAGTGTCACTACATTTATTCCTTCCTCCCTGTGGTTTATCTTCCCCTCTGTCACTTTAACCATTTTATCTCTCTTATCATCCCTGTCTTTCTGTTTCCTTTCCCCACTCCACAGACCAGAGCCTCATGGTCGTGGAGGTGGCTCTCAGCCGGGTCAGGCAGACTCTCCCCTGCCAGAGCAGGACGAAGAGATTCTGGGCTCTGATGATGATGAGCAGGAGGACCCAAATGACTACTGCAGGGGTAGGACCTCTTACTCTTGTCCACTCTTAAGATATTAGATTTTACATGTGTATATATCTAATGATCTGTAGGTACAGGTATATTTTTTAATTTCATAAGTATTGGCACGTTATAGTGATGACAGATGAAATCAGATAAAACATTTGAAATATCAACATTTTTGAGTAAATGTTTTTTGCAGAAGATCTGTGTATTTTTTGACTCTAATCCTGTCGAGTCCAACTTGATTGTAATGCACACAAACACTTAACGTACAATATTTTAAATAAAGTTGTTTTACCGGCATGCACACATATGTCTGTCTTTGCCCAGGTGGATATCACCATGTGAAAATTGGAGATCTGTTCAATGGTAGATACCATGTGATCCGTAAACTGGGCTGGGGCCATTTCTCCACTGTGTGGTTGGCCTGGGACATCCAGTAAGTTGCCTTTTCACCCTGACTTTGTGAAACTGAGACGGTCATTTACAGATAAGCAGAGGTCATGAGTGAAGTGTGCTTTCATAATAATGTAATACTCTAAAAATAGTGTCTGTATCTTTAACAGTAGCCAAGATGACACATACTGAGTGCTATGTATGTGTAGGTATAATAGTTTTCCACAAAGGCCTGATAGGTTTTTAGGTAAATTACATCTAGGCACACCATTAGAAGTTTTACAGCTATATGTGCTGATAAGGTTGTTGTTACTGCAGGTTAATATGTTGTGATGACTAAAATTACTTTTGTATGTGTTTTTCAGGGAGAAACGCTTTGTTGCCATGAAGGTTGTCAAAAGCGCTGAGCATTACACGGAGACGGCTCTGGATGAGATCAAGCTGCTCAAGTCTGTAAGGCCCGCAATTACCATGGCCTAAATATTTTCAACCTGGCTTATGCGTCAGTTATTCCAGTGCCCGTAATTTGTCCTACTGTGTGTGTCTCCCAGGTGAGGAACACAGATCCCAGTGACCCAAGCAGAGAGAAGGTGGTGCAGCTTTTAGATGATTTCAAAATTTCTGGCATGAATGGCACACGTATCCTCTGGAAAAAAAAAAAAAAATAACAGTTCATATGTTTGTTTGTTTTTTTTTTTTTAAACAGACACAAACCTAAATCAGCCCATTACTATAATGCTAATTATATACCATTATAATAATATAATAATAATCCATTTATCCATTATTATATTTTTTGTATATAAACTACATTTTTCATCTAATTAATCTTAATGATACATTACTGTCCACACAAGACATTGCTTTGTAAAACCATCACTTGACCATTTTACATTTTATACAGTTATATACTATATAAAATATACACATCTTATACAAAATGGTGCATACTGACCGTTTTTCCGAGTGTGCCTGCTGTTTTACTGGCTGTCATTCTGTAAAGGAAGGGAACAGTGCAACAGCTACAACTTAATTGCTCAGCGTCCCTTTATTTTCTCTTCCCCACTGTTGCTGTCTCGGTTTGATGGCTTGGACTCTTTCCAGATCAAATTGCTACTTTAGTGTTGAACATCCAAAGATAATACTGCAGCACCTTGGGCTATATATTAATTTAGCTCATCCTTGTTACTTGAAAGGCCACGTTTGTCTGCATCATTTTCAAAGATGAAAAGGTCTCAGGCAGAATTCTTCGCACAGTTACTGAATTTGAGTGCAAACAATAGTGGCAGGATACAATTTGAGCGTCAGTCATCTGGCAATTTAAATTCTTCAGCACTTTTCATACACCCCCAGATTCACAGTTTGCCCTGCTATTCATGGTTCACAGATGTTCATCTGACATTGGGTTAGCTCCATGCTTTGGCCTGTCTTTTAAGTGTCACAGTCTCTGATGCAGCAAGATTCACTCCATCTCTTTCTCCCTCCTGCCATCCAGTCTACAGCTGCGGGTTCAGGCAGCATGCCCAGGCATCCTCTGGAAACTGAAGTTAACTGTTGTGGTGTATGTGGAAAGCATGTTGACAGGCATGGGACCATCAAAGTATGGGCCTGGAAAAGGTATAGGAATGACTCACTACTGATTCTTTAGACAGAGGCTCTGCTGTGCTCACACTCAACTCAGCTGCTGGGAAATCTCCATGGTGTACTTTATAATGAAATGTGCCACAGAAGATGCTACAGGATGGTCAAGAAAAATGTTTTTTGTGTGATCAATTTTATTTTTGTGTCTACTGCGGGTAAATTAAACTCAGAGTTGTTTGAGAATTGTATCCTTGACTATGCATCTCTTCAGATGTGTGCATGGTGTTTGAGGTGCTGGGATATCACCTGCTGAAATGGATCATCAAATCGAATTATCAAGGCTTGCCCCTGCCCTGTGTTAAAAGTATTATATGCCAGGTAATTCACAGCACCACAAGTTGTCTTTAAATTTTGCTTAATTTTCCTGTTTTGGGAATAACGTCTTTTCATATTTTGGTTTGGACGCACAGTAAGATTATGGACAGTACTATTGAAACACTGAACAGAAAAGATTAAGCATACTGGTGTAAAACACGTGAAATGTTTGTCTTACTCAGGTGTGAGCTAATGGTGTGTCTGTGCTGTACTACAGGTTCTGCAGGGCTTAGACTACCTCCACACCAAGTGTAAGATCATCCACACTGATATCAAACCAGAGAACATTCTGCTGACTGTCAACGAGCCCTATGTCAAGAAAATGGCAGCTGAAGCTACACAGTGGCAGAAGACTGGTGCTGCTCCTCCCTCGGGTTCTGCAGGTCACAACCTTTCTTTTCCTCAGCTCCCCACTAAGCAACTTTTGTGGTTTGATCAGCATGTTGCTGATGACCCAGAGGTTTGCTATTTAGATTTCTCAGTAGGCCCAGTGCATTTTGGTGATTAATGGGTTTTTTGTATGGTTTAGTACAAATGTGAGTTATCATCAATTAATTATTGATTTAACTAAATATGGTACTGTTTAAAGAGATCATTTAATTAGCAAGTTCCAATTTAATTCAACTTGATTCCACAGTATTTCAACAGCTGTTTTGTGTGTGTGTGTGTGTGTGTGTGTGTGTGTGTGTGTGTGTGTGTGTGTGTGTGTGTGTGTGTGTGTGTGTGTGTGTGTGTGTGTGTGTGAGATGCAAGTATTGAGAAACTTAAGGGTTTTGACTTAAAAGCATGTGGAAGTTTCTAATAAAAGAGGAGCGTTTAGCTATGTGTCATGTGTATGAGTCACTACTGGATTGGCTATGGAAATTACCAGCTTGCTCAGAGGAGTGCATGACTCTTGCTGAGCTGAGTGCTGCTGCAAAGACAGTCTATTAGTACAGCTTGGTGAGAATCAACGCAGCCACCTGAACAGAATACTAATTATAGAGTGGCGAAGGATATGCCACATATGTTGTTCACCAATGTAATCCTCTGTTTTTTTTTTTTTTGTTTTTTTTTTTGTTTTCTTTCCCCTGTTTCCTACAGTGAGTACAGCCCCTCCACCCAAACCAGTAAGTTATATTTTTAAACCAGACTTTGCAATATGAGGCTTTGCTGACAATACATTTTAGGTCAAGTTTCCTCTTGTTCTCTGTCCAGATGGCCAAAATGTCAAAGAACAAAAAGAAGAAGATGAAGAAGAAGCAAAAGAAGCAGGCAGAGCTGCTGGAGAAGAGGATTCAGGAGATAGAGGGAGGAGCAACACCTGAAGGAGGCGAAGATGAAGATGACGAAGAGACAACGACAGAAACCACTGAAGACACGACTTCTTCAGCCACCCTGTCCGTGTCTGCCACACTGCAAGACATCGCTAACCACGCCATCACAGGTGAACAACCAGATCCTTTTCTCTATTCAGTCGGAGGACAGTGGATAACTAAAATGTTTTCAAAAAAAAATCTGAAGTGGCATCAAGTATACTTGCATATAATCTACACTCCTTTTTGCCACAGACACGACTCCTGACGAGCAGCCCCAGCAGGTGGCGGAAGGAAATGAACGAAGACAGGGTGCAGCCGAAGAGGAGAATGGAATGGAAGTAAATTACAACGGCCACACTCCCAAACTGGAGGGCGAGGCCAGTTCGGAGAACCAGGTACTTGGGACCAAGCAGTCAAAAGAGGAGCAGGAAGATCAACAGAATGCAAATCAACCAGAAAACCACACAGAGGCTCATGACACATTAAGTAACAAAGAAGAGCATCAGACCTGTAATGGTTCAGCTGGAGACCCGGACACCGACCAGCAGCAGCTCCCTGCCTTCATCAGCCCAGACTCTGTCACTGTAGAGCTAAAGGAGGGTGATAGGGAGGAGAAGAAAAAGGAGGAGGAGATGGATACTCGAGGGGACACCAAAAAAGTAGATGAAGAAGACAACAGCCTGAATGGTTAGTTAAGAAGGAAACCTTTGTTTCAGCTCTATGTAAATATAGTATATGATTTATTTAAATGAGGATTATTGAAATTATTATTTCAATCCATGATGCAAATAATTTTGAAATTTACTGTATATACAAATACCCACAGAACATAAGGATATTTACTTATTACTTAAAATCCTAACTAACTTGTTTGGTCTAAATTATGCCAATTTTTTTTTTTCAGTTCTGTCATAACATTATATTCTTAAGGATCTGCTATAACATTAAACAGCATGGTATCAAGAGCACATCTAAGCACATGCAGTCCAGTAACAGTTTGAATTAGCTTAATGGGAACATTAATGCAACATGCATGACAGCGAGGAAAGAAAATCTTCAGTACTTTTAGCTTGAGTGACTAAGCGAGTTCGGGCTGCAGAGTTTTTAGTGAGAGCTGGAGTTAAGCAAAAAGGGAAAAAAAAGGTTGTGGCAGGTCAGCTAATACCTATGAATGCATTTTCTTTTAATCCCAGCACATGAATAATAACTCCAAAAAGCAGTCTACTTTGAGTTGGAATCTTATAAAGGGTTGCCATATTTCATGGGATTCAGGGAGTTTTAGTCCAAGTGGTTAGGCTGCCCTGGTGCATTTGAAAGCAGGTTGGATTTTCTTGCTTTACCTGCTATGTGTCTCATTCATTTTCGGTCAATTTTCCCTTTTCTTTTCTTCCCCTCCTCCACTGTCTTGGACTTTCTCTGCTCTCCTCTCTTTAACAGGAGCGTCAAGCAATATGTTAGTAAACCCCCTGGAGCCTCTTAATGCTGACAAGCTGCAGATTAAAATCGCTGACCTCGGCAATGCCTGCTGGGTGGTAAGTGAAAATTAGCACTTTGTAGTTTTCAATGACCCAAAGACCCTTATTGGAAACTTCAAAGTTTTATTTATTGTAAAGTTCCCGTGTTTTAAATCTGACTTTTTCTGCTGGTGTTTACGGCACCTTGTTTATTTTTTCTCAACATTCATGGTTTCTCTCTTTTCACAGCATAAACATTTTACAGATGACATCCAGACAAGGCAGTATCGTTCTCTTGAGGTGCTGATTGGAGCCGGCTACAGTACCCCAGCAGACATATGGAGCACAGCCTGCATGGTAAAAACAGACACCCAAAAATGTATTTGTATTTAATTAAACCCATCCAGCTACTTGTATTGACTTATTTTGTGTGTGTGTGTGTGTGTGTGTGTGTGTGTGTGTGTGTGTGTGTGTGTGTGTGTGTGTGTGGTATTTTTTTTCCTTTTTTGTTTCCTTAGGCCTTTGAACTTGCTACTGGAGATTATCTGTTTGAACCCCACTCTGGAGAAGAATACTCTAGAGATGAAGGTAATTATCTCTTTCCCCTGAGACATCTGTCCCCAAAATGTTTATCAGGGTTTAATTAGAATTTAATTCCAGTGCAGGCAGGCTAATGTAAGTGTGAATGCTAGATTAATTTGAGGAAAATCTATAGAGAGAAGACCCAACTCTTTGTGACAATGGTGACTGATTGTAATTTCTGAGCCCATTAATATCTAGTCCCATCCATTAATTGTGTTTACCTTGGCACTTTATCATCTGTGTTTGTTTCTCTGCATCCCTGTAGATCACATAGCTCTGATCATCGAGCTGCTTGGTAAAGTTCCCCGAAAGCTGATCTTGGCAGGCAAATACTCCAAGGAGTTTTTCACCAAGAAAGGTAAACACACCCACCCTGACACCAGCTGCCTGCTGTAGCTAAATCCAGCACATCCTTAAAACATGCTCAGATATTTGGTGCAAAAGTTTCTATTTAAGACAGAGCGCCTGAAGGCTCAAGGGAGCAGCCATCTGCTCAGTTTGAGGGCAGACCTTGAAAATAAAATTCAGTGTAGCTATTTCAGGTTCATAGAAATTATGCAGTGGATTTAGGTTCTTTACACATACCATCATTTTACATCCATATTGATATACCTGCATGATTTATGTTAATATTTTCTCAGGTGACCTGCGTCACATCACCAAGCTGAAGCCATGGGGTCTGTTTGATGTCTTGGTAGAAAAGTATGAGTGGTCCAAAGAGGAGGCCCACTCCTTCAGCAGCTTCCTCCTGCCCATGCTGGACCTGGTGCCTGAAAGGAGGGCCACAGCAGCCCAGTGCCTCTCCCATCCATGGCTCACATCCTAGAGTCCTAAAGTCCACTCATGCACACTTCCATCCTTATATTGTGAAAGAGTTTGAAGATCCTGGGATTAAAAACTTACAATAAACACACACATTCATGTCTGCAAGAGCCTGTGACTGCATCGTGCCTGCATCCTTCTGTCATGGTTCTCTGTGGCTGCCTACTCACACTTGCAAACATCTAAACATTGGAAAGAGACTGCTGCTGAGTCTTTGTCCTGTTATGGATTACACTGGTTATAGAAGGAACTCAAGGTCCTCCCTATATTTCTGGCTCTGTTTTAACTTGCTACATAGGATTTACCGACTTTGCTTTCTCTTTTCTTTTGACTCCTGCCCTTTTTCTGCAGCACATTATTCTCTGTACTTTTAGCTATAGGTAATGGACTCTGTTGGATTTAAAAGGAAATTGCACTTGTCTACAAACGCAGAAGACAGGGTGTTAACAGAAATAAAGATTGCCATCAAAATCACATTAAGTCTTCATCGATTACCCAAACCCATCCATTTGCCAGTAATTATGGTATCTGTGCCAACGTTTCTGTGTTTGGCCGTCAGCTATGTGCAAAGTGCTCAGAATTAATAACTGCATAATGCTAACAGGCATGAAGAGTGATTAGTAAACCTCTTAGCACTGTTAAGTTTGCTTTTTGCCTAAAACCTTTGTACATTTGTATACAGACAGCACTTCAGGGTTAGGATGCATATGTTTCATACATTTCAGCATTGTGCAGGGGAGAGACTCCCTGTAATAGATAATATTTTGAGTTACAGCATTGTTAAATGTTTTGAAGCACCTGGTTTAATGTAATGTGAACTAAATTTTAGTCTTTTACTTCATGCATGAGTTGACGAAAGACAACTTGCCAAATGCTTTTTCATAACTAGATCACTTTTTCTTGTTAAGAATTCATATACCATGGCCCATATTAAGTATGTGAATTCACGTCCTGTGTGTACAGCACAGGGTACCAAAGAGTTGGCCTTTAATCTTTCCCTCTCTGCAGCATTAGCTTTGCACAGTTTCTGGAACAGACAGACAGAACAGTCATCTCTGAAGACTGAAGGCAGAAGCTAAGAGGTTTGAGCATTTTTTTTTTTTTTTTTTTTACACTTTTTAGAAATGTCTTGAAGAATGTTCAGGTGATTTTCCAGCTGTATGAAAGTTGACTTTCAAGACATGGAGGTGTTTGATTGAAAATAATAGATTGTAATAAATATAAATGCTGTAATAATGCTTTGAATCCCCTCAAAAACATTTTGCTTATTTTTCTACAAAATCTCTGAAGTTCATGTCTCCCTTCATTTAGTTCTGTAGGTAATTCGAATAAACATTTTTCAAAATCTATCTGCATTGCTTTTGCCTCATGCATCACCACTGTTGTGCAAGGGGTTGGTATTATGATCTTATGTCAGCATGTCTCTAAGATGCTGTGATCATCGATATGACTTGCATTACACAGAGCAGACCAGATCTGAAAGCAAGGCATGTGTATCACAGTTAAATGTTAAACATTTTCTTTTCACAGTCATTACTGTTAGAGAATTATATTATTGTTTGAAGAGAGGACAAGAGTGGTCCAACCGAAATATGGTCTGACCACTATTTGTTATCCATTAATGAACTGAACGCAAGTTCATCAGAAATTACAATGAACATTATTGTAGCATTTCAAATGCATTAATATTGTAGCACAAAAAAAAAATCTTCTCTCTTGAATTATCCAAAGTTATGAGCAGCTTTATATTTGTAATTTATTTTGAAACTCCACATCTTTTATTGAAATTATTTTACTCAAAACAGCCAGTAGACAATTTATAGCTTGAAGGACAGAGCTAGTGTTTGGCAGCTGTTTTTAAATATCTGTTGATAAGCTGTAACAATTCTAGGACAAGATGAGCTCCTCAGTTATTTATTGATTTTAATTTAAGTCTTGTAGCCTTGTAATATGTTCGTATGCCCAGACACAGCAATATTCCCGAGTTCCTGTCCATGTGAATGTTGTCCTCTGGTCCCTTTTGTCCCCAGGGGGTCTATGCATTATCTATAGATGAGAGAGAAAAGCAGCATTACTGAAAAGATGAGGCGAGATCATCTGTGCAGACAATGACTTGACATGTTAGTAGCTGAGCTGGGTTTTGAACATGCAGTGTAAGACTGAGTCTAGTAGTGAAGAAATAATATTTTTACATGGTATTAGAATCCAATTTTATCCTCTGGGGACCATGGATGCCTGCATCATTTCACAGCAATCCATTCAATAGTTGGTGAGAGATTTTAATAAAAGAAAAACAAAGGCGTCAACTTAACTGAATAAGTGAAATAAGTGTTTGTGTTGCTTGTGTGGGGGTTGATAGCTTTATTTATTTATTTCAAACATCAGTGATTCAGCAATTAGATAGAGGTCCTTGAAGTTTCAAGGATGCCCAGCTATTCATCTTTTTCCATTTTCCCTCTCGACAGAACATTTGACCCTGACATCACCTCCTCTGAAACCTTCATCTTTGCTCTAGTTAACTCCCTGGAGTCCAATCCTTTACATTTCCATTTACTCATTTGGCAGATGCTTTTATCCAGAGCAACTTACGAGTGAGGGACATCACTTCAGTGCAGGAGGAGACCTTTGTGTAAGTACTAAGAATTACTTCTATTCAATAAGTGCAAGGGGGTTGAGTAAAGAAGTGCATAGTAAGGGAGGGTTAGGCATGTTAGGATGACGGGTGTTAGGAAAGGAGGAAATGGAAGAAAAGAGATTGTAGAAAATAGAGAGACGGCACTGCTCTGTTAGCATTTTGTGGCATCAGAGCGGTCTGGACTTGGCAATACCCTTGGCATTCCTTGGAGAAACACAGTGACAGAGCATAAGCATAAGCCAGTATGACTGAGTTCACCTTAATCCGTGCAGACCCACAACTCACTTCAAGGCAAGCATTAGTGACTTCAACTTGATTTGAGCAGCCATGGGTCACTAGTGTAGGTCAATGAGCAATGTACTGACATGTTCCCTTTTTGGCTGAGGAAAGACCAGACAGGCTGCTGCTTTCTGGACACTCAATAAGCTGGGTGGCGTTTTTTTTTTGTGCAGCACAACTCAGAGACAGATGCAACATGGTCAAAGATGGATTGTTGGCTAATGGCCAGGAGGAAGAGTTTGGTCTTAAAGAGGTTTGGTTTCCCTCATCTATATGGCAGAGAGACAGACAGGTTGTCTGGCAAGAACCACAGGTATAGTTGGCTGTCATGAGAGCAGATAATTGGATCCAAAGAGGAGGTGTATATGCAAAGACAAGTGGTCCCAGTACCAATTGTAGGGGCACTCCTGTGGGGAGGGGATAAGATAAGAAGCACCCAGTGGGATAGATAGCACTTTGCCTGAGATGCCTATGTCAGAGTACAATCAAAAGGATGTAGTGGTTCACTGTATCAAAGGCTGCTGATAAGTCCACCATCATTGCCTCTCATTTGAATCTCTATCTGATCTCCAGCCTCCCTCCATCCCAATACCTTTCTCCTCAACCTGGAAGTCCTCAGGTAGCAGTTTGTCCTGCCGGCTGCCCAGGCTGAAGGCCAGGAAGGAGAGGATGAGTGAGTCCATGATGCTGATGATGGCCAGGATGTAAGCCCAGCGCACCGTGCAATTGCCCAAGGTGTATTTGTCAGTCCGCTGGCCACACATGCGCTTCACCTCTTCTGAATCCCAGCCATCAGGATAGATCATACAGCCAATCACCATGCATGTACCTGAGAGAGAAGGAGAGATATATGGTGCTGTGTTTCAGAAAAGTCGCCAAAGAAATTATTGAAAAAGATGCAAAACACACACAGGTAAACACGCACACACGTTGCCTAGCAACTCTATCTCCACTCCCCAATGATGAATGTGTTGATCCATTATTAAACCTGAAGACAGTCAGCCTTTGTTTTAGAAAGTCGTCTCGCCTCTGCATGTGAACTCTCAGGTGACGAGGTGAAACATTAGCGCACAAACACACACACCTCACTTTCTGAGCCTCGCACAACCTTTCACCTTCACAGCTCTCATGCTGACTCAAGTCTCTTCTTAACATCAAGAATTTAAACGTCAACTTCTCATCAGAAGTAACATATCCAAAAGTTACATGTTGGCACCACCTGAAACAACTAGGACCCTGTTATTGGACTGCACAGATGTAATAGGAAAGATGACAGATGTTTCCTAAAGAAGTTCACTACTCGCCACAATCTTTTTGAATTCAGTATCTAACTTTTAAGGCCAACACAAAGTCCTATTTGCAAAACATCCCAAAGACACTGAACATGTATCTTAACCTCAGCCATTATACTTCAACTAAACTTAATCAAATTTTGCAGTATGATAATAAACCTTTCAGCCCAGTATCAGACTCAAATTAAATTTAATTATAGGCATATCATGTATTAGTGCATTGTACAAATATAAGATTAATCTGTATGTTTGTACTTCTACAGTATATTAGTCAGGACGCTAACAGAGATAACCTTTACTGTTGGAGCTTAACTCTTAATCTAGCCCTAACGAAACCTATTTCTAACTCTAACCTTAAAAAAAAGTCTTGACTCTCATACAGACCTTTGGAGGTCTGTCTCAAATGGAGTCCAAAATATCCTCACTCCCAAGGTCTAAAACCCTAATTGTCCCCAGACAAAGATATAAAAAGTGAATAGACACACACGCACTCATACATACACACACTGAACGGCAGGTGTGTTGGGCATGGAGAGAAAGAGTAGAAAGTGTAACAGCACACCTCCAGGTTCATCTCATTATTTGTTTCATTACAGGCTTGTTCTCTCACTTGCAGCTACATCTGTTCACAAGCTGCTTCACGTTTCAAAAACAGACTCATGTTTCACCTCTGTCTGTGTTGGAGGGAACAGCTGAGAAGATGCTGTATGTTGTATGTTTTTTATTTAGATGTGGCCTTTCATAGACAACCTGGTCTGCCCTCACATTGTGTAAGACAAAGCCACTATTATGCTTCTGTATAATATTGTGAGTCCTTTTCTTGTATTGCTACATGTGGCCCAAATGGACTCAGGCAGCCACCGTAGACTGTAGGTTGTTGTCTTTGCAGGCACTTTTGGAAAGGAAGTACATTTACTCAAGTACTGTATTTAAGTACAATTCTTGTACTTGAGTATTTACATTTTATTTCACTTAATACTTGAACTGCATTTCAGAGGGAAATATTACTTCACTCCTCTTTTACTCAAGTAAAGATTTGGATGTCAGACATCTGTGTTTTGCTCCTTTTACTTGAGTAAACGACCTGAATATTTTCATCCACCTGTGTTTCCATCACATTGCCGTCACACATACCCCACACAGACCTAAAGTTTGGCTGTTTTAAGGCGTAAAATATTTAAAATTGGCAAAGGTTAATTAAATTAACGTGGTGAGAGACGGTCCTCGCTGCTGTGGCAGTACAGTACATGTAAGTAGACTATGCATTTGATATATTGTGTGTGTTTTTTCTATAGTTTTTGTACTGCCACTCTCTTGTATGTCAAGTAGCTCATATGGGCCACATGTAGGATGTAATGCAGCCAAGTGCTTGAATGTATAATGTTATTTAAGTGGCCGTAATGTGACATTTGAATGCTGTGAACTTTGATATAACTCCCCAATGCACAGCTTTTGACAGAGTGCGGTCACAGGCCGGAGCTCACTGGAGGCCAGCTGCATCCATGCGCAGATCTTGTACACGCTCCCCGCGTTGCAGAAGAAGAAGAGGCTGAAGCAGACGATGCTGCCGACCACCAGCAGCATCGAGATCCCCACGAAGAACATGGCCGTCTTGAAGGCGCCGGACGGGATGGAGCCGAAGTCCAGCGCGCTGCCTTTGCAGGTGAGCTCCGAGGTGAGCGCGTTCCCGATGCAGTAGTGGAAGAGGCCGAAGTATCCGGCCTGCGGCGTGTTGACGCTGTCCCCGATCCAGTAGGGCTGGATGAACACCACCACGGTGATCACGGCGAAGGTGATGGTGAAAACCGTCCACAGGACGCCCACGGCCCGCGCGTTACGCACGTAGTTAGTGTGGTAGATCTTCGCTGCCTCCTGAGCAGGGAGCATGGCGAGGAGGCGAGGAGAGGAGGCGAGGAGGAGAGGAGGAGGTGGCGCCTCTCAGGTGCTTCCTCTCGGGGAGTTTCTTTCCTCTGCGCGGCTGTTAAAGTGTGAACAAGTGAAAGGCTTGTTTAAAAATATCTGCTGCCACTGAACACATAAAAAAAGAAAGATCAAATGTGACTGAAGAAGCTTCTCTGCAGCCGCTGCTGAAAACACACCTGTCTCCGCCCCACAGGAGGGAGTTGTCTCTGTGGAGGGCTCCTGGACCGCGGCTCGGCTCTGTGGTTTTCCTTAAATGAAATGTGTGTGCGGTTATTTCTCTCCCTGTGTTTCAGCAGTGACAGTGTTTCCTCTCAGGTAATGAATGATTCATGGTCAAAAGATCCGCAGAGTAGAGCGACAGTGCGGGGCTCTCCAGCTGGCGATCAAGTCTAGTCCCCTTTCACTTTTAAGGCGATATCACTTCATCACTTTCTATTATTTCTGAATTTCTGCATGTTTTTTTTTTTTTTAATTTGAAATATTAAAACAGAACGTCCAGAAAATTATAAACTTCGTGATTTCATCACAATTTCTCAAAAGCTAAATTAAAATCCGTGTTTTATTCAGAATAAATTAACACACATTAATGGGTTCACATATTTTTCAAAGTAAAACACTCTGACTAAGCTAAGACTGATCCCGAAGTTCAACTGGAGCTAATATGAGGCTTCAGTGGTCTGAGTTCCTCAGATCAGGAGGGCATCTTCTAAACTTTTAATAAAGTCCCTCTTTGTGTTTCTGTCCTTTCACAGCAGCTCATCACTGTAACACTGTGGAAACACAAAAAGGGAATATTATAAAGATTGTATCTTTGATACATATACATTTGATTTAAAAAAAAAAAAAAAAAACACTGCTTCTGCTAAAGCCCCATAGCCTATTAACCTTAGAGACTAAAACACTGTGCAGCCAATAACTGTTTTTAATGTTCTTATGGACATGTGAGAATTCATTTGAGATGGATATGAGAAAAACATGAACCTATCCTCAAAGTGAAAAGTCTTATATAGATGTAAAAAGCCCCAGTTATTAAATCTGTTTAAAACTACTCTTAATTCTTATTTGTGCCACAGGCAAATATTCCTTTAGGACAATAACAGGGGGGTGAACTATGTGGAATATGTCAGAATAACCTACTTGTATGTTCCATAGTCAAACACTAGGTGGAGTAACAGAGCTGCAGTCTAACTTCACCATCATATGCTATATGTCACAGACATTGACACCACTTTGTTTCCCATACACTCAAATAAATCCCAGATTACCTAGATCTTTGGTAATTTATGTCTTATGTCTTTGGTAACACATTCCAAGACAAAATAAAAATAGCAAATGGTATAAATCCAAAGGAAACTGGCACGATTTGAACCTTGCACCTCCATCCAAAAGGACAGACGTTATAGACGTTACAGTTATACTCCATAAGACATTAGTGTTAGTGTGTGAGAAACATCCATGTCTTCATTGTATGAATTGCAATACCAGAATGTCTTAGAAATCAATTACAAGACACAAATTTGCCAAATATCAAAGTTGAAACTAATCTTTATGGGGAGAGGCTAGAGTCAGAGTACAGTACAATATCACCTTACAATATAAATCCTTAATCTATAGTGTAAGAGGATGATACATTTTCTTAATTTTAAGCACATGAATATATTGAAACTTAAAGAAACCTTTAACATGTCCAGTGCTGTCATGTTTGACCTATTGGTTGCTTTCAGAACTTAATAAACCAAAACCTACAGGAACAAAAGACTTTGCTGAACAAATGGTGGGATATTTGAATGATATTTTGTGATGTTTGCTCATTCCTCAATTCCATTTATTATTATTTATTTATTTATTTATTTTTGCTGTTGATCTTTCAATGAGACTATACATTTGACATACAGATCATTTGATATACAGATCTGCAGTGGTTTGTGTGTACATGTGTCTGTGTGTACAAGTGTAGCCACAGGCATGTCAATGTACTTAGCTTTATTAAGTGATACTGCCCCAGTGTGAGGACAAGGCTGTTTATAATCAAGTTAGTTGGGAGCGGCAATCCAATTTTCAGATACAGAATGGAGTGAGATTTCATATGTGTGTTTGTGTGTATGTGTGAAACAGTGTGTATGTGTCTTGGCACAATATTTGCAGACAGAGCTTAGGTTTTCATGCTGTTGGTTGTTAGCTCTCCAAGTGGATACATCATCTATCATGGTCTCAAACTGAACAGAGAGTCAATCATGAGCAGCACCTCACTGACAGTGAACAGGACACATCCACTAGATAAGAAATACAATTTATTTTACTAGAGGAACAAATTAAAACCAAATCTAAAAAAAAAACCCCTGATAGTTATCTCTAAGGTGGAGTTTGTGTGTGTGTGTGTGTGTGTGTGTGTGTGTGTGTGTGTGTGTGTGTGTGTGTGTGTGTGTGTGTGTGTGTGTGAGTGTGAGAGAGTGAGATTAACCCTTTATACCCTCTGGGCCCATTTGAGCCAGAGATCGAGCACAAAGAGGCTTTTCTGCTACTTCAGCATCTCTTCCTGTCCCTTTCTATCTGCCTTTTTAGAGACGTTTCCATAGCAACAAGGTGCTGGATGCCCTTAGAGGGGTGACAGGGTGGCAGAGAAGTTGAACACCAAAAGTAAATTAGGAAATGATGTGAATTTAATGACAGGCCACTGCTATAATGAACTTAAAAACTTGCTAGTTGGTAGTTCAACTTCAACATCAACCATTAAACTCACAGCTGGACTCACTTCAAATCCTTCTTTTTTTTTTTTTTTTTTTTTTTGAGGAAGTGAGTTTTGGGGAAATGAATACCCAATTTTCCCCAATTTTTTTGAAATGTGCAAGATTACAAACATCCACATTCACTGGGTATTATGGGTAATATGTTCATGTTCCCCCAAGATGGTAGAAGTGGGTAGGGGTTTCTCTTCCTCCTCTCTTGTCAACTGACACAGATGGACTCTATTAGTCTTTTATGAATGAAAGTGTGTGTGAGTAAAAGCATTGAGCTTGGGTGAGAGGACCAAAGAATATCCGCACCATGTTGACCTCCTCTCTCATCAAACCCACACACACACACGCACACATGCACACTCTGGCCTCATACCCTCTGAAGCAGCAGTAACTCAGTCAATGAGTGTCTCTGCATCTCTAAACCCCCTAAGGCCACAGCAGCCACAGCAGCCACTGTGAGCCACCCTCTAGCCTCCACCCCCGCCGCCACCTGGTCACATCCCAGCAGGAAGAACTGGAGCCTGGGTAAAGCTGGGGCAAAGTGTGGGTCAGTGTGTGCCCCAGGGGTGGTAGCTGGAATGTGGGTCTGCTCCACAGTGGATCATGTTCATGACTCATTACTGATTGCTCACCACCATTATAATCCTCAGGGACTGGTGATCTGTGTGTGAATACAAACAGTATATGATCAATACTCATCTTGGCTCACGTACATTCATCCTTACAGTAAAGTGCATTGCTTTTTCGAATCATGTGAAGTATAAATTCACACGAAGAGGAGGCAACCCTGAAAGATACATTAATATATCATATAATGGTATCAGACTACATGTCATTATATCAGGACTATGTTTACACACATGCTTCCGCTGTGTGACGTAGTTTTCTTTCTTTTAAGGGGGAAATGCCAATGGGAAGTAAAAGTTCATATAAAGCCTTTGTAGGTTTAGCGTTAGAAAGAAGTGAGCTCCACCTGTGTGGCTAAACGGATGGAGTACCACTGACCACAGCGCCCAGACTACTGGCATACACCTTTCTCTCCCCATGTTTCAAAAAAGTTAAGAATTATTCATTTATTCACTTGGTTGTCAAGTGTTGAATGAAAAGATTGATAGCACTTTTCAATCTTTCAAAAAATAAAAGGTTACTACATCACTAATTAACAACACTAATAAATTAAACAAATGAGAGAAGTGTTCATTAGAGATTTGAGTTTGAGTCACTGATATGCATATTTTGACCTGTCAGTCACAGAAGCCGGTTTCCCTTTTTTCAAAAAACTATATTAACTATAAAAACCTTTAAATACTTCATCCATGTGGTGCTGTGGTGGCTGAGTGGTTAAGAATGAGTACCATATGGGCACACTGAGCCCCAAGCGGGAGGCCACCAGCCCGAGCCCCGACTGGACAGACCATTCCCCCACCCTCTCTCCCCACCTCCTGCATCGCCTCACTGTATCCTTCAACAAAGGCATAAAATGGCTCAAAATAATGATAATAATAAAAATTGTAAACATATCCAAGCTCTTTTTTTTTTTGCTATCTCCCAGCCAACAGTAAAGACATACTTTAACTTCTTCCTCCAAGCAGAGAAAGCCGAGCTCTGCAGGATGATGGGACAGAGCACTAAAGGGGGTCTAACTCTGCCAAGAGCTGGCAAGAACATGCTCTGATGTATGCCACTGCAGCTGACATACATAAATCTAAAAACACATGAGCAGCTCCTCTGTCACACACACCTCTGCCACATATTCTCATTGTGAAAGAAATGTAAGGAAGCAAATAAATAAATACATAACATGAAAAGAAACAGCATAATTCAACTGCCTGACTTTTCATTTTGCTGCTGCACTTCTTTCTCTTCCAGCCAGTGAGTCGTCAAATGTGTGTTTGCGTAATCCTGGCCAATTCAAACACTTTTGCTATGGTAAAGAATGGAGGATTATTTTATGGAGCTTCAAAGCCAAATATAGAAAACGCGTGTGAGGGATTATAGACACATCAAAGAATAAGGATGGAGAATACATTAGGGTGCAGTTTCATCTTCCATCTCACACGCTCTGTCTTACGTCAATTCTTTTTGAAGGAGGCGATAGGTTGGAGCTTTTAAGTAGAACATTGGACTTCATGGGCGTTAAATCTGTTCTTTTAGTTTTTGTGTCATTTAATACATAAGTCTGATATGGATTTTACACACTATAGTGTATATATGGTTTAACATTCATTGGAAATTTGGCAGTGGATGAATTTTGGTTTTGTGCATTATATGTTCTTCAAATAATTTTCCATCAGTATGACAATAAAATATGTTTTCTTTCAATATTCAACATCTGAAAAATAAGCTCTTAAAACATTGTGGCAAATGGATGAATCACATGCTGCTGAAATGACAACCTTTATAAAGATTTTTATGTGTGTGTGTGTGTGTGTCTGTGTGTCTGTGTCTGTGTGTGTGTGGCCTAGTTTTACTACATTCGTGATTTCCAAAAACTATGGGCCTGCTATACTTGGGGGTTTGACAGATTTGTGGGGACCTGGATGCTGAACCCCACAAGTCTAAACAGCTGTTTGAGGGTTAAGTCGTGGTGTTATGGTTAGCACTAGAATTGGGTTAGACTTAGATATGTAGTAGTGATGGTAAAGGTTAGGGTAAGGGGCTAAGGAAGGCAGGCCTCTCAAATATAGTAAAACAAGAGTTTGTGTGTGTGTGTGTGTGTGTGTGTGTGTGTGTGTGTGGCTGTGTGTTTCACTGTAAGAAGCAAAGTGTCAAATCTGAGCTAGAGAGTGAATTGCTGACTGACAGAACCCGAGGGCGACTGGAGTGACTGTATTTGAATGTGTCTTATGCAATTAGGGTGCTGTTATTTTGGCTATATGTGGCCCTAAATATAGAGATTGTGATGCAGTTTGGCAATTGCAATATTAAAATATCCTTGGGGTTTTATAACTCACCTCAGAATGGTTATGAAATAGGCTTTTTACATTGTAATGTGATGAGGCGGAGATGGTAAACAGGGGTGCAAATCACCAAGAGTGGATGTGAAAACTGTAAACATGCCTGAAGAGGTGTGGAGGAATGAAATGGACTTAACATATGTGCAGCCTGCTATTATGTAATAGTTCATATAAGATTGTCTTAAAAGTTCACCAGACAAAATAAGGTGAGTTTATGTTGTTTTTTTGTTTTTTTTGTGCACCACCCTTGTTTTTGTGTTTTGTCGTCCCAGTTGCAGTGGCCGGTTCCTAGCAGATCTAGGAGGATTTTAGCTTTATCCCCATAACTGGATGATAATCTTGTGTGGAATCCAGCACTGCTCCTGGGGAACGTTGCCTGTGCAACACTAACATCGCCACCTGGTCCCGGGGACACCAACACACACACACATGGTTAGAGTCATAAGCTCCTCTGTTCACACACTGAATAGCTTTATAGTTCGTGCAACCATTTGCGAACTGTGTTTCATAACATTAAAGTGATCCTTGTGCTTGGTGTCTGTGACAGCACAGGGACTTTGTTCTGTATTTAGATAAAAAATGTTTGTTATAACCATTATAGAGAAGAAAGTGCAAGCCTCTGTGTTCACATACTACAATGGTAATATAACTATACTGCTAAGCCACCTAGATAAAATGGCATTTGTCTGGATTTGTGAAAGAGTTAACTGAGCTGTGCGTGTGTTACATTGGGAAATAACTAAATAACTATGTGGAAATAACATGACAGGCACTGGCAAACTGTTTGTCAGCTTGTATCCGTTTACATGAGTCATTCTTACTGGGGAGGATGAGGGTTTTGAAAAGTTGCAGTTTGTCAAATGTAGATCTGGATCCTTCCAATGTAAAACACTTCCCACATCACTGACAGTAACATTGGACATGTGGTGAAGTTGCTTTGCACAGATCATTTAGTCCAACAGAAAACTGGCTGTATCAGCATGTTAGAGGAAACTGAAGACAGAGAAAGAGAGAGAGATGGAGAGAGGGGTATAGATCAGAGAGAGAAACCGAGGCTGAACACTATAAGAGACTCAGAGAGAGGATTTCAGTTGCTCCCCTTTGAACAACTCTGACTCAGCAGGAGAGGGAAGTGAACAGAGTGCGACTTCCCATCAAAAACCAGGGCAAATCAACTCCGTGTTCTGCTGGAGCATAATAACCTCTGCATGTGTTTCGACCTTTGACCTCAAGGTGTTTAAAGTTGAGGCCCCTCCCCTCCGTCATGGGAAAAGCTGCCTCTGTTTATGGCGGTTTAACGGACCTCAGATGTTGCCTCTGGCAGTCAGCGTGCTGCAGGTTTGTGATCTTTGCTGCTCGCTGTGGGTGTGTCGCTGGGCGGGGCCACACGGGGCCGTTGAGCCACGCTGATTGGTCTGTATTGTGTAAAGAAGGCGGTGCCAATTCGGCGGTTGGACGTAGTGCCTGTCAATCAAATGCGATTATGCTGCCTTCAGTGACTGCTCGTGTAATTGTACTATGAAAGAAATTGCCCTTAAATGGGGGGACAACAATTTGTTATTACTTCAATTTACCTGTGTGCAAGAGGTGGAATTTTACTAAGTAGTCCATTTACTCAAGTACTATGTTTAAGTACAATTTTGTGGTACTTGTACTTAATTTAATCATTGGGCCTAAGTGTTACCTCTCCTCCATTATGGTTCAGATGAAAGCATTATACTGTCACTTCCACATTCACAATTGTAAGATGGAGCATCAGAATCAGCTTCACTGGACAATTGTTACATGCATGCAAAGTGTTGTACTCCTGCTTCTTCTACTTTTCATACCAACTGCTTTACATAGAAATCAGTCAACAGCGTATAAACGATGAACTATACTAGATGACATACATGGTAAATAGTTACACTAGCTCTACCTTGAATAAGTACAAGATTAAAATGTGATGTATGCATTAATTCATAATTAATAATATTCTAATGATATATAATAATATATCACTAGGGACCATTTTGCTTCCAAATGAATGTTTACTTTTAATACTTTGATTTGTTACATTTACTGATAATACTGAAGTACATACTTCTAATAGAGTTTTTTGTATTGTAGTTTTGCTGTATTGTGGAAGCCGCCACACTGATTTTGCACATTTAGTTTATTTGGCAGGAGAAGTGTGACTGTGAAAACAGCTTTCATGGCTCAGAAAGGAGCTTTCTTGGAGTTGAAATAAAACCATTTTTCCTCGTGCTGGGATTTAAACTCAAAATCCTTAATGAAAGGCACCGAGGGTCTAAAGAAGCTGTTCAGCATGAAGCAACCCTCAGAGCTTGAATTACACTGGGGACTAAAGCCAGTATTTGTGTCTGCTGTGTCATTTTTGACCATAATTGTTTAGATATGTCTCTTGTGAGACCTCCAGTGTTATGGAAGTGACATGTTAATCACTTAAATACATATAAGTAAACAAACATTTCCTGAATTATTACCTATATTTTTATGCTAATGTGGATGTATCTTTATAAAAAAATATTGGGGAGGTGTCTCGCATTTGCATAAAATAACTCAGCAGTTGAGGAAGAGTTGCATCAATCGGTATCCATGGTAACAGGGTTATGGTTGCAAGTGGTAAATCATTTTTTATTCACAATTCTTCATTTTCATTTTACTTCTGGGTAAAATGAAACCTCTATAACTCTCTGTCGTGAACAGTTAGTCGTTAAGTATTGATTTGGGAGAGGCCGTAGCCTCCAGCAGGGGAGCTTCGACGGTGAATCCAGAGTGTCCGATAATCCCTGAACGCAGCACCGCCCCCTCCGGTTCACGCGCTCAGCTCATTCAGCCTGATCTGGTCTTCGCAGAGCAGCGCTGTGGTTTTCGAGCAGCGCTCTTGTGTTTCACTCATACGCACTTTAAACAGGATGTAGCGACTGAGACCGAGAGCGACCACGGAAAGAGAAAAAGCGGCTCAAACACTGCGATGTGACAAGCACCGGTGAGCCCGAAATGAGCGCCCCAGAGGAGGTGAAGAAGAGGAAGGACAAGACAGACAGCGTCCCGATGAGGCAGCTCACCGCCGGCAGGTCTTGACGGCTGCTCCCCGTGACCCGAGACACGCAGCACCGCACGGTTTGCACACACCGAAAACACAACACAGCCCAGACGCCCCGCATCCCGTCGGCGAGCCTTGAAAGCGACAATGGCGAGTCAGGGCGACTGCTGTGTGAAGGTTGCGTTGAGGTAAGTCCCCGACGTCTGTCGCAGACCACATTGTGTCTGAGGCTCAGTTTAACAGTTAAACGCATCCTCCCGCACACCTTCAGTCTCATTTTACTATCCACGCTCCCTCACGTCCCCGCTCGGTCACAGCAGGTTGTGGGGCTGCAGGGGAGGGTATTACACCTTGTTTTGAGACATGGGTGGTGCTCTGCACAGTATTGATAAGGCAAAGCCTGTTTGTGTGACTTCTTTTCGTGTCGGGGAGGCTCAGCTTCTCCGCAGCAGCAGCCTGGTTCATGTGAAACCTTCATGTTGCCTTCATGATTCAACATTGGGCGAAGTGACAAGGACAGCTGCAGCCAGGTGCAGGGAGGAGAATGGGCGTTTCTCTTCAAACCAATTTTTGTGTTATTATTCTCACAGGCAGCTACCTGCAGTCTCACCTTCTCCTAACCTAACAGGGTCTGATGAACACCCAGTATGTGTCTGGCTGAGTTAGATAATATAATCATGTTTTGATGGTTTATGTGTGTGTGTGTGTTTTTGCCTGTGCAAATGAATCGAGCTGCTCTCTCCTTCAGAGCTGTGTCATTCACTGCCTTTGTTGGAAATGCACCCTAAAGCTTGGGCAGCACAGAAGCTATTTGGATTCATATGAGGATATATCTATATATATATATAAGTAGCCTATGGATTGTGTGAGCCAAGAGTAAAGGCATATTGAAAGAGAGTGTGTAGATGTGCGTGTGCTGGCACTTGCTGGGTGGCAGCCTCTGAAATTGGAAGGCATAACTAGAGTGTGACTGGTGCTGTGTCTGTAATCATGCTCGTTTTACAGTCTATGCAGCTGAGGCGGTGGTCCGACAGACCCGCTGTTCTTTTAACTCACCACCTCCCAAACTCTGCCTCATCAGCTAATGAATCCCATTGGTCACACTGTTTCCTGATGAGAGTCCCTCATGAGATTGCTGTGCAAAAGATGAATCTTAAGAAAACAAAATTGGTCACATTACACCCTCTGTTATTGTGCAAATGTAAAGCAGCTCCAACAAAGTTATCGTAAAATTGAACTATTCCTTGTCATGGACCCCTTTAAGGTCCTCAGACCCCACTTTGGGATTCATTGATTGAACTTAATGGGGGGTTGAGGATGGGGGATGGCCCAGTAGTCGTGTGTTTTGCAGCTGATGGCCCCATTTCCCCAGGGGAGGTTTCAGAGGGACTTGTCAATCAGCTGCTGAGTGAATCTCTTTTGTGCTTTTTCACTGTGACAACTGTAACAGGAAGTGAGGCAGGAGGAGGTGTAGACAAAATAGCAAAAAAAAAAAAAAAAAAGAGAGAGAGAGAGAGAGAGACAGCTGGTGGTGGTTGCTCAACTGAAGTTATTGATTTAAGTCTGGAAAGCTCCGAGGGACTGTGATTAAGTGTAACTGAATGAGTGAAGGCGACAAATATCACTACAAAGAACATGTGTGTTATCACCAGCTAACCTCGCATTTAGAGAATCAGATTATAACTGTACCTTTAAATCAGTTTCATTAGTGTGAACTTAACATTGTAATTAAACAGCTTGTGTAATTACATGGCTACGCTGGTGGGTGGGCTTGCGCCGCTACTTTTAATCATACGTGATCTCTGTGTGTATTTACATGCCCTATGAGTGCCACCAAAAGTGTCTGTGTTTGACAGGAAATGGGAAGCACACAAATAAACACATGAAGAAGGATAACTTCCTGCCGTACAGTGACGGTTTTCCCAATGACCTTTTTTTTTCCCCAGAGAAAGTCAGCTGCTGATAAGAGAGGATGGTGTGTAATTGCTCCCATGTTGTGCTACCCCCAGGCAGGCAGCATAAAGTGAAGCACTCTCTGAGTAGTTTGTGTGTGCATGTGTAAGTCTGCATTTAGAAGGCAATAATGTTGTTGTAAGGGCAAACAAATGCACACACAGACACTCTCACACACAGACACACACACACACACACACACACACACACACACACACACACACACAAAGTCTGAGTCGCCAGCATCCATTTCCTGAATGTCTGCACCGCCTTCCCTAAACAATGTCCATATAACCAATGACATGACCTACAATCCTGCATCCAGACCTGACTGCCTGAGGAATGGATTGGACACACATGCACACACAGTCACACAGACACATACATGCACACACTTAAGTCAATGCTTCTGCATTGCAGTCAAGTCAAACTCAACGAGATGCATGTAATGTAACTCCCTACTAAGTGGTTGTTGTTAAATTGCTTATAGTTTGGCAGTTTTACACAGTTGCATTCACTTATGAGATAACCTCAGTCTAATCCAACCAGGCTATAAGAATGAGTAGACTTTGAATTCACTCCCCGCCCCCTCACGCACAATCCTACCCACACACAGATATATGAGCAGTTTCACTTCACCTCGAGAAAGGCCTGCTCCTCACGTTGGTCTTATTTTGAGTGCTGCATTTGCCACATTGAGAGCTTTATGTTTAGGGCTGACTCTGCAACACCATAAATGTCAATAATTCACCTTTTGTGTGTATGCATGTATGTTGGGTGTAACTTGACCTGATAGTTATGAGCAATGTGCAAATTTACACTTTCATATTGATCTCTGTCCCAGCTCTGCCACTTACTGATTTCAGACCTGTGAACGACTTGTCCTCCACCAAAGTGCTAAGTCAGCCTCGGTCTCTGTATATAAATAGGCACAAAGATAAATCTGTTTAATGTTGTTGTGGTCTTTGACCTTGTGATTGCAGAGGCTCTGTCTAATTTGAGTTCTGACCTGAGGAATCACCAACGAGGAGCTTTTTCAGTTCTGCGTTTCATGCATTGGTGGTTCAAAATGATGATGCTTTCATCAGTTCTGAGAATAGACATACAAAATATTCAGTGTTCCTTTATACCCCCCAGGGTGGATGACCGGGGCATTTTTGTCATCTGTGACGCAGAGCATTTTGGCTTTGGGTGACATGAGTGCAGCTGAGAAAAATCTACACTTTTATCTCTTTGGTCCTCTGCTGACGTGTTGATTAAATAATCTAAACCAGGGTTATGCAGAAACATGAAATTTTTTCACAGATGCATAAACATGCTGTGGATTTTTTCACCCTCTGACCAAAATAAAATAAAACAGCGGTGTACAACTGCGGAAGAGGCCCTCACAGCTGATACACAAAGGCTTTAAATGGGAGTTTAAAAAAAAAAAAGTAGCTTTTTGTTGTTGGACGTATGTCCTGTGTCGGCTTACCAGTCTCGCCTGTTTCCTGTGTATGTTAATAGTTTGCCACACTGGCTCTGTCTGGGCTTCACACCTCCCCGGGGGGTTGCCTTTAAAATGGCTGGTCTTTGTCTGTCTGCATGAGTGTAACCGCAGCAGGTTATCAGCCTACAGTAGTGTATATACTGGTGGCAGGGTTGTGCAGCGTCATAATTTTCTCATGAGTACATTTTCACTGTTGGTCTCAACGTTCAGCCGCCTTTCAACCAGCTTGCTGCAGATTTACGGTCACCAGTCAGGAAAAGTGAAAGCTGTTTGGCTTTGTTGATAGGAGTCGCTTCTGAAGTTCTTTCTAGTCACTGATTTGGCTTCATCTGAGGGAAGAGGAGCAGGAAACGATAGAGCACACACCCAAGTTGGCTGTCCACAGCTGTGCATCGCTTCCTCCTCACACTGGTCTGCTGGTCACATGCTTTTTTTGTTTTTCTGATGTTGCCCATTGAACTATTAGATCTAGCAGTTCTGTGCGAATGTCTTTTGTGGCACCAGTGCTAAAGAAGCCTAGCATTGCTCAGCACTGTGCATATGTGCCTGTGCACTGCTGTGGAGAAGGAGGCCTGACACATGAAAGTTGGTGGCAGCAACGTGGATAAATGATGAATGATAAACAATATGACATAATGATCTACCCAAAGCAAGCAACAATCAGAGGCTTCAAAAAGAGTTTTTTTGTAAATCACTTGTTCTCTAACAGTGGGCTTGTTGCATAATGAGGCTCAGCAGGTTCATGAGCTTTACCAACAGATTGTAGCTGCCTAGGGAGGTGAAAAAGGTTTGAAAAGGTTGCTGAGCTGCAATTCTTAATCCTGGTTTCTAAACAACAATACAACTCTTCTTAATGCTACTTCACTGTGTTTGTGAGATGGTGTTTAGGGTTGAATTTTTTGCCCCACGTTATATATGTATGTATCTAATATGTTGTGTATGTTATGTAGCTAAAATCTAATAGATGAAAAAATACTCATGGGCCTTGGTGTTAAATTGAGTCGTGCAACCAGTCTGATGAACTTCTCCCTGCTGAGTGCATCAGCACTCCCAAATGATGTGCTGCCGTTGCAGAACAACTTCCTGTGAGGTTGCTGTTGGACTATCCACACTTCCTGTTCACTTCCTGCTTTGTGAGCTGCTGATGAGCCCGTTGACATTATTCTGTTAAGACTCGTGGAAAAAAAAAAAGCATCAAACCGAAAGAAAACACACTTAGAGTTAAGCCTCCAGTCTGTATTGATCTACTTTCTAAGAGTCAGTCTACGGCTCTGTAGCCTGAGTGAGAGCATCAGCTGAACTCCTGTTGGAGAAAAGGGGGAATTTTTATGCTCTTTTTTGACCAAAAAAGCCTGTTTTCCTCCACTAAAAATGGAATACACACATTGATTAACAGTGGGCTTCTTCTTCCTCTAAATGTTTGCTGCATCCTTTTACTTTCTTTTGCTTAAGCTCTTCTGCACCGTGAGCAAAAGAAAGCATGAAACTGACCAAAATGCTGCTTCCCCCCTCCAGCCCCTTCCACCTCCTATTCGGCCACTCTTGCATGCACACGCGCACACACACACACACACACACACACACACACACACACACACACACACAGATCTGTATTTATTTGAATTCATCCATTTGAATTAAAAAAGGAATGAAAGGCGCTTCAGTCTGAACATTTGCATTTTTCTGTTATCAATGTCTCATCATAAGTCAGCTGGAGCAGGCCTTCTAAACAGTTAAACTATTAACTGTTATCATTTATGCTGCATGGACACAAGAAAACCTTTGTTACAAAATGAATGTGCTGTAGAGAAAATAATTAATTTCCTCATTCTTTAGCATAAAATGTGTTTCTCTTTAAACCCTCTGGGTCTGAATATTTTGATAAACCATATTGTGTGCGTTGACACTGTTGTGGTTACTTAGAAATCACAAGGCGTCTCTGTGAATGCTTGTGCGTGTTTGTGTGTGCATGAGGAGGGGGATGAGGGGTAAGCAGAGGCCCTTTAAACAGAGCACCTCTTGGGTGAGCGTAGACAGAGGACACAGTGTGAATGAGTCTGATGTCACTGCAGGTCTTTGTGCTCTGTGCTGAGCTGGCACACACACACACACACACACACACACACACACACACACACACACACAGAGCAAGAACAAAGAATTGGAGGGCAAATGGGGATGAAGTCAGGTCCAGGCTATATTTTAAGAGAGTAGGTGGAGAGAAAGGGGCTTAAGATGGAAGAGGGAGAGGTTTGTAGAGTCAGATGCTGTTTTATAAGCAGTTCTCCCTCTTTTGGAAAGGGGCAATGCTTCCTGCAATTCAACATGACAAATACAAAGGAAAATCAAAGAGCAAAAGTAGCAGAGGATGGTAGTCTGTACAGGACAGTGAAAGGAGGGTGGGCGGGGTGGGGTGGGGGGCTCGTCTGTTGTCAAAAGGGCTACTGTAGCGTGCAAATCAAATATGAAACATGCAATCAGTGTGTATGTGCATGGATGCATCTGTGTGTGTATGAGCGCATGTCTGTGTATGTCTGAGCATCGTGTGTATAAATAATTTGTGCACAGCTGCACGTGTTTGCCAAACTCCCGCGGAGGGAGGAAGAGGCAGAGAGATGGAGACCCTCAGGTGTTGTGTCTAGACTGTAAAGAGTTTATGTACTTCTCTATTTTAATCATGTTCTAAAATTCTGTTCTCTTCTGCTTTTCAATCAGTAAACTATAGATAGTACATAAGCATAGGCCAGAGCAGTGTAAGGTGTGCAGCGCTTCTTTCTACATTTATTAATCACTTTTCTTCTAAGCATGCACTTAAACACACATCGCGTCTGAGCTTCTGAAATGCCTCATACAGCAGTGCACAATCCAAGTGGGTCAGCTTTTTCTGTGGAGCAGCTTTACTGTGCTTTTTCTTTCTCTGTCCATCTGAAATGGATTTATTCAGATTCAAAGTGATTTTTCTCCTGAATTCATTCCAGTGAATTTTATTTAGCTTCCTGTACAGTGCATGAACAGCAGAATTGGATTTGGTTTGGTGGGGGAGCATGGACAATGCAGACTTACCAAAAGATGTGTAGTTCTGGGTATTTGTGCCGCAAATAGTGTTTGCTTCCTCAATTGAGTTGCAGTCAGTGTCTGAAGGGGTGGTGTGTGTGTGTGAGAGAGAGAGAGAGAGAGAGACCAGCTGGCCCATAATCACCCTCAGAGTTAAGTAGCTTAATTACTGCTGGAGTTTGTGTGTCTGAGTTTGTTTTGTGTTGTTGTGTGTGAATAGAGGGATGACTGTGGGGCGAGGCTTTAAAATTGCTGAATTCAGCACAAAATACTGATGAACTGAAATGTATCTACTCTATCATTTGTGTTTTCGTATTTGTTCAGTATAGTTTGATTTCTCCAATGCTTTAGTTTTAAAAAGGTGATATGTAAACATTTTATCTTAAAACAATAAAAAATTCAATTAGATTATCAACAGAATGTGAAGAAATGAGCTTTGACACATGCTAACCAGCTGGCCCCGGGCCTGTCTCATCTCATAATACCACTTTGTACCTCAAGACACTGTAGAGTCCAGTCTGTCCTCAGTCAAACATGACAGGATCAAAACGTAATAACCTAGTAGGCTGTAAATCTGTGTTGCAGCTCTCCTAGTTCCACTCTACTGTCCTCCTTCTCCATCCTTCCTCAACATCTTCCCTGTCTCTCTGACTGGGCAGCCTGGATGTGAAATTGTTGTTGTCATTCTAACAGTAACCAAAATAAGCAGCCTACCAGTTACATAATCGTGTGGAAACATTATTCCTCAGTTCATGTAACTTTGGTAACAGCTGCTATATGCTGGGGCGCCTCTGTGTCTCACCAGGTAGAGCATGTACCATAAAGGCTGTGTCCTAACTGCAGTAGATTCATGTCAGCTCCCTCTCCTCTCTCCCTAACTTTCCTCTTAGTTTGGGTCATTGAAGCACACTGTTGCAGCAAGGCTAACTGGCTGCAGCATTACGTTTGCTAATTGGCATCACAATGCTTTTAACTCATTCACAGCAGATGTGTCAGCAGATTCTTTTATAGTAACTCAGCATTTCCTGATCTGATTCTTTTAGCACAGCTGACATATTGCTCAGATTGATGTTTTTAATATGCACAGAAGCGCAAAGTGCTAGGAACAAGCATCTGGAAACAGTGGTTGGTAATGCAGGGTAACGCTTCTACATTTGTATCCAGAGAAAATGACTGTAAGACTGTGTCTTAAACTGTTGCAGTCGGATAAGCAAAGCTAAAAGCAGATAGGAAAGAACATAAGCCATATTTGCTATAACTTATTGTCTTCTCCTCATTAATGTTTGTTCATCATATTAATAATCATATTCCAAGGTTAGGGGTGATTTTTGATGTCATACACCTTTGTGTAGACATTGAAGGGGAATACATGTGTGAACATGTACCTGGCAGAAAAGATTTTCAAGGTTTTTAGCCCTTGGCTAAGTCCACATACCTCCAGACAGACATGGTGGCTGGCTATATTAGCACTCATGCTAAAATGCTGTCTGACAGAGTGGGAGGCTGGGCTGGTGGTAATACTAACCAGCCCTCCAGGGAGGCAGACAGACAAGCAGAGTCATGGCAGCAGTCTGCAGCTCAGCAGCATATTTTGTACCTCGTGTGAAAGTAAAAGGTGAAGGCAGTTGTCTATTTTAGCAGCTGTTTGTATATGTTGGACTTGTGGGCTTTATTTCCTTAAAATAATACCACCTCAGCAGACAAATAGAGTATGATTCCTAGGATTTTTTTGTGGTTGTGTGTTGGTGTTTTTAAGTTTCTAGACCTCTTAATCTTGCCATCAATGCTGACAATATGTGAAACACCACATGTGAATAAACGTGATAAATTTACATATGAGGACATGAGGTCTCTCACATGTAAAACAGCATTTCACATGTAAACGAGCCATGTTATGGCAGATAGGTCATAAACCACATGTTGTTATTTTTTTATTTTGTAAGAATGCTAAACTCTGGATAATGAAAAGCAGAACATGATCACAACCCCTTCTTTTAGCTCTCTGTTTCTTTGCCCTTGATCCATTTATGATATGCCTTCTGGGTCTCCCAGTGATGTGTCACTATAATTTAGGGAAACACCAAATCAATTAGCGGCATTGTTTGTGGGCAGTCAGTTCAGTATGTCCCTAATGCTACCAAGATTATAGGTATTCACACAGTGGTGCATACAAAAAAGATACACAGTTATGGTGCCAAGAAGCATTTTGGCTAAAAGCATCCAGTATCCATCAAAAAAAACCCCAAACAAATGATATCTTAATGGGCAGTGCTTCCTCTTTCAGTCCAATGAACTTAATTGGAATCAAACAGAAATTGGCCCGCACCTCTGTGACCTTGACAAGGTCGTCTGTCACTAAAATGTAGGAAAGGAAGCTAATTTGATTCTTTCACATGTCTCCACCTCCCCCCATGGAGCCGCAGACAGAAGACGAAGGGGTGTGAGGAGGGGGTGGATGATGAGGAAGTGGGGTGGAGACTGACCCAGAATCAGCTCTTCTGATGCGGATTGATGTGCCCCTGTAACAATGAGAGACTCTTATCTGAAAGTGAATGATAGGTAGTTGTCTTTGACAGTTGTGAGAAGTTAGTTTCTTACTGAGTGACACACTTTACTGATTGCTCAATACTAAAGAAATGACATGGACTTTAAATTAATTGCATAATTCTACTTTTGTTTCAGTGTCATTACTATGGTCAGTATAAGCAATAGCAATATATACATATACACATCCTTTCAAATTACTGACCTAGTGCATCAAAGATTTTGTTTTGTGTTAGTGTTATATTAGTGTTGTCAGTATGCAACCAATAAAAGGGCAAATAAATGCAATCAATGGCATCTTTCACTTTTGATTGTGTAGCCTGCTCAGCTTTTCCAGAATCTGTCCCATGTTGCCTCCTATTATTAGCATTAAAATGGGATATTTGAGACCTTTAAGTCTCTCAAAGATCCCGTTCCAAACATTAGGCTTCAACTCACATTTTGTCTTTAGTTTGTTTTCGTGGGACGTGGGGATCTATTAATTCCATCGAATACACGGACAATAGACAAACTGAAAGCAATGCAGACACTGTGTCAACTTTGGATGACATGGACAAGGTGAGAACTTACAGCTCGCTTAGTTGATTTTTTTCTTGAATAGTCGACCTAGCTCTTTCCAGACAATGTAGGACAACTCTGTCCTGGCTCAGTTAAGAAAACGCTCACGTTAGCATTGATGAACCAGTTTGCTCATTCGTGCTGCAGCATGTGACACTACATGCTACCACAACCAGTCAAACCAATGAGCACAAAGTATGTGAGTCCTGTTCTCCCTTATCGCTAGTCACCAATCGCAGCAGTGCCTCAGGCTACAGGGTCGCCGGTCTGTGAGGTTAGTTCGATGGGTACGGTTAATTCGAAGGCTATGAACAGTGGCTCGCATGAATTATATATCTACAACAGTACAACAGTACAACAGTGAAAGCCATCAGTCTAATCCAAAAATCAGAGAATATCAGAAAATATCACCTATTGATTTGTTTACATTAGGAACTAGCCTTTATTTACATTTAAACATCACAAAATGTCAAGATGTTTCCCAAATCCCAAGCTCATCAAAATGGCTTGCTTTGTCTGATGAAGACCCCCAAATTTTAAGATATTTTATACTGATTATTACTATTTTTCTGTTTTTCTGTCAATCACCTATTTCATTCAAAGTGAATGCACATGAGGCTGATGCTCTCGTGGCATATACTAGCGTGGTCTTTACAGGGACCTTGCAGGGGCACTAAATCTCACCAGGCACGGTGCTCTGGGAGAATCGGCATGTGTGTGTGTCAGTGTGACAAAGCAGAAGCCAAATGCGAGTGGCAGACGGTTTGTGCTCCGAGTCTGCCTGTCACCACCTGGGGAAGCCAGCTGTCTACGCCCAGCGCCGGCCTCTTGTGACCGCTGCCCCACTTCCTCTACACACACTTATGAATATTTGGCTAAAATGCTTAATGTCCTGCTTGCTTTCACATCTATGTCTCCCACACTTAGTTTGCTCACCCCTCCTTTACTCCATACATCACTGCTTCAGCTTCTCCGAGTGGTGCTGGCACCTGAGCCACATAACCCTTCTGCTTTTGTCTTTTATTCTGCTGCCCTAAATCAGACGCCAAGGTTAAAGCTAGCTAAATTAATTTCCTTAGCCCTCATTCACTTATATTTGACACCAGCTTATTTCATTCATAGTTAACATGACCCTACCTTTGCAGGGACAAGGCACAGTCAGGTGCCCATTGCTAATCCCTGCCATCCCCTTAGAGAGGTTGGAACCAGCATATGACCTTGTGTGTGTGTGTATACGTGTGTGTCTGTGTTTGGCTACCAGTCTGTGAGCCTGCTGAGATGTTGAGCCCATGTGGAGGACAGGAGACTGAAGCGAGAGACAGATTTTGTTGTCAATGGCCTGCTTCCATAACCCATTATGGGAAAGTGTCTTGTTAAATCACTCATGCACAGATGCTTAACTGATTACTATAAGAGCACAGACATTATTGAAAAGGTGACTTAGATGGATTGTGATGGATGGAGCAGCAGGCGGGCTGAGAGACGGAGAGATGAGAAGAAAGACCGGAGGGAGAGAGACTGTTGACGGTTTATGTGTGGAAGCAGTGCGGACAGCTGATCCAGGAAATCAATGGGAGCGCTGATTAAATGGGCAGCAGGACAAAAATGCCCACTGTAACTCAATAATCAGAAATGGTGTCTTTCAGCTGTGACATGCTTGTGTTTCATGGAGGATGTTGCTATTACAGTAACCCTTTAACAAGGAGGCTTAACAAGACCAAAACTACTGTACAGACTATTAAGGATGCAAAACACTACTTATTGGAATTTTTCATGGTCTTCATGATTGCATTTACTAGGTGATTTTTAAATGTTGGAAAAATATACTATATGACTACATATACTATATCAGAAAAATATATGCTGGAATATGCCAGAACTGTGTGCTTGTCAGCGTCCTAAAACCATGCTTGTGATGGTTCATTGCTTTGCTTCCAACCTAAATATCTCAGTAATGTATGTATTACCATTAGGTTTTGAACAGACATTCATGGTCCCAAGAGGATGAGGTCTACTGACTTTTGAGTCCATGACTATTCATCTAGTGCTTTGAGAGGTTTGACATTTGTGGTTTTGAGTGAAGTGAAATTAAATGAAATAATTGGAAGGATTGGGTAAAAAATCAGCCAGGTATGAATGACAGTCTTGCATGAATATTACTGGACAAATTCTTTTCTGGACATGACTGGTTGATCTTGAAAAAAGATGTGCTTCCATTCCTCTAATATTGTCCATTAAGTTTGGTTACTCATTTTGTTATTTGAGGTTTCTGTCAGTTTTGACTTAAGCAGCCAGTGGCCTGCCACCCCTCTATCCACACTGATGCACCTTGGGGCCTCTCTCATTTCATCCCACTGTCACTGATATGCCCAGAGCTCCTAACCCAAAATAGGCCAAGCCAATTTCCTGAGTTCTCAGGGCTTTTCGTGTCAAACATGCTGCAATCTTCATGAATTGCCATTTCATTCCCTCTCTTTGTTCATGTTCTCATTTTCTATTTTCCTTTGCCCCCTCCGTCTTTGTGTTTGTTTGACTGCTTTAGGATTTGAACAAGAAAAAGGGCAGAAACAGTGAGAGAGCAACTGAAAGAGAAATGGTTCAAAGGGCGTTAATCAGCTCCACCTCGACAGCTTTTCAGAAGCTTTTATATCAGGTGTGCAGTGGGACAAAGGCTGGTATCACATGTTACCAGGACACTTGCAAAAACTTTCCCCAAAGGTGCGAGGATAAATTTGAAGGAATAAAATGTTGAATCAAAAAGAGGAGCATTTTAGTTTTGGTGCTGACAGAAAAATCACAGATCACATTAACAGAGAAGATGCTCCCATATTACAAATTCTAAACGAGGAGCCCTAAAGGGGTTCATGGTGCTGACCACTGATCCAAATGATAATTTTCTGTAAGAAACATCAATGTGGTTTCCCAATAAGAAAAACTAGATTTAAAATTTTAAAGGTAATATTTTCCTCATGGCTATAAACGTCTTTGTGTGTATCTACATAGAGTTATCTTGTCCTGGTTGCCATGGGAACATGGCTGGGATGTGCACCTGCTCTCAGTGATAAGAGTGCACTAAGAGTGAGTTTGTCAAGGCAGAGTGTTTACACTAGACATTTAATTTTGGAAACATGTAACTAAAATGCTTTTAAGGACAGTGCAGCTACCTATTCCTTTTTTATGAATCCTTTTCAGTCTCAGTCTGAGGGAAAAAGTGAGGAAGGTATTCTCATACCTGTAAATGCTCACTATAACCACGTCTGTTGTCTGCACACACATGTACGAACACGCATGGCTGTGTCAGTTGGGTTAATCCTAATCTGAACTCAGACAATGACAACGCACTAATCGGAGGTACGGCACAAGCAAACAGAGCAGAACCAGATGGAGACACTGTGCTCCTGTTTATGTAATCGCTGTCGGCCGATTGCGTGAGGTTAATCTCCCTCAGAAAGGGAAACGCAGTTCTGATCAGTAAATAATGCCACAGGTTTCTGTCCACAGTTCTTCGTGTATGGTATTTATCAGGCTGTAAATATAACACTCACATCATCGTGTTCACTGCGTTTGGTAAAACAGAAGTAAAATAAAAGGAACATACCTGCTTACCCAACCTCTAACATGTATGCCCTCCCAGGTGAAAAGAGGCACCTGGTAGCTCATGTCTGTCTATAGCCTTAGTAGGCCAACAGCAGAGTTAGCTGTGACAACGTTTCCCAGAGCAGTTTGGAAAACCACTTGGATACCACTGAAATGCACTGGCAGGTTTGGAATTAGAGGGAAACGTTTGAGCTCAGTTACTGTTTCTAAGAAGAATAATTAAATTAATTAAATAATTAATTAATATCCATGTTCAACCTGCGCAACATGTTATCTCATTATTTTATGAGTAAATATAGAATTTTGTTTTTGTTTTTTCTCCTAACAATCTGTGTTCTCAATCAGGAAGAGTTAATAACACGAATGCACAAGGTTGACATCCATTATCTTAATGATAAAAACATGCATCTGCCTGCCATCCTTAGACAACGTAATGAACACTGCCCGTTCAGAAGGTGACAGTGGCCACTGCATGACGACCTTGTCTATACCAACGGAAGTAAAGTGGGTGAGAGAGACAGCGAGAGAGGGTGTGATGACAGGCTTTTCACTCATCTCCCTGTTGACTGGTCATTAATGAGTGGGATGACAACAAGAGGATACTAGAACAAGTTTCCCCACCTCCTATTTTTTCAGCCCACGTGGAGAATGGAGGGGACAGCAGGGCATCAGCATGAGACAGGGATTAGTTTTTCAGGTCACAGATGCAGTGCATGAAAAAGGATTCAATATAAATAAGGATTTTATTCTGTATACGCACAATTTTGCATTCAGTGATTTTTATTTGGACACTTAAGGTCAGTGCAGTACGCAGTTCTGGCTTATTTTTGCTTTCAATTGTCCATATAGTTAACATGTTGCAACAGTTGCTTATTCACGTGGAGAAATAGTAGCATAATTTCACTTGACTTGAAGACCTGTTACTGACCCCATGGTGAACTCTTTTTAGACATGGCTTCGGCCTTCCCTAATTCCTTAGGGAAATACTTTCGCTGCTAAATGCTCCATTATGTTAACAAGCCACTCGCAAACTTTTTCTGTCTTCTGTTTGATGCTGGGCAGGAAGGGCACAGTGTGTATATCATCACTTGTGCACTAAGAACAGCTCTCTGTAATGTGTGGAAACAATGCTCATGAAAGCTGAGTAAGGCAGCTAAACCAAAACTATGCACTGAAAGACACTAAAACATGTCATAGACATCAAGACGTTTTGTATGCGGACACAGTTATGTCAACACAGAGTGCTGCACGATTGCCTTCATATGCTTCACACATCCAGGTTCATCCATTTGTGCAAGTGTCACCATCAGAGCGTGTCAATCTTTGAGCTGAGAGTTAAGATGTGAGGCAGGAGGAAAGTAAACTGATGAGTCAGTTTGGCCCTTCCTGTCCATATGAGTGAGAGGAACCTGGAGGATCTCAGCAGTGAGCTGAGATCAGCACTCATCCTGCTTTGTAAAACCTGTTCCTAAAAGCACAAAATCAATCCTAATCTTCTGCCTCCCTGTACATACAAGGCTTCCTGCTGTGTCATTTATCCTTTACCACAGACCAGTGTCTTTACAGCAGTGTTACTCACCCGTGGGGTGGTTTTTCTACCTGTCAGTGCCATGTTTGCTGGATGGCAGACTGACTGTTGAGACTTCTCTCAACAGTTACCTGATCTGCTGTGTGATAACAGGAGGGCTGTTTGCATTTAAAACAGTTGTAAAGGAACAGACACAATGCCTTAGTGTCCCACGCCATATGATGGATATGTGTTTTTCCATTATGGAGGAGATATTTGATCGATTGACAAAAAGAGAGCCAGAGGCAGAGGAAGTGTGGCAGTAAGGAAAAGTCCACACCAGCGATTAGTCTCAGGCTGTTATCAGGAGAAAAAGGAAATGGAACAGGCCCCCTCCGCTGCCTCTGTCATTGAAGCTTTTGTCCTGATGGTGTGTTTTCACTGGCAGCAAACTGAGGGAGGGCTGCGAAAAACAGGCAGAGGTGTGAGGATGAGGACAAGAACGCAGAAACAAAAGAAGAGCGATGCTCAGTCTCCTGTACAGTGGTGATCAAACTAAACAGATAACAAATAACAAGGAGAGAAGAAGAAGCAACGATGGAACGAAGGCTTTGTTCAAATAGTCCTCGATTGAGAAATTTGATGAGAGTGGATGTTGTCTGCTGATGAATGGACAGAGCGAAAGGAAACATGGAGGCAGTGACTGGCTTCCTCCACTGGCTCAGTGCCAGAGGAGAGACAACAGAGCTCTGAAACACTCACAGCTCAAGAGAATACGATTAACTCTGTCCCTTTATGTGTGTGTGTATGTGTGGGCTGTGGCTTTACTCAAGTGTTTACATTAGGGAAATGAGCTCTTTGGCTATCACTGGCCTTGTCTTTGAAGGTTGACTGAGCATGAACGCACACACACACACACACACACATGTTAAACACATTAATGCTCACACACAGAGACATTACTGGCACTGGCTGTCATTGGCAGCGATCACAGCGGCCTGATTTTATTGCTACGCTGGGCTTGTTGGTAACAGAGTTGGCAGTTGGTCCAGGCTATTTTCTGGGCTCTGATTGGACAGCAGGTGAACAGTTGAATTTCAGGTAATGATTACTATATAATGATTGGGCATTAGTGTTTGTAATTTCCCATTTGTGCACCAGGAGAAGAATATAATCGTACTTGTTGTATATACAAACAGATGCTCACACACATACACACATGCAGTCATTGTGAGTCTCAGGGCAGTTTGTGCTGTGCCCAAGGAAACTGGACCCTCAGTAGAGGGGGAAAAAACTGGAAGCTGCACTGAGACTCTAATTCTGTAAGCATCTTTGTGTGTGTGTGTTTGTGTGTGACTTGATTCTTGTTGACTTATTCTTTGAAATTTTAAATGTATTGAAACATATTACATTTTTATTTTTAATAAAATTTGCGCTTGGCTTATTTTCCCCTTAAAATAACGACTTTGAGTCAAATATGACAACTTTTACAACGTTGCAACCCTTTTCTCCAAATATTTTAACTTGATGATTGTTTTTTGTAATATTATGTTTTCTACTATTGTAATTGTTTTCTGTTAAATAAGCAACTTTTTCCTCTTAAAATGATGACCTAACACAATTTGAACTTCTGTTGTAATATTATGAATTTTCTCATTATAATTTTCTTCTCTAAATATTAATACTGTATTCTCAAAATTTCATATTTAACCTCTTTTTTATTATACGTGTTGCCAGCAACCCTACAACCACTTTTCCTTGATGCAAATACAATGTACAGTTTGTCAGTGTTTTCTGATCTATTGATTTCAATGAATTTAATGTGGGAGAATTTGATGCCAACATTATACTCTTGACACTCTAAATGTCAGAAAGGTTTTGAGGATTGTGTTAAGTGTTGGGGCCTCACTCATGTTGCAGATAACTTCACTCTCAAGTCCCACGTCAATGACTTGGTTTGATATGGCTGGTAGTCTGTGCTTGTGCATGTTTGTTTGCTTTTTTGTTTTTTCCGTGTCTGGTCCTAATTAGCACTATTGGGTTTGATAATTATTGTAATAAGTGAATCCCCCTCAGAGCTTGTGGATAATGAGTTTTCTGACTATGTGGGTTGTTTGTTTGTGTGTCTGACAGAACTGGGTTTGGGGTAATGAGTGAAGACATCATGTTTTTAGACATAAAAGGAGGAAATACAGGTGTGAGTGTGCATTTGTGTGTTGGTTCTATGAGGGGCTTTGTTTAATCCCCAGGGTATTTAAACCACTTTCCTATTGGTGTGCAAAGATGAGAAGCGATAGACGCCTTAATTTGCTGCATCAGGGATCCACAACCAGCTTCTCTGTGTTTCTCTCTGCGCCTCTCTCTCATGCAGACATTTAATTGTGGTGGTATGGGCTATTTATAGCTGCTCTTTTGTGTGTATGTGTGTGGTCTGAGTCTGGATCTTTGTGGGTCTAGGTTGTGTGTGTTTGCATAGTGAGCATGTGTAAGACGTTTGCTGCTCTGATCAATGTTATAGATCTGATCTTTTGTTGCCGCAGCTGGCTTAAATGTTCATCCAGCTGAGCCGCAGTGTGATTATTTGTGTGTGTGTGTGTGTGTGTGCGCGTGCGTACGTGGATCGATTATTTATAGGTGTTCCATTTCTTCTTCCTGTGGATCACTGATCACTGAGGCTGTCATTGTTGTTTTTGTGTCTTCTTTGTGTTTGTCAGCTTTGCTGCTTTGGCAGACATGTTGTATTCTCATGTGATGCAGCCGTGCTGTTTCTACTCCTTCTGAGAGATGGTGGAGGGACAGACATATTTTATAATTTACAATATTTTGGGCTACAACCAATAAGTATTTTTATTACTGTTTAATCTAAATCTTAATTTTTTTGACTGATAGATGAATATAATAATGAATATGTGAGAAAATAGTGAAAAATGAAAATTTGCACGTTTGAGAAACTGTAACCAACTAATGTTTGGTATTTTCTTGATAAACTACTTAAACAATTTCTTGGTAATCAAATCTTCTGGTTCATTTTGTGTTGATTAGATAATCAGGTCTTGAAATACTTGTTTATATAGGTGGGAGCTGTTGAACAACAAAGTAGACAATTACACACAAAAGACTCTTCATCTGTAGGCGTTTCTGGAGTTACTGTTACCATGGCTAAAGAAACCAAACATGAATAAGACAAACCAAAGCTATCACAATGACCTTGTACTTCTCTATATGGAAAGCTTGAACAATAAAACCAAATGTAACCCATGCTGCAGTAATTTATGTGCTGGCAACAACTTGTGTCTGTAGTCTTTCAGATACCGGTCAGCACCAACAGATCCTGACAGAGATGTGGCTGCCCAGTGCGTCAGTCAGGGGTCGATGTGAGATGGCAGGAGGTAGAAATGTGAAATGAACTCACTGTCCTCCCTGCGGGACACCGAGATTAGACGAAATTCAGAAACTATTGCTTGGATTTTCTTTCCTTTTTTTTTTTTTTTTTAAAGTGATTAGGAAAAGTTAATTATCTTAATGGAGGAATGGTTAGGCTGATGATTGTAAAATGTGGTGTGTCAAAGCCAGAGGTTCTGAATAAATGGATGTGATGAATGTGTAATAAATTTGCAGACTCATTGCTGTTCTTTCTTTCTTTCTTTCTTTCTTTCTTTCTTTCTTTCTTTCTTTCTTTCTTTCTTTCTTTCCAATGCCTGCTGTCAAGTGCTACACTTACACACTTCTGACCCATAAATATTGCACTCAAAAAACAAAGGGAATTGAGTGTAAACAGAGAGAAAGGGCCAAAAGAAAAACTCTTTTTTCACAATACAGCTACACACACATGAACACACGCACACACACACACACACACACACACACACAAAGTCCATTGTGCAGAACCAACGCACTCCTCGGCCACATCCAATTCATAATAATTGGCTTGAATGGCACTTGTGCGGATTCTGTGGTTTCAGGCACATTAACCTCAGTGTCAAGGTCACATCCAGTCATAAAAGGGTGTCATCTGTCTGCAAGCTGCTTTCGGTGTCACACCGTCTGTCAGGAGGTGGTCTGTGTGTGCTGCTGCTGCTGAATCTGACTGCTCTAATGTCTTTAATTACTTCCTGGAAGACCCCTTCAAGGCCTGAATGAAGAGTATAAAAAAAAATATGCTGTTGTCAGCTCAGTGTGTGTTTCTGTAGCACCGTAACAACATGGGGCTACATGGATTACTGTGAGTGTTTGTGGTGGGTGTGGTTTTTTAAAATCACACTTTTGAGAAAGGAGCCTTGTGTGTACTGAAGATAGTACAGAAGGTCGTTTTTTGTACTATGTGTGTCTGTGTGGCGTGCCCATTATCCTTACAGCAGCTGTATGAGGTTGTTGGGATCTCTGGCTTTGTATGGCTTTATACAGTATGTGTGTGTCTTTGTTGTAGCATCCCAAAGGGAGTTTTTCGTGTGGTCTCAGTGAGCGGGGGAGTTGATTTGCATCCCCTGAAGATTGAACCAGGGGAGGGGGGCTTTAACATGTGGAGATGTAAACCCATGCTCCGATACTGCTGCCTCATGGTTTTTTCCACAGCTTAAAGTGATTACCTCTCCACTGTGTCCACATAGTACCTCTGAAAGCCTAAGATTAACACAGGGGCCCATGTGACAGTTCTTATGTTTTACATACATTGTGTTATGTGAGCTAGTTTTCTCACAATTAAGCAGCACTGCGGGACAGGAATGTAAAAAGTGTCACTTCTTGAACAGCTGCGTCTCCATTACTCAGCCATCCATCTTGCCTGCAGTGCTTTCCGTCGCTCCGCTTGCAAACAAGTTAAAAGGATCCTAAATTTAAATGCTTGGCCCTCATTCTGTCAGTGAGTTCAAAGATGTGGTGCAGTGGCTGCTTTCATTTGGACTAATCTAATTGGGGATTATTTCACAACTGGGATGTCAGGTGAAAAGCAATTAACTGCAGTGAACTACCTGACAGGATGGAAAGCCCAGCAGGACTGAGAGCATTAACAACCGTTGTAATAATGACATATGAGCCAAAGTCTGTCTCATTGGTGGCCCAAGTTGCTCTAGTTTTTCTCTGAACTGTACATTTTATTCATTACTCATTTTGTATACATTGTCTGTCTATGTAGTTCAGCAGCAAAAACAGAACAAACAGATGGCCTGTTGTTGATGTATGGGCTTTTCCTCATGGCTCTTCTTCCTTGTTCTTATAGATTTCAATAAAGTCATGAATAAAGAATGTCTTGTTTGCCTTTTGTCTATGAGACATCAGAGTGAATATTCTTTTTTCTGCCCCTTTTAGACTGATGTAATTGACATAAACCCACGACTGATGATGGTGCATTATTTTATTCACACACCTGACTGTATGAAAGTAGATTTTTCATTAGGGTTACACTGCAATGACTATTTAGTAGAGATTCAGTGACAGTGGCAGTGACAGAGACATTATTCTTTAAAATTTCAGTTGACTAAATAATATAGAGAAATCATATAAGGATTTACAACATTTTTCCAGAACCATCATTTTAATCTAAGCTCTTAAAGGTGAACTTCACACACTAAAGTCTGTTCACCGGTCTTGGAAAATACTAAGTTGTAGACAGTCTTTTGCATCTGCAGAGAGAACGGCACAAAGTCTGATAAATTGCCACAGTTGATATAACTTGAGTCAGCGTTGGCTGGTGCTGAAGACTGTGGGACATGTTGGAAAATAACAGAAGCTCTTGGTGTGGCTGAAAGAAGTGAGCTGACCAGACCTTTGAAACATGCTCATCATCTCTGCATGAGCTACATTAGCTGCTACTAGCATTACCCACCTGAAACAGTACAGTTAGGTGAATTAAATCGAGTTGCCCGAGTTGTAACATAGGTTTGTTGAGGAAGAATAATGCATGGGATACTAAAGATCTTTGGTTTTGTTGCACTGATTTTGATCCTCTTGAAAAAACTGTCCATTTTCAGTCCTGTTATGCAGTAGGAGTACAACAACAAACTGGAAGACTAGGCCACCTGTAATTTGACTTTTGTATTTTTGATCAAACACTCAAAGTGTACTAAGCTTGGTTTCACAACAATATAGTAACCCAGTTTCACTGTGAAGCAGAAGCAACAGATGATCATCTTTCCAGAGCTGTGTCAGAATAAATGTCAACTAGAATAACATGGTGCTTTTTAAAGCTAAATTTATTGAATAGATGCATTATTTCATAGTGTTGACTTAGATGTGAATGTCTTTCCATGAACTCTTTATAATGTGGGCTCACTTAGTGAATGAGGTCAGAGCGGAGCATGTGTAGCCCGTGGATCAGATGTACATGGTGCATTAAAATATTAAAACACAGTCACAGTGGCCTTTCTGCTGAGTTGCGAGATGACACTCAAATGACAACTTGTAAATTATGATCATATAATCATTATATCTATTCACTGTGTCTCTTTTGTCCTCATGTCTCCTCCCAGGATTCGTCCTCAGATGGCCAAGGAGAAGATAGAGGGCTGCCATGTGTGCACGATGGTCACACCTGGAGAACCGCAAGTTCTGCTGGGAAAAGACAAAGCCTTCACCTATGACTTTGTGTTTGACATCGACTCAGAGCAGCACCACATCTATCAAGCCTGTGTGTACAAACTGATCGAGGGCTGCTTTGAGGGCTACAACGCCACTGTGTTCGCCTATGGTCAGGTATGACGGGGAGGCTTGGATCCTATTTTTCACAATTAATGAAATAAATATACAGTTGTTCTGGTTATTTATCAGTTTTTCATATTATTTTATTTATTTATTTTTTTTTTTACAAAGAAGCAATCTGAATTCCCCTCACAATCCTATAGAAAATATACTCTCCGTGTAACATTATTGTACAAACTTGACAGAACATTGATCCCTGATGTAAAAGTACAAATAAACAGAACAGATTAAAACACCAAAACATTATTTCCAAGTGCTGTGGGCGGTGACATGGGGTTTATAAATCATACACAGCCATATACTGTACTGATGTCTCTGTAGCAGGGTACAGCCATCCTTTATTAGCTGCCTATCTGTGTTTCTTGCTCTTATTGGAAAACTGATGGTGACATGGCCATACTGCAGTGCATGTAGGCTTCACTTTTTCTTGTTCATTAAAGGTCTGGTCAGCTGGCATAAGCTGCAAATAGGTGCATGGAAGAACAAAGTACATGTAAGATGCAGCATTTAGATGATAAAATTAGATCTCAAAGTGGTTTATGAAATGTATTTCAGACGGGTTCGGGGAAGACCTACACCATGGGGACAGGCTTTGACGTAAGTCTGAGCCAGCAGGAGCAGGGTATCATCCCTCGGGCTGTTCACCAGCTTTTTGAGGGAATCCAGAGCAGGAGGATGCGTGCCCAGGAAGCTGGCACCCAGGCACCTGAGTTTAAAGTCAGCGCCCAGTTCCTAGAGGTGGGTAATACTCACATATAGCGGCACAGCACATTTACAACCATACTGCAACAAATTTATTTATTGCTTGTCCTCACATTTTCATGGGCCAGTGTGGATATTTTGGCTTCCAAATGTGCATCTGAGTGTGTGTGTGTGTGTGTGTTGTTATGTGTGCTTGAGTGAGTGAGTGAGTGAGTGAGTGAGTGAGTGAGTGAGTGAGTGAGTGAGNGTGCTTGAGTGAGTGAGTGAGTGAGTGAGTGAGTGAGTGAGTGAGTGAGTGAGTGAGTGAGTGAGTGAGTGCTGGGGCAGATATTGGTCCACACTGACTCTAACCAGATGGGGCAAAACAGTGAGGCAAGGGGATCAGCCCCCTTTTCCACAAACAGGAAGTGGCAGCCTGATGACAGATGGGGCAGGAATGTCTGCTTGTGCTTTGTTGGACCAGATTAATGTTGGCCATTACCTCTGACATTATTCCTCATCACAGTGTGGTAGAGGATGGATAAGAGTGTGAGAGGGAGGGAGGGAAGGATGCTTATGTAGGAGCAATGAGTAATGATTTCCTCCAAAGGTTTCTGTCAGGCAAATGTGTGGGTTATCGTTGTGGGTTGATGATTGTATATGTCTGTCTGTAAGATGTGATTACTTTAGTAATCACGCTGTAATAACAATTCAGTGTTTTCCACCTTTCTTTCTTTTTCTGCCTGTCCTGGTTTGTGTAATTAGCGCTTCTTTGTAGGTTCTCAGGTCAAAAGGTTATCTCTGTTGATGGTAAACAGATGTGTGTGTGTGTGTGTGTGTGTGGGAACAGCTGAGCTTTCAGCTGACCTCTGTGGCCCTTAAGGTCAATGGTTTTTGAGAGGTCATTCACAGACAGCAGAGCTGTGTGTAAATAATACACACTGCTGTGAGAAACGCAGAGAACAATACATTTTGCGTTGTTTTTTTTACATTTTGAAAAAGCAGTTTTTGGCATCAATGCATAAATCTTTAAGTTTTGTGATTATGATGGTGTGTAAAGCACAATATTGCCCTAGTTTTGGGGTTGTTCAAGTTGTGTAATTGTTTATCAGTAATAAAATGCATTTGTGACTATTATTTTTTGTAGTTGTACAATGAAGAGATCCTGGACTTATTTGACGGAGCCAGAGATCCAGAGAGTCGGAGCAGGAAGTCCAACATTAAGATCCACGAAGACTCCAGTGGCAGCATCTACACCACTGGAGTTACCTCCAGACTGGTACACTCAGAGGACGAGGTGTGTGTGTTTTAGCATTTAAATGACGTTTCTACTAAATTTTCTTGGTATTATAATCTTTGAGAAAAGATATAAAACTTAGAAAATAAAAAAGTTGTTTGTCGTCCCCGTTGTCCCTAAATTCTGAAATTTTGTCTTGAATTTCAAAATAAGAAGTGGGGGCTTCTGTTGTAACTTTTTTGCCATCAGATATATGACATTCGGCTTCCTTGTGAGGCTAGTTTATATACAGACACATATCAGGGGGAGTAATGGTTGTCAAGAAGAGGAACTGATCATCACTGACATTAGGGAGAAAAGATGATGCCGTCAAAACGGCAGGAGCAGGGCAGGACTATCTGCTCGTGGAGATGTGACAAGCTAGTGGCAGAGCCAGGTAGTGATAAGCCTAAATAGTGTCTGGGAAAACATACCCACCAACTCCTCTATGGTATGATCAGGTTTCTTATCAAAATAGGCGACAGAGTAGAAAGATGCAAGCAAATAGTTAAATTGAAGCACAGAAGGAGAAGAAATTGAGAGACATGACAGGCTGGCACTTTTGTCTTGGCTGCATTAAGCCTGGTGCATCACATTCCCAACACTCAAGACAGCTGAGGGACAAGTGGAGACAGATGGACACTCCTGTGGGAGAGAAGAGACAAACTGTCAACTCAGGATGGAGACTCAGGAGTCAGAGGGGAGAGGCAAAAGGAAGGAGGAAAAATGAAATGACATAGTGGACAGAAAAATAAAGATGCTACTATTGGCAGCTCAAATGGAAAGTTTGAAATCGTCCAAATGAGTGTTTTCCCTCCTGTATAAAATACTGACACAGGTGCTGAGCTTTTCTTAGAAATCCACAAGTGATTATGTTGATGGACATTTTTTTTTCTCTTCTTCAGGTCAATGTAAAAAAGTCATGCACAGATTTCCTTCATACATGTGTGTGTGTCTGTGTGTGTGTGCTGCAGCTGCTGCAGTGCCTGAAACTTGGTGCTCTGTCCCGCACCACGGCCAGCACCCAGATGAATGCCCAAAGTTCCCGCTCACACGCCATTTTCACCATCCACCTCTGTCAGATGAGAGTCTGCCAGCAGCTGCAAATGGTGAGGACTGGGGTTGGGGATGGAAGGTGAAGTGGGTGTTATTACAGTTTCATTAATAACCCATTTTAGGTTAAAATCTGTCAGGATGTGAGAAACACATGTATATATTGAGGGGAAAAAGAATAAAAATGTCAGAGATTATGGAGAAAGCGTAAAAAAGGAATTAATTTCACATTACAGATAGAGCAGCATTCGGTGTGATGAAATTATTGCTATTTTCAAGTAACATCTTTGTCCACCCCCATTAGCAGAATGGTGGAGGGGAGAATGGGGAAGTAAACGGTGTGGACTCCAGCCCCATCGCCCAGCCGGAGTACGAGACGCTGATGGCCAAGTTTCACTTTGTGGACCTGGCTGGGTCTGAGAGGCTCAAACGCACAGGAGCCACTGGAGAGAGAGCCCGCGAGGGAATTTCAATTAACTGTGGACTGGTGAGACAGATAGAAATAGTCTGTGTGTGTGTGTGTGTGTATGTGTGTGTGTCCATAAGTGAGAGGTTTAATAGAAAATGTGTAATAAAGAAAATGAAAGAATACATGAGTTCTTCCATTGTGTTCCCCTACTTATTGTATACACTGCTTGCATACAGAATGCTGTTCTGCTCTCTAAATGTCAACATATAAATGTCATGTTTCTGAATGTGTGTGCTTGTGTTTGTTGTGTAGCTGGCCCTGGGAAATGTGATCAGTGCTTTGGGAGATCAGGCCAAGAAGGGAGGGCACGTCCCCTACAGAGACTCCAAACTCACTCGACTGTTACAGGATTCACTAGGAGGCAACAGGTACAAACACACTCATACACATGCACGCTCGCTTGTCAGATAAAACAAGACATTTGAATGAGTCACTCTGTGAAATTATAACGGATATTTTTCATTTTCTAACATTTTGGAGAAAGAAAAACAATCCATTGACAATGAAAACATGTAATAGATGCAGTGAGTATTAAATGTGTTTCTGTTATTCTCATGGTAACAACAACACATTCACACTTTGGCACAACCTCAGCATTTTTCATGCACTGCATGAACAGTTACCTACAACCTCCATCTTTCCTTCATCTCCAGTCGCACAGTGATGATAGCCTGCGTCAGTCCATCGGACCGGGACTTTATGGAGACACTGAACACACTGAAGTACGCCAACCGTGCCAGAAACATCAAGAACAAGGTGGTGGTGAACCAAGACAAGACCAGCCAGCAGATCAGCGCTCTGCGTGCTGAGATAGCCCGACTTCAGATGGAGCTGATGGAGTACAAGGCGGTGAGAACTGGAGGAGTGGATGAGAGTCATAAATGCAAAGACTTGAAAGAATAAAGACAAGGAGGAGCTCAGAGAAAAAGATAAGAGGGTATGAATGAAAGGGGGGGAAGAGATGAGAAATGAAAAGTGGCAGCTTGAAGAGGAGAGTTAACACATGGCTGTCTGTGTAACTGATGCAATGAGGCCGTAAGAGAGGGATGAGCAGAGTGACAAGATGGATGAAACAGAAAATAGCAACTGAGCACAAGAAGAAAAAAGACAACACTAATTGTAAGACAAGATGATATTAAAGGAAATGCAGATGCTTTGCCTGCGGCAGCAGCTTATTGCTTTATCAAAGATCATTACTACAACACGCATCTATTTATGTCTTATACTATAGTGCAAACAGAGGCTGAGTATGAAGGAGTTTAATTGGTGCAACCTCAGCATTTTGCAATGTAATGCAGGGATAATTTGATCCTTCAGCTAAATGTATTATATGTGTAAGTTTTAGACAATAACAGGGGAATATGATGAAAGAAAATACAACAAGAAGTAGCGCAATCATTTAGTCAGTCTTTGATATGGCAATGAAATTTACCATGGTTACCAGAGCGAAGTGAATGTATGACCGTGACAAGCGGCTGCAGGCTGACCTCGATGTTGTAATACGGGATGTGATGTGACTGGAGTCTGGAAGTTATGGCGTGTTGGACTGGTGAAGGTAATGATGTCTGCGAGCTGTCACTGGATTAGATAGTGATTGTCTGTGTCGAGCCTTGCACAACAGCATTTTTTCTGTTCAGTCTTTCAGAATACAACAATAGCTACTTGAAGAGTCACACACTGCAAACAGCTCATTTTAAACAATAGCATTGTGTTTGGTTGGACTGCAACTTGAAGTCTGTGTCAGGCCGTAGATTTACAATCAGTTTGTTTCTCAGCTCTTGGCCCCTATTTTTTGGCCCTCAAACTGACTGTTCTTCTCCGTGCAGGGAAAGCGTGTAGCATGTGAGAATGGTTCAGAGGGGTTTAGTGACCTGTATCAGGAAAATGCCATGCTGCAGAGAGAAAATGACACGTTGCGCCTCAGGGTCAAAGCCATGCAGGAGACCATTGATCACCTCAACACCCGAGTGACACATCTGCTGGCCAATGAGGTCAGCACTCTACTGACCAAGTCAAGTACGTGAGATAAACTTCTAATTATTTCAAAAACACTCTAATCACTCCACATGAACTGTTTGTTTTAAATTAACTATTTACTGAGCCAACTTTTACCTTTAACCTCTAGATGAGGGCAATGAGGAGATTGGGGCTCTAATCCAGAACTACATCCGAGAGGTTGAAGAACTTAGGTAAGATCTCTCTTCACCATCACTTGAAATAGTGGCACAGTCAGTGTGCTTAAGAAGCTTTCTTGGCTGGACCGAGGATATTCTTTGGGTTTTAAGACAATAGTTTGACATTTTGGGAATTACATTTATGCACTGAAAGTGTTATATAAATATAAAGCTATATATAAATATATATCACTTTCATATTAAATATGTAGCTGAAGCCAGCAGGTAATTAGCAAACTGATAGACTGGAGGCAGGGCAAAATAGATAACATGGTTCTCCCTGTTGGTACAAATAGTACTGCTACTGTCTGGTCATACTAGACCAGGCTATAGTGGTAAAACTACTAGGTGTATCAAATTGGTCAAAAATGAATTTTATTGCTTGTCACTCAAATGATTTTTTTTTTTAAATCCAATTTTTATTTCTCTGTCTCTTTCTCCCTCCTCTGCCAGAACCAAGCTTCTTGAGAGCGAGGCCATGAATGAGTCGCTGCGACGGCAGTCGGCTCGGCTTTCCTCGCGTTCACCGTTTCCCTCCACTCTCAGCCCCGCCCCTGGTCACCCCCCTGGCTCCTCCCCTGCTCCCATGTCCATGGAGGCTGAGATGACAGACGTGTTACGCCGAGCCAAGCTGGACATCGAAAGGCTTAAGAAGAAGGAGAGGAGGCAGAGGAGGATGAGGTGAGGAGAGGAGGACCCATGAAAATAATTACCACAATTTTTTCACAATAATTACAGAAATAAAAACCAAATCACAAAATAAGTTCACAGACATTCAGGAATCTTCAACATCTCAGATTTATGCAACTTTAATTTCTTTTTTCTCACTTTAATCCTGTGTCAATGAACTATATAATTGTATCACTATATATACTTTGCTTCTCATTGCTTGTCTCCTCTAGCTTAGGAGGCACATCACAAGTAGATTAGGGCTTTGGTACAGCCAGCTTCTGAAAGGAATTGGGATGCAGCCAGTGCTGAAGAGTAACCCTGGCTTGGACACAAAAAGGTCTAATTCAGTCGGCCAGTGGGTCATGAGAGAGAAGAGTATACAGCCTAACAGGCTAATTGAGGTTTAATGGGATAGAGATGGAAGTAGATGGGAATTTAGAGATGTATGGGAGATAGGCAGGATGGTTGTAAAAGAGGCAGCAAAGGGAAGAATAAGGCTGGTACTAAAATGTAAAGAGCTAAAAGGGTGAGATGAGAGTTAAAGGGCTAAAGAAGACTTTTCTAATGACTTGAGAGAGTTGATTTTACTCCGGGCATATCACTTGGCAACACTCCCAATGCCCTAATGGTAGATGTTAAGAGTGTGTGACATCTTGCTTGCATAGAGGAGATGCTTCTACAGGGTAATGGACAAAAACCATTGCAAATACTGTAGTTGAACTAGATACTGTATCCATACATACCAATGACCAACTAACCTACTGTACCAAGTGTTCGGATTTTCTCCATTTCTTTCTAATCTTGCTTGACCAAGACAATTGTCTCCCCCTGCAGTCCGGAGCTGGAGAAAGGTCTGAAGAAACGAGTGAAGCTGCACACTCATGAGAACGGGGAGAACAGGCAAAATGGAGAAAATGGCCAAAACGGACAGAATGGGGAGATTGATTCGGACGACAATTACAATGAGGTAAGGTGCAAAATTTCACATTCATGAACATTTCAAACCTGAACCTTTCAGATTAAGTCTAATGTCTGGGTTTGTGTGTGTGTGTAGGACATCATGTCTCCGCTGCAAGAGGAGAGCGGATGCGATGAAGATGAGGGGGAGGACGAGGAGGAGGGCAGGGAGGAGGATGAGTTTGACAGCGATGAGAGCCTGGTGGATTCAGACTCAGACTCAGATGAGAAAGGTTTGTTGTTGACAGCTGCTGCTACAAAAGGACCAGACCTCTCTCCAATTTATGTCCTGTTTTTTGTCAGGTTGTCGTACTTTGTCTTTTCATCAGCCCACCTTTTAAAAGAAATACAAGTTGGCCTGAAGTCAGAATAAAAAACAGACTAATTACCGCAGACAATTTTTCTTAATATGCAAGGCTGGTAGTAAAACGCACAACATAGAAATGCAAAATGTAGAATGTGTTTCTGACCTTTGCCTCCAACCTGCAGCTAACTTCCAGGCAGACCTGGCTGATCTGACCTGCGAGATCGAAATCAAACAGAAGCTGATTGATGAGCTGGAGAACAGCCAGCGGAGGCTGATGATGTTGAAGCTGCAGTATGAGGAGAAGCTCATCCTGCTGCAGAACAAGATCAGGGACACTCAGCTGGAGAGAGACCGTGTACTGCAGAACCTCAGTGAGCACCATGGAATTTGTAGTTTACAGATATGGTTGAGTAGATGAAAACACAGCCGTAGGTTTAGAAAAGTAAAAAGTGTCATAAAAGGTAACGTGTCCTAAAAACGGGTCATTAACCATCACCATGTGGCTCCACAGTGTCCATGGAAAACTACACAGAGGAGAAGGCAAACCGGATCAAGCAGGAGTACGAGAAACGTCTTAAGGAGATGAACCGCGACCTGCTGAAGCTACAAGCGGCACAGAAGGAGCATGCACGTCTCCTCAAAAACCAAGGGAGGTACGAACGGGAGCTGAAGAAACTCCAGGTCGAGGTCAACGAAATGAAGAAAGCCAAGGTAAAGGGAAGAAAAAGGATGTCGGAGTGTGAATAAATTTGTCTTTTTCAACAAGAGTACAGGTGCAGTTTAGGAAGTCTGACCTTAATGCTGCTTCCAGGTGGCACTGATGAAGCAGATGAAGGAAGAGCAACAGAGGAGGAGGATGGTGGAGGCAAAGAGGAACCGTGAGATTGCCCAGCTCAAGAAGGAACAGCGACGACAGGAGGTCAGTTGGCATATGGGATTTATTTGCCCTAATAGCATTTTTACTCCAAACATTTAGCACACACATTAACATATTTCCTCTGGTATTTCTATAGAAACATGCACAAATACAATTTATGAGCAAATAAACTAGTATGTATGAGCGTTGCTTTAGGTTGTTCTGCTGTGTAGAAGCCTTACATGCATATAAATGCAGCGTGAGGTCTTCATCTGTGTGTCAGCCTGGCTCATTGAAACCATACTGCACACAGATTGTTGGTATCTTTTATTACTTTTATTTTTTGGAGGATCAGTACATGGTGTACTTGTATTGGTATCCATCCTAATTTGTTTTCCCTGCAGTAGAGTTTATTAATGAGCATGAAAAGATTTACACTGCCATACTGTGTGCCTCATTGCTAATCCTTTTATTTAGGGTTTCATCTTAAAATCCTTTCATGATCAACACCTTGTAAGCCTGTTGTGCTAAAACTCATGTCATATTAAGCTTAGGAATCTAATTAGGTTGTGAACAGGAATAAACAAAAGTAGTTTAAGTAGACTCTAATCAACATATTAAAGAAAAGTCTCTGTGTCTCTCCCTGCTGTCCTTCAGTATCAGATTCGAGCGCTGGAGTCCCAGAAGCGGCAGCAGGAGCTGGTGCTGCGCAGGAAGACGCAGGAGGTGACGGCCCTGCGGCGCCTGGCCAAACCCATGTCAGACCGTGTGGCTGGAAGAGTGGCCCGCTGGAACCAGACTCCTTCAGTTACAGACTCTGGAGCTGAGCTGTCAGCTAGCACTACAGCCAGCAGCTCTGAACCTGAGACTGGGAGGACTGTGAGCGGGCTGGCGAGACAGTGGAACAACAAGAACAACGTGTTAGGATACCTGGGAGAGAACGAGGGGAGCATGGATGGAACCAGGGTCATCGGGTACGATGGACTAAGATACATGTATAAACTTTGGTCTTGATGATGGTGTGACATGCTTTATTTACTGGTCTATTAACGGATCAGCCAGCACAGGAGCTATGGACTTTAAACCTAATGGATAAAGGTTGATTTGATTTGATTTTGATTTTATGAATGACTTTGTGATACATAATATTTTAGTTTCTTAATATGATAAAGTAGGATGTATACAGGTGAAACAGTTTCAACAACACTTCCTTGTCAGTGGTAGTAATGGCTGCTGATTTCCATTCCTCATCATCTTTTCTCTTTTTCTCTCTTTCTCTTCATGGCAGCAGGAAGAAGCTGCAGCGGAAGCCAGCAGGCCTGGGCAGCATTGGAGCGGCAGGCAGACCCAGCAGCTTCTCCAAGTCAGCCCGTCAGAAGTGGCAAACCCTCGAGCGTCGCATTATGGACATTGTCATGCAGAGGATGACCATCGCTAATGTGGAAGCTGATATGGACCGTCTCATCAAGGTGCGAATGTTACACTTGGCTTGGTGGCTGTCGTGTTGAATGAAAATAATCCTCATTTCTGACAATGTATCGTGGCACAATTAGCTAAATCCTACACACACTGTGACGATCAGCAGTAGCCATGGTGATTAAAATGACAGTTGTACTCACTGTAGTAGTTTCAGCTGCAGAATTAGTTTCACAGGTTACAACAGCAGCATTTTTGACTTGTGTCATCCCAGTATGTGACGACTGAAACCGAAGTCAGTGAGGAGTGTCCTTCCCCCTTGCTTCATAAATACATAGCATACAGTAAATATAAAACCATGGGTTTTTTTTTGCTTATTGCTTTTTGTGTTATTGCTGAGGCAGAAGCGTGAGGAGCTGACCGTCCAGCAAGAAGCACTTTCACATAAAAGAGAGGTACTGATGGCGGAAGGGGAGGGGCCAGAAGCAGAGGACCGCCTCCTTCAGGAAATTAATGAGGAGATTGAGGTGTTGAATGCCAATATAGACTACATCAATGACAGCCTGTCTGACTGCCAGGCCACCATTGTACAGATAGAGGAGACTAAGGTACAAAAACACACACATGATTGTATATTCTCTGTCAATCTGTGAGGAGTATCAGGCCTCAAGTGATGAATGGTTTCGCATTTTCCTGCAGGATGAGCTGGACTCAGTGGATACCTCAGTGGTGATCAGCTCCTGCTCCCTGGCTGAAGCACGCCACCTGCTGGACCACTTCCTGAAGGCCTCTATAGACAAGGTGACTCAACAGAGCAATATACATATACTGACCTTCTGTAACCATTAAATATAGTGTATTGTGTATGCTGCAAAGTCCTGAACTCAGTGTTAAATGCTGAGTGACAGAGGTGCAGGTGCAGCGAGTAATGGGTGTGGTGCCATCTACTGGTGTCTATTTGTACTGCATGCTGTGGTCAGGGGTGTGTCTCCTGGTGCAAAAGAGGTTATGTAAACAATCTTCAGACACATCTCTGCCCTTCCTTCGAGTCTCCAGTCATCAAAGCCCAGGGACAGAAGCTAAACACACAAAAAGAAGCACACATGGATAAAGTTTTGCTGTGTACATGAAAGTCAATAAAAAAATTATCTAATCACATTCATTGACCCACACTGTCATTGCTGTGATATGTCTTGTGTATTATAGCAGTGCTAGCAATAAGCCAGCTCACAATAGTGGCTAGTTGCCCAGCAAATTCATAATATTGGTAAAGGCAACTTATCTAATGATATGCCAACACATGGCATATATGGGACCGACCACAAGCGATTGAAAACTTTAAGGCGTATGTTTCTTGATGGTCCACTGGCATGGTAGTCTATGGTCCATCTTGCTTGTGCCCTGGTCTTATCCTATTTACTTGGAGGACTTTTAGTGTAATTTCCTGTTGTGTGTTTCGTACCCATTCTAAAAATTCAGTGTTACATTGCTGGGTCTATAGATCATAATTTTTTCACTTTGTTTGGCCATTCTGTGCATGTGTGTACAGAGCTTACAGGTGGCTCAAAAGGAAGCTCAGATCAGACTGCTGGAGGGCCAGTTGAGACAGACAGATGTGATTGGCTCTTCCCACAATCACATGATCCTTGATGCCCTGCGTGAAAAGGCAGAGTACATCCCTGAACTCCAGGCTCTCATCCACAATGTACAGCAGGGTGAGGAGTGGTTTTTGACTGTTTTCTTTCTCCTCCGGTTTGTGTCAATATACTTGCAGCATGCTAACATGTAAGGATCAATTTGTAAAATCTGTTTATCATACATCTATTATTATTATATATCTCTTATATATATTAAAAAATATATAGAGAATTTTGGTAGTAGAGTTGATTGTGGCACATCAGACACAAGTGTCGGTGTCTGGTGCACTGCAGAGCTTATAAGTTGTGTGTTTTATGTGCTTTCAGAAAATGGTTACGCCAGCACAGATGAGGAGCCCTCTGAATTCAGCCAAGCCTCTGACAGCAGGTGAGACTACAGTCTGCTCTCCCACACAATATCCTTGGTGAAAGACATCCACCTTATTTTTAAAATAGTTTACTGTGGTGTAGTTTTTTCTTTTTATTCTACCTTGGCGTTCACGCAGTATAAATTTCATCTGAAGCATATGCAGTCCTCTTCTCATGTCTATTCACATATACTTCCTTGACTTTCCTTTTCTCTTTTTCTGCAGTGTATCACAAATGAAAGAATCCAACAGCCAAGATGATTTCAAAATAAAGGTACAGCTGGTTTGTGTCTTTGAAGTACAGCGGTATATACACATTTAAATCCAAAATCTTAATGTGTTTTGTGCCTAGTATCCTTAAATCCTTACTTTAACATGACCTATGCATTTATTTTCAAAACAGATTATTATAGTATATAATATTAATATTATTATAGTGTCACTGGTCAAAACATCAGGCAGATGTTGCAAATACTACATTTTGCAGTATCCAAACATGTCAGATCTTCAGGAATCATGATGACTCGTGTTGTCAAATGATGTTCATGTGTTTGTTTGGATTTTTGTCCTAATTTCTGCTCTCAACACACAGTACATCTCACAGTTAGCAACAGCTGCTATTCCTCATTTTAAGCCATGAGGTGGCAGTAAAAGCAAACGTTTAACATAGTGGAAGATGCACTACACACTAATCCATCTTATATTGTTGTTAACGTTGGGTTTTCTCATCTTTATAATTTTTTTCAGTTATTTTTTTTCTCTATCCAGCTTTTGTTTAACCCCACAATGGCTCCTGTCTCTTTTCTAGCTCATTTGTTTTACTGTTTTTCACATTCTCTTTGCCCCTCTCTCTGTTGAATGATGTTTTCAGGCTGCATCTTAATTTCCTCTTGTGCCTTAATTAAATTCAACCTTTATCTTTATTTTATGTCCCAGTTTTCCTATCCCACTGTTCTCCTTCTTTCTAATTTCATTCTCCCCTCTATGGTCCTCTGTAAAACAAGTGATGCACATTTTTCACCCAGATGGAGCCTCGTCTGTCGGCTCAGATGAAGGCAGTGTCGGCAGAGTATTTGGGCCCCATCCTGGATCCCTCATCAGGCAGCAAGCAGCAGCACATCACCAAGTCCCTGGCATCACTGACCGACATTCAGGAGGATGGCCTGAGTCTGGTGACAGGGAGTCTGGGGCTCAGTCTGGTCCCTTACCACAGGGACAGGGCATCCCGCACCATCAGCCTACCTGTCAGGGGACACACCTTGTAAGTCATGAAGATTTGACCTATAGTGGTAAAAAATAATGGTTAATGAGATGACGATGACAATAGTCATCTCATTAACCATTCTCTCTCTCTTTTTGTGTGACCAGGATGGGGGGGTTATTAGGAGGCTTGGCTCATTGCAATGTTGAGTTATGACAACACCTCACAAGTGGATTACTGCAGTAATGATTACTGCAGTGTTGTGGAGGGTGGAGCGCTCTGCAGAGCTTCCCATCCTTTTTTACATATGTCCACAGCCCTATCATATGAGCTCCAGACTACTTGACACTATAAGTGTTATTGCATTACTTTAAGCTGATTATTTCAACCATTTATCTACTACTCTTAGGTAACAATGTATTACATTACATTTGGCTACACCACAAACTTTTATGATTACTTTGGCTAAAATCTAGTATTGTAAATGTTAATCAACTGCATTTACACATTGGAAGAGTTTATTCACTACTTTTAGCTAACAAGCTAAATTCTTTTCAGCACTTATAGTGCACATATATACATATAGTGCTGAGGTATTACACTTTGTCACTTTATCACACTGTGTGGCAATATTTTTTAATGAAATTGCATTTTGTTTTTGTGTACTGTACCCCTGGGATACAAGTATACCTGGCTAGAGATCACAGCTCTACTGTATGTGACATTAGTTAAGGCGGCCTGTTTAGTAGGGGTGTAACAACACATTTCTACAACGATACTATACTAATCATTTTCCATGGTTCCAATACGATTCAAGAAAGATATTTGGCTCATCTAAACAATACAATATGATTCAGTCACTTGAAATTGATACAATAACTTTTTTTTGCCAAAAAATTGTGACTGTGAAATAAATACCTGGATACTGGAAAGTACAGGTGAGGATTCCCAGAAGTTTTTGTTGAAAGGGAATCAGGGATAAATTAATTAATAATTAATCCAACTTAATTTATTGAATACTTTTAGAGAAGAATTTTAGGAAAGTCTGAAAAAATAACCTCAGTATGTTGTGGGCTCATTTGAGAAGCAGCACGTAATCTGTCTTCTGTCCATGTCACAGTGATATTCCTTTAACTAACTAACTGTAAGGGATTTCTTCTTTTTCTAAAATTAATTGATCTAATCTAATTAATTAATCAAATTAATTTATCTCATCTAAAAACTAATTCATTAATAATTGGTTTATCCCTGATTCCCTTACATCTCCTTTTTTGCAAAAGCCAAAGGGAGAGTGAATCACAGTAACATAGAACATTTCTTTACTATTAAAAGTGCTAAAAAATAATTGTAAGAATATAAATCGATACCTAAAACCTTCAATCAGAGAGCCTAATATCAAATCCCAATGTTGCCAAACACTTGTTTTGCTTAAGTGTAGTAAAATTTGCAACTAAACGTAAAACATATTACTGACATAAACAGAAATGCATAACCATAAGTAAACACCTTGTGGCATGTCACAAATATATCAACTTGAGAGAAGAATCACATTATATTTTATGATAATGGAGACAAAGTTCTTGAAAACTTTTATTTCCTACTGCCTATTTCTAAGTTAATAACCACTGGAAACCTGCCAGAGGCCTGACATTTTTTAGGTTATAAAACTGCTTCAGGGAGAAGTCAGTGAAATTTGCATCAGTCCTTGAGGATGGAAAGCCTGGATGTGTGCGATTTGATATTTAAAGAACCGAGTCTGTCAGCTGTTTTACTCTTCTAGAAATGCCATCAAACTGCAGAAAACCCTTGTTTCATTGATATAGAATCTGTAGACTCCCAACTGTTTACATAGATGTTTGTCATCCTTCTATGCTCATCACCTGTGCTTTCCCTTGAAAGTCTGCTTAGATTGCTTGTGTGTGTCTGTGTGTGTGTTAGTCCCAGGCAATCTCGGGGTTATGACACTTCCCCTATAACAAGGAGGAAATCTTACGACCGTGCGTACAGGTACATGTAATGCTCAACTTCAAGCTATTTTGTAGACAAATTAATGCTTTGTAGGCCTATGTGATGTAATTTTCTCCCATGTTTTTTAACTGTCTGTAACTTTTCTTGTCCTTCCTCATCTTTCACCTCCCTCACCTTCCTTCCCATTATCAGGCCCACTGACGGCTATACTCCCCCCTCCTCACCTCCTCTGAGGACTAGGAATGACCGCAATGTCTTTTCAAGGCTTACCAGCAACCAAACCCAAGGATCTGCTCTGGACAAGTGAGTACATTCTTGCAGAGACATACATTCAGAGATACTGCTTTTGTCCTTTTGTCCACACATACTCATCTAATCAATTCAGTAGCACTTTGAACCATTCCTTTCTTTTCTTTTATCCTCTTTCATTGTTTAAGGTCTTTACTGGTCCTGTCGATAGGCTGAAGGTCAGGCTTTTTGGGAGGAAAGTGGTTTTGTCTGTGGTAAAGCCAAGCCTCTTAAAGATGTTCTGTTCTATCTGTTAATCTTCAGATGAATCCTACCCTTACTCAAAAAGACTTTTCTTCTTGTATTAATGTGCATTCTTGGGGGGGTCATCCAAGACACAACCACAGGCTACCCAGAGTTGTATTTAGCAACACTCTCAACAAGCTGTAATTGCACTGTTTTGAATCTATACATAGTAAGAAATGCAAATTAGGAGGGAGGCAGCTCAGACAGTCTGAGTCAAATTCAATTTAATGTAACGCAATAATAGAAAAGCAATATATTTCATAATCATTTTCATGTTTTGCTGATGGTGGGTCTGAGAGAATTCCATTCAAATTTATGGTAATTTGTGAGACTGTAGTTAGTTGTGACGTTGAGTTGTATTGGCCTTACTCAGCCATCTATTGTTCTTTCATCCTGTTAACATATATAAAGGTAAAGCAATGTCAACACTTAAAATATAAGAGTTTTGTTCTGCCACATCAGGTTGAAATGCAATGTGGACACGAGATGCATGTTAATGTCAGCCGCAAAGGTGCTGAGTCTGTAGTGAGAAACCAGCCTTTTCCTTTCCTGCTCACAATCAATTCCAGCTTTCGACTCTGACAAATGTCAGCAGTTAATTTCAGTCAGTGTTTGGCTCTGCTGTAAAGTTGTTTGTTTTGTAATCTTTATTATTCTGCAACATTTCTCAGCTTTATTGACCCCTAATTGTTAGTGAGGATGCTGCGTGAAATGAGTTTATATGTTGTGTGTGTGTGTGTGTGTGTGTGTGTGTTTGAATAGTTGCATGTGTTGTGTATGTTAGAGTCTGCGGGTCCTCATTATCTGGAGCAGGGGTAGGTAAATGAGTTGGCTCTTTTCATCTTCCCATGCAGCTGTTGTCACTGGTAGACATTTTGAATTGACTCAGGGTGACAGTGGGGTATTTATGTTGAGGGTCTTTTTTGACATTCCCACAGGGGAAGCTTTCATAGGAAGCTATGATTTTTTTTTCTTCTTTTTATGCCTTTGCATTGTTGCATTTAAATGAAACGTGTTAACATAATTTTGACATTTGCACTTTTGTTTTAAGTGAGGTGTGTGTGGTGTAAATGTTATAACTGAAGTGATCACTGGATACAGCGGTTTTTAACCCCAGATTCATCATTTTAACCATCATTTTATTTAATTTGCTTTTAATGTCATAACAATACTGAAACTGACTTATCTCTTCCTCTTAATTCATCGTCACAGGCATAAATTCATAGCCAAACGAAGCTAACTTATTAAAAAATAATTAGAAACCGATTACGAAATGTTTGTATGAATTCTGTTTAATTGGGTGTCAAATGAGAGGCTGTCTGCTATGCAAAGAAAGAAGATAGCGATGTTCACAAGTACATCTTTGCAAGTCCACAAAATGTATTAAAATGCAATAAGACATTTTTGTGATTGTGCCTGTGGATGCATTGTGGATGCTTTTTTTGACTGATTCATATTTGAGCAGATAAGTTGCTTGTGAGAATGGGATCGAGCATTTGATGCAGATTTGAAAGGCACATGAGAACAAGAAATATGAATTTTAAACAAAATATTCCTCTGTCTTCTGTCGGATGAAGAGACTTTGGATCCCAGATCCCGTTTTTAATCTTCCTATTACATTTGCATCCTCCAAAACCAATGAATTTTAAAAGGATTTTGTCTTGAGAGTCGGATATCAATATGCTAATAGCCACCACCATGGCCGGCAGTAAATAACAAGAAATGAAGGAAATTCCTATCACCTTTTAACACTGTTGTTCCCTCCAGACATATCCAGAGTCATTTTTTAAAAATTATTTCATGCTCAGAGTGTAAAGTACAGACTCTCATGGTGACAAACCAGAGGCCATAAAATATTTACAATATAATAACACTTTTATTGCACTGTTAGACACATGCCAGCTTTTCCCTTTGAGCTAGCATGGCAGTATGGGTGAATTTTTTTCCCTCAACAGCTTTGAGTGGACTCACCTGAGTTTCATTGATATCCTTATCTTCTGGCTTGACTTGATTTTCCCTTTTGTTAATCCTTTTTGCTATCGCTTTTTCCTTTTTATTTACTGATTCCCTGATTATCGCTGGAAAGAGTAGATGTAGGATGGGAGTTAGTTATCATGTGAGTTATATATAGAGGATACAAGTGTAGTGTAGAAATTATAGAGGTTTGACCTCTGTGTATCACTGTCTTGGCTTCAGTGCGTCTTCATTGACTACTTCCCCTTTAGTTTCAGTAACCTTTTTCTGCTTTTCTTAAGATGAATTGTTTCACATTTTGCAAAATGCATTTATTCATCTTCTTGCTGAGAGTTTACTAGATGAGAAGACATGACATCACCATAATGTCTGTATACACAATATGGAGTTACTATTATTTAGCTTAGCTTAGCATGAAGATTGATAACAGGGATCGACATCCAGGCTGGCTCTGTCTAAAACTAACAAAATCTGCCTATCAGCACTTCAAAATCTCACTTTATTAACATTTCTTATTTTGTGTGTTTAATTCATACAAAGTGTAAAAAAAACATGTTGTGGTTTTATTCCACTAAAAACACCCATTTGCATGTGTGCTGGTAGGCAGACTTGTTACCTTTGCACAAGGCTAGCTGTTTCCCCTTGTTTCCAGTCTTATTGCTAAGCTAAGCTAACAGGCTGCCATGTTATAGTGAACAAAGAGACATGGGGTTGGTATCAATCTTCTCATCTTGTTCTTGGCAAGAAAACAAATAAGTGTATTTCTCAAAATGTCTATTTCTGTTTCTTTAAACTTGGAAGCTTTCATTAGCCCTAACCGCTAGTCCAAGCCTATTGAACCAGCCTGTGCGAGTCCCTTTAGCGTGGATGCACCTAAAATAAATGTGCTTTATCAATGAAAACATCTTCAGACACTGGTCAAGGAATACAGCCTGTTCAGTGATTACCTTTGAGAGGAAACACATTTCAATGGTAAACTGAGTGGTAATCGCTGGATGAGCTTTATTGTTGACTGAGCTTTCCTGCCAGTTTGTTCACTGCTTTATATCTAAAACCCTTCCTCTAGTCACTCCTTCCTTTAACCCTTTGCTGCCAGTAACCCTTCTGTCTTCCCTTATCGTGTTTAACCCTTTCCTCTTCCCGTTCCTCCCCTCCCTCTCCTTGCTCCTCTTCTGCCTCCAGGTCGGATGACAGTGACTCCTCGCTCTCCGAGGTGCTCAGGTAGAGGAACCGTGTCTGTCACTCTCTGTTTTCCCATTTGCCTGTTAACTCAACTCTGGTGTCATCTCGTCTCCACCAGTGTACACTTGCCTGGCCACTCCACCTCCTCCCCCTTTATCTGCCCATGTGGGTGGGGTCACTGTGGTGCATGTTTTAACCATGTGTGACGTTCATTACCCGTTGGCCTTTTTCGGCCTGTGTGCTGTTGTGTTTTATTTGTGATGTTGCTTGCACAGAAGACCTGAATGAACCTCATCACTTTTTTACAGGCTGTGGAAAAACAAAGATAAAATGGTGCAAATTTGGGCAAAATAATTAATTGAAATTGCAATATGGTCAAGTGCAATATCAAAATCACAGCAGCTGCAATTTTTTGATTAAGGTAAAGTGGATCACAACATATCATAAATGAAGCATTGTGTTGCTACAGAGATGGCCTGGGCTGCAAATCATATTCTCTGGAAATAAGGAAACTTTCATATTTGGTACAGTCCCCAGCAAAAAAAATCTCATCATCATTTTTTTTTATTTTTAAGTGAAAGTGAATTGCAATAATAACACTGTAATCAGACATTATTTGTTTTGCATATTGTTCATCATTATCTCTTATTTAAGCAAAACATTTACTGACTGTAGTAACCAGCTAATTGTGATTAATCATCTGTAAGAAAAGCATTAATACACAGGAGTTTAAGGAATAGTTTGACCATGCATTGTTGTTTTCTTGCCGAGAGTTAAACAAAAAAGATCGATACCTCTCTCATATTTGAAAGGTAAATGCAAAGTTACCACCAGTAGCTGGTTATCTTAACATAAAGAAATGAAATTAGGAGGAAACAGCAAGCTCTAGTTTCTGGTTTAATAGTGTCATCTCCTCTCCTCTTACTTTCAGTAATAAGGAGAATGAGTCCATTTCTAAAGATGTCAAACTGTAGCCTTAAGACAAAAAGAAAACAATTATATAATTACTAATAAACCCCCCCCAAAAAACAGAATGTTCTCCTCTTCAGTCTGATCAGTCCTTTATGTTTCTGTGTTTTCATCACACACACATGCACAAATAGATGCACCTCTCACCAAGGTCCTTCTGCCTGTTTTTCTGTGTACTGCAGAGAGCACACACTGATCTCGCCCCATGTTTTCATTAATCTGCTGGTCTCTTGGTGCATGGCCCTGCAACATCCATTAGCAGCTCTTACATAGTGCATAACACAGCACACTATGATATCTTCCACAGACGCTGATAGAAAGGGAACAGTTTCTACCATTTGGAGCAACACAGGACTTCAAGAAATAGAGAATCACATTAAGGAGAATCTAAAGTAAAAGAAAGAAAGTATTCAAAATACTACAGAGTAATGGCGGGTAAGGAAAGTAGTCTGTACAGCTTTCAAACGACAGCTGTAATAGCTGTAACTAGAGGACGTTTTGATAATACATGAGGGCAACAATAATATTAACTGAATTTCCATTATAACCAGTGAGGACAGAACTCACAACCTCCTCAGACAACAGGATTGGGTTAACGGCCTTCAGAGTAATAAGGTTCATTCAAATGAAACGGCAACCCAAATTATCCTTTTTATCCTCTTATTTTCTTCTCTTTCTTCCCCTCTCTTCTTCATTTATTAGTTATATACCAGTCTTATGAAAGTGAGACTGGACAAAACAGAGAGTGGGACTGATTGGATGTGATGCTGTGTTCACTCCCTACACCTTTCATCACAGTCAGGTTTTGCAGCTCTGCAGAAGCTGGTAATCTGACTATGCTGTTGATTTGTTAAATCTCTGCACTTATTCACATGTACCACAACCCCCTGGGCCCAAAAGGCAATTGGCTGTGGAGGTGCTGAACTGAGAGTCAGCTCCCACTTGACTAGTGGAGAATGGATGCTGCATGTGGTGATGATGACGTCTCAGGACGCTGCGCTGCGTTTATTTTTGAGTTGCAGGTTGCTTTGGAGTTGGTCTACCGGGCTGTGGCCAATTTTGATAATTGTTTTGAGCTCATTCTGTGAAAGTTGGTTCTTTTTTGTTTTTTTGTATTTTTTTGTGGGAGTTGCATGAAATGTTTTTTTCTGACTGATGATTGACAGTTTTTGAGTTTGGTTGGCATATTTTGCACTATGAAATATACGCAGAATGTATGCTTTGGTGTTTTTAATTTTTTTGTTTGATCTGATGTGTGTATTTGTGTGCGTCTGTGTTTTCACATTGGGACCTCAGTGTGTGCAGGCACAAAAGAGAAGCTTTTTGCCATCTTTGACAAATCTCAAGCACATGCTTCTGTATTTTGCTTACTCTGTGCAGGACACAAATCTGTCCCAAGTTTTGTGTATCACACATTCTCTTTTCCCCTCACATCCTCTGGCTCTCCCTCACTGTTTAGCACTCCACCTCACTTTCTCCCACACACGCATATACACACACTAACCACTAGTCGTGTTATTAGGAAGCCCACCAGGGACCAATTTTCCCACATTCCTCCCTCTTCTTCTCACCCTCTCCCTGTTCTGTCTCACTCTGCTGACTGCTCTCCGGGCACTCTGGGACTCTAGCCTGTCAGTGGGACATAGATTGGGAGGGTTGTTGGGGGGTAGAGGTTCAGCAAGAGAGATTGAGTGCACATAATATAGGAGAGGGTATGTATGTTTGTGTGTGTGTGTGTGTGTGTGTGTGTTTGTGTTTGTTTGTGTGTGAGTGTATATGTGAACGAGAAAGGGAAAAAAGAAAGACAACTTGAATTGGAAAGCAGCTCTTACTGTTGTAGTGCCTTAATTGGTCTGTTTCACAACAAAAAGAAACAAGGGAGGTTAGGGGCTACAGGGGTGGGGAGGAGGCAGTCCAGAGAGATTGGCTTAAACCAACAGGAAGTTGTGTGTATGCTTGTTTGTGTGTTTAGGGGAGTACATCATCAGTGTGTGTCCAGTGAGGTTTGTATGGGTTTGCATTGTCTCTGTAAAATGAAAAGAATGTATTGTGTGAATATTTGTGTTTATGTGTGCACGTTTGTGATCAGCTCTTGTCTTACAACACAAACATCTGTAGCCGTGTGGAAAGAAATCATACTCACTGATTTATGCGTGTGTGCGTGTGTGTGTGTGTGTGTGATCTTTAGGGGTGTGATCAATCCCATCGGGGGTGTGAAGGGGGGTCGGACGGCGCCCCTGCAGTGTGTTTCAGTAGCTGAGGGCCATTCGAAGCCGATCCTGTGTGTGGATGCTACAGATGAGCTGCTATTCACTGGCTCCAAAGGTAGATATCACTCAATGTGTTATTAGCTTGTCACTTAAAGGGTATTTCATATAAGCCTAAAATTGCAGTGTGTGGTTTTACTACTGTTTTAGGCATTACACTATGTGCTTTTTAATCATTTTCAAGTTGTTCTTATTCACTTTGATGGTATTGACTTTGAGGTCTGTCATTCTAAAACAAATATGTAACATCTATAAATTGTTGTCTTCATGTTTTAGTTTGTGAATTAAACTACATTATAAATAGTGAACTATTTTTAGCTGCTAGCTAGCTGTTTCCAGTGTTTATGCTAAGCTAACTGTCTCCTGTCCCCAGCTCCATACTTCACCAGCATACACTTGTCACATGACACATGTCAATATGTGTGTTGATGTCATCTCACTCCTGGAATGAAAGCAAATTGAACTAATATGAATTAAGCATGTCTACTTTTCAAACAATGTGACAATGAATCATGTGGCATCTAACAGCTATGCAGGTTTGTGCAGCAGCACTCAAATGTTCTGGTAATTCATCAAATCGTTGTTGAGATATTACAGACCAGCTGACCAAAACTAACACAGTAGCAATGATAAAAAAGTGAGCATCAACTCAAAACATGTCTGTTGTGCATAGTAGACCTATTTGAACGTCCCCGCTTCCCCTCCTCCTCCAGATCGCACCTGTAAGATGTGGAACCTGGTAACAGGTCAGGAGATTGCCACCCTGAAAGGCCACCCCAACAATGTTGTGTCAGTCAAATACTGTCCGTCTTCCTGCCTGGTCTTCTCTGTCTCCACCTCCTACATCAAGGTGTGGGACATTCGTGACTCTGCCAAGTGTGTCCGCACGCTCACGTAAGTTTCCTCCCTGCAACCAGCCAGATGGAACCATTTGAAACTATTAGACAAAGGAAATGGTCATCTTAGCTGATATTTTATGGAAATGATTTAGGGATATGCCTTTTTTGTTCAGTGATGTGTTTAAAGTTGCAAAAAGTGACAAATTAAAATGAGGAAAAATATGTTAAGAAATGGATCTAGAGGAAATGAAAACTGTGAAATGCCTCTCATTATATTTTGTCTCTCTATTTCTCCTATTTGTTTGTCCCTCTCCTCCTTTTACTCACCTCTTATCCTGCCCTTTCTCTGACATTGTTTGGGTTTTATTTACCGTCCACAGTTCATCGGGGCAGGTGGTTTCAGGTGATGCGTGTGCTGGCACCACCACCCGTACAATAACATTTGCACAGGGTGAGTGCCAGATCAACCAGATAGCCCTCAACCCATCAGGATCTGTGCTCTACGCTGCTGCTGGTAACACTGTTCGCATGTGGGACCTCAACAGGTAGACTTCATTCATTACTTAATTCATAGATTCATTTATTTATTTAACTCATCCAGTTACTGATTATACTATGTAGTTAGTTAGTTCATTCATTCTGAGACTTATATCATTAAATTTTGTTCAGTTTCAGTCATGTAATTACAGCCACGTCCTTTACAGCCACATCTAAATTTTGTCAGACATCAATGTGGCTGTATGTATATTCATTCATCAGATATTCATCAAACTGAAAGATCATTAACATCTGACAGAAGAGATTAAAAAGGCTGTCAAGAAAAAGTGTAAGAGCTCAGTACTGGTGATATGAAGCATGTACATGTGCATGCTTTCTACTAGGAACCTATTTCTGACATCCCATGGCAATGCCATCTTCTCCTCAGTTTCTATGCTTCTGCAGGGAAACAGATTGAACCAGACAGTTTATGCTGAGGGACTCAGACCCATTTAATGATGCATAAGAACCATCCCGAAATAAAGAATGAATGTATTAAACACAATTTTTTTAAGTATCATCTCTGCCTATGGCATCGCTGTGCAGTTTTCCTTCACTCAAGGACAAGAAGCGATTGCATTTCATTCTGTGAAACAGGCACCTTGAAAATCCTGTAAGGAATGAATTTCACAGACCTTTGCTTCTCTTCATTTGGTGTGTATGTGTGTTTGTTTGTGCATTTATGTGTGCAGGATGCAAGCAATGGGAAAGCTGACTGGTCACATAGGCTCCGTCATGTGCCTGACAGTGGGACAGTCTCTGCTGGGCAAAGACCAAGTAATCACTGGCTCCAAAGACCATTACGTCAAGGTAGCGAACACACTCTGGCATTAACAAGTATCCTAACCCACCGCATAGCTCAGAGGTGTAGAAGTTTTTTTTAAAATCGTAATCTCCTTTTTTTCCCTGCTCTATTCTCAGGTGTTTGACGTAGCAGAGGGAACTTTGGGTAATGTAGGCCCAGCTCATAACTTTGAACCTCCGCATTACGATGGCATTGAGTGTTTAGCTGTGCAGGGAGATGTACTGTTCAGCGGGTCGAGGGACAACGGCATCAAAAAATGGGATTTGGAGCAGCAGGAACTCACTCAGGTGTGTGTGTGTGTGTGTGTGTGTGTGTGTGTGTGTGTGTGTGTGTATTGAATTATGGACTTTTTCTTACAGTCTCAAAGATGCTGAACATATATCAACACCAAAGTGCTTTTAAAAACTGAGGCGACATGTAGCTGTATGCTTACTACATAGTATGTGACGGCAGCATGGTTGAATTAAGAAAGAAAGCAGAACGGTGATATAATAATGTGCCTGTGGAGCTCATATATCAAAATTAAAAACATACCTCCCTGACTGTGCTTCAATACTGCTTATGACAATATGCGATATCAGCCTAGAGAAACTCTGAGGGGGTTAATTCTCTTGACCTTCATCATCTGGTGAGCTTTCCATGTATGTGTATCCATTGTAGTCTGAGTTCCAGTACAGTACAATAAAAAGAAAAATGCAAGTTTTTGATGATGCTGAATCTATATTGCTTCTATAGTGGACTGTTATTTACTAATTCACTGACAGAATGTATTGATATTATGGGCTGTGACATTTAAGGGCTGTGACATTCATGTGCAGTTATAGAGTCTATGACGTCACCCACAGGTTTCTGAGGGGCAGTTTTGAAGCTCAGAGTGGGCTGCTCCTCCACCATCTGCATCTTGGCAGTCCCTGACTCTGCTTAACTTCCTGCTAAAAGATGGGTAAAGAGGTGGGGCGTGGGTGGAGCTGAGACTTAAGTGCAGGCAACACACCCTCAATAATAGAGACCTTTTTAAAAAGTTGTCATGAGTAAACAAATTAGCTGTGGAGAAGAAAAACTGTGTTTTATTGAAGGTTGTAAATATGTTTATTTTTGCTGTAAATTTGGGCATTTTAACTTAAAATCTGACTCGTTTTTTGAAGTGGTCAAAAAGTGAGTCAATCCCATGGTCATTTGAAGAACTGCACTTCCGCACTGGCTTCATTTTCAAACTTAGAGGTTGCCACACACACAGAAACACACACAAACAATGCACCTGTCTGTCAGATTGGTTTTGTTTAATTTGCATACAAAGCGGGAAAGTGAGATCTGATCACAAGTGGTCCCCCTGACGCATGTAGAGTCGCATGTCAATGCCAGGTGTGAACTGACGTTCTTGTGATTGGATCACCTGAGAGATGCTCCCTACAATACTACATCCATGAAAAATAGTGACAGAAAAATAGTGACAGAAGGTCCTTGTGGTTTTCCTCCTTTGAGTTCATATCAAGATACACAGAATCTTGATGTTCATCTTGAGTGTGTTGTAGATGATTGGTACACAAAAACTAGGCAGATTTTCAAAATTATTGAAAAAAAGAATTAATGTCATAGATATTATATAGGATGGTGAATGTCAGAGAAAGGCTTAATGGATGAAAAGCTACACGTGTTTATCAAGCCACTGCACCAGAGAAATAAAATGGTGATTCAGTCTGCTTATTGGGCTAATTAGTTGTAGACTCATTGTGGGCACTTTAGTGATCTTGAAGATTCACCCTGAGGCAGCAAAAATCTTTCAACTAACACATAAGCCAAAGCAGTGTGTTTTTCAGTGAGGTTTGTCCAATTTGGACAAGATGTCTTAAACCAGATTGTGCGTTATTGCAACCTTTTTTTTTTTTTCTATAGTCACACCTACTCTGTCCATATTGGTGGAGACTGTATTTTACTTGTTATCCAACACTGGCTTGGCTGTGACAGTAAAAAGCTTTGCTGCCAGTTGAGAGTTGAGTTGGTGGACATCCTCGTGCCACCTTAGTGCTCCCTTGATGTCTTACTTTTACCCAGATTGTTCACTCTGTGAAAAGAGTCAAAAGAGTGTCTTCATGTGTAATGTGGCAGGAAAGCAATGTGTCAACATCAGAGCATTGGAGCCCACACGCATCATAGCCAAAGGTACCAGAGAGGAAAAACCTGTGTGTGTGTGTGTGTGTGTGTGTCTCTTTGTATGCTAGTGCTGACTTCGGTGAAGTCTCTCGAGTATCCTCTGTTGCCTGCATATGTTAATAATGCATAATAATGCACCTTGTGGGTGGATGTGGCTCACTCATTTGCATGCACAATAATATGCATATTAAGCAGCACTTTCTCAGGTTGTTTTGTATAAATCCTATTTAGCCTTTGTTTATCTGAACAGACAAAATAAGAACTTCAGACATTATTATTTTTACTGAAGGCTGAATTAAATCAACAGTCAGTGCTGTGGTCTGTGGCATATGACCTCAACCTCATTTGTGAAGCAGCCAACACAATCTGTTTTACAGCCCCTCTAACTCAGAAGTCTCTGTCTAATTATGTAATAGGATCAAATTGTGGCTTGGGGTATAATAGAATATATTACAGTAGACTCTGAAACCCTGCCTCCTCCAGGATTGCTGCTGCAAGCTGTTCCGCTCTGACCCCTCTGTTAAAATGCATACGCCATAATGTGTTTCTTTGGGGAATATGTGAGGCAATTTGTTTATAATTACTAGACATTGTAGTTTTGTGATTCCCAGTTGCTTGATAAATATCTTAATATACCATCTAAAAAGTTTGCATTTGTGCCTTACTGGTTTGTCGACATGCTTATGCAACTGTTGCGGCAGTGCTGTGTTTCTCTCCATGTGGTGTTGGCAAGCATTAACATTTTTACCCACTGGTGTAAAGTTGTTACAGATAGTGAGGAAGATGTAATGTATGTGAGAAGTTTCTCTTTATTTTTGTTTTTCCTCATCTATAGCTCCTATTCCACTCTCAGCCAGCAGCAGATGGGTATCTCTTTTTTGAACTGCCTCTCCCAGCCTTTCCCTGTTTTTACCAGCCATGAAAGTGTGTGGCTGGTATTGTTTTAAACTTGTGAGTCTGTGTGTGAGTCATCATTGCAAAATGTGGTCCTGGAGACACCTACTATTGCAGGAAAGTACCACCGAGGCAGTTTTGAACACTTTTGGCAGGTGTTTATGTGTCTGAGGACACATTTTTTATGAGCTCGATAGCATTACAACTGTGCAAGATGGCATCACAGAACTTCACAGGTGTATTGTTGAGATCAAAATGAAGGCAGAGTTTGAAAGTGGATGTGGTCCCACTGATGACTGCTTTGTGGAAACGTTATGTTGATAGTGTGATTCCATTGTAAGTTGGTCTAAAGTTTTTTTCTTTGTGCATACAGGTGTATGTCAATCTTCACTGGACTAGATTCCAACAAATGTCCGACAAATGTCTTTAGTGATCAGATTGTCCATCATGGAGGATGGATATAATATATTTAATACACAAACAAATAATTTGACAGGATCACACTTATAGCTCATCCCCATTATCTTAACCTAATCATACCAAGCACTCACTCTCAGCAACTCTTACAATGCATTTACATTCACACACACACACACACACACACACACACACACACACACACACACACTCACACACTCACACACACACACACACACACACACACACACACACACATTCATACACTGATGGTCACATCAGTTACCATCAGGGTGCAATTTTTGGTTCAGTATCTTGGCCAATCACACTGAGATGCAAAGGAGGAGTTGGGTATTGAGTCACTGACCTGATTAGTGAACGACCTGCTCTACCTCCTGATTGAAATGAAACTTGAAAACAATCATCAGGGGCAATGTGATGTTCTCTCAGGTCTGTACCCTGAGAGTGTAATGTCACGAGGCAAACAGTCACAGGTATGCTCATATGTTAAAGAGAAAAGCTGGGGCTTTATGGTTTCAGAAGCTTGGAAAATGCAATTAACTGCATCTGGTGCTACGCATAAATTAGCAACACTGAACATGATCACTGTACCAGATGTGGCAGATCCAGCACAGTCAACCTGCTGAGATTAAACGTGCATGATAATGAATGGACAAAAATTCTGTGTGTCCTAAATGACATGAATCTACAGGTTCATTCTGTCCCTGTCTTTGTCTACATTATTGTCTATGAGACAGCAATATAATTAACTATTGTTTCTATCCATTTGTATCCATGTTTGCCAACAGTTCACCTTCACGGTTTCAAAATGGATAGAACCAGCAGGAGAATGTGTCATTTCAAATAGTTTCTATGTTGTACTGTGAATGACTAAGTCATGCTGTCATTAAATGCACACCTTTTTTTATTCAAAGCAACCTCCGCATAAGATTATATGGTACAGAGTAAATTATAGACTTTAGATAATGTCACTCAAAATACTTAAATCGCACTTGGCTTGGACCTCTGTACAGTAACGATCACTACACAGAAAAGGATGTGGGGCCTTGTTTCAAGATGAAGCCTTCACTAAAATAGTTCTGATTTCTTTAGTTTTTGGTCAGAAAACTAAATGGGGGAAAAAAACATTCTTTTATTTAAACTGCTGGAGCCTATCTTGAGAAACAAATGTGTCTAAACTACCAAAGATACATACTACAGTGTTGAAAACATGTACAGAAAAGATTGGTATGTGTGAAACAGCAATGGAAAGGAACTTGATTTACTGTGTCATGCTGATTAAAAGCTAATCTAAAAATGCAGTATTTTGTAATGCAATAACAATTAATTACAGAAAAATACAACAGGAAAAGAGATAGATAAATGTAATATAATTGATTTTCCTGCACAAGTGTAGCACTGTTCAGAGCTAAATTAATATGCAGTTAGTTGACATAAACAGATTAATACAAACAGCAAAACCCAACGTGTAGGTACAATTGAAGTTTGATGAAGCTTCATGTAAAATCCAAATTTGGTTTTTGGATGTTGCTCTGTGTTTGTAGACAGTGATGGTATCAGGGCTGATTGTGTTTAACATCTCCCCTCTGCAGTGGTGCTTCCTCACAGACTTTCATGTCATTGTTCTTCATTTCCTGTCAGAAATGACACACAGAAAAATTAAAAATGAACAGTCTGTTATGTTTTTGATGTTGTTTTGTTGATGCTTTTGTCAGTGTGTTAGAGTTTCTTCCTCACAGCAGAGGTGTGGTTCTGAAGTGAGTTACAGCTGAGCTGCGTGTACGATGAAAACCTTACAAAAGTAACAGAAACTGGTGCTGTTGGCGTTTCAGGGGTGTTTGAATCTCTGCAGACTTTTTTATGATGGTAAAATAATAATAATAAGATGGTACAAAACATTTATGTTTATGCAAAAATTCTGAGGAGATTCACTGTAAAGCTAGTCTTAGATGAACCCTACAGTGTAGCTGCTCTGTAATTTGAAATGAAGACAGCTGTATCACTTCTGACATTTGTAGCTTTTCTTGGTTATTTCTCTCCCGTTGCTTTTCAATAGAGGCTTGTGTCAGTTATTTAGTTAATCAGATAATCCCACTCTCATTTCATGAATCATGTTTGAAGCCACTTACTTATACTTGCACGTATAAGTTGAAGAAATGTGCTTATGTTTTACTAATGATAATTCATGTCCATTAAAAAAACAAAACATTAAACATTTATGTTTTTCTGTTGCTATTTTGAGAACGCAATAAGCCAGAGGATTCAGAAGTGCTGTAAAACCACTGGATTATTAATTTTATGTGAAAATGAAATATAAAGTATCTTTCTCTCTCTGAGTCTTAATATCTCTCTGCCATGACTCTACAGCAAATACCTAACGCCCACAAGGACTGGGTGTGCGCTCTGGCGTATGTCCCTGGCCGGCCCATGCTGCTGAGCGGCTGTCGGGGCGGCATGCTGAAGGTGTGGAACGTAGACAACTTCACCCCCATAGGAGAGGTCAGGGGCCATGAGAGCCCCATTAACGCAATATGTACCAACTCAAGACAGATCTTCACTGCATCAAGGTAAGAAAAAAAGTTGCATTATTTCACCACCATTAATCTCAAAATCTAAAAATAATAGAAGTGTCAGTCAAATTTCTGCTATTGATGTAGCACACTTTGATGTAATGAAGGGATTATTACCCATTTTGACAGTAAATGACATCTTTTCTGTTTAAATACAGGCTTTTTATTCTTAATCATTAATTCCAACAAATAATTTAGTTTAGATAGTAGTAGCTAATTGAAGTATGATCAAATTTAAATAAAGGCACAAACACAAGCATTTGAAAATAAGACCAAAAATGAATCAATCCGTAGAACTATTGCCCGTGTAACCGAACTTGTGTGTGGTCATTGATTGTGTGTACTATAGCGCTCCACTGAAACCATTCAAGACACATCAGTTAGCCACAGCTTAGCAGTGACTGACATTTTCTACCTTTACAATGAACATGAGCACTATAGTTTAGTTTAAATATGTTCTTCACATTGTCTAGAACACTAAATATGTATTAATGTGCTGCTGGTATATAATCCCTTACAAATGGACTATTTAGTCCTGTTATATGTTTGCTGAGTTACTTAATGTATAAAACAAATGTATGTATTTGTATCAATTAAATCAATCAAGAAATTGTATCTTTTGGAATGAATGAACTTGAGGATGAGTGGGTGTAGGAAAGTACAGCGACACTGATGATCACGCTGGGTTTGTACAATTTGCTGACAACAGTTTTTTTTATTGTTCTGTGTTATGCTGATAGCTTCATCAGGCTGGGTTAATGCTTGTTTATATCTATCTGAGGGGGACATACTGTGGTCTCTTTAGTCTATCTGTGTTCATTCTCTCTTCTCAATACAACTAGTGGGCTTTTACTGAAGTCCATTAACTTTCTACACCCTCTTCCTTCTGTCCTCTCCTCTTTTCATTACATCTTTAATCTTAATCACCCCTTGATATTTTCCTGTTTTTCTATCACCTTTTCTGTGGACAATTGTTTCCTCGTGTTTGGTCTCTCAAACTCTACCTTTTGCCCTTCACCTACTGTTCTTCACCCTCTCCCTTCCTCCTCCTTCCTTATGTCGACATCAGTGACTGCAGGGTGAAGTTGTGGAGCTATGTGCCAGGCTTGACCCCGTGTCTTCCTCGACGGGTCCTGGCCATCAAGGGCCGGGCCACCAGCCTCCCGTGATTGCCTCCTCTCCGCTCACCAACCCTCCCCTCCTCTGGTACTCTCTTAAGCTAATTTCCACCCTTTCTTTTCCCTTCCTTTTGTATTTCTTTACCCGGGTGTTACCTACACTTTCTGTTTTCCCCTGTACTGTTTCTGTCCTCCTTTTTGTTTTTGCTATCATTCTTATCAGGTGTTTTTGTTTATTTATTTTTAACCTTTCATCATGATTACTGGTTCTTTTGCAGACTACTGCCTCCACTTAGACAAACAGCTTCTCATTGACTGAACAAATGACTCCTAGTTCTTCTCAGAATAACTTTTTGTTTTCTCGTGTATGCAGATCTAATTTGTCTGCAGCAGCTATTGCTCTACTTAAAATAACACAGTTTATTTTCTTTCTTCCTCAGAGTTAGATGAGAAAAGCCTTTCCATTTTTACATTTGTCGGTTCAATATAAGGCTACAAGAAAACAAGATGAAACAGATAGCTAGCTAGCTAGCGGCTCGTAAAATGCAACTTGTTTCTACACCAATTTTTTTTTAGGTATTAATAAAAAGAGATAAGAACTTAATCATTGAGGCGGTACTGGGCGGTTGATTTCTGTTACCTTTGCTCAGTCCCCTTTTTCCTGCCTTTCCTGGCTAACTGCCTGCTAGCTGTAGCTATATATAGTTATCATGGCCTACAGCCATGAGAGTGGTAACAATGATCTCATCTAACTCTGGGCAAGAAAGCCAGTAAGCATAATTTCCAAAATGTCAAGATGTTTTTTAAACAGCCCTAGTGCTCAGACAGAATCGAGTCAATTGACATTTAACATCTTCTAACACCTACCAAAGTACAGAGCTAACTTCTTAAGCTAGTGTTAATGAAAAAAAGTGATGTAGTGCCTAACGGATCAGTCCATGTTGTTTTGAGCTGCACTGTGGGAACGTGCAAGAAAGTGAAAATTAAATTGCCGAGTCATTTGGGAGGAGAGTTGTGGGGAGGTTGATTAGATTTACTTGTTGCAGAATTACAAATCATATTGCAATTTTCTAAGAGGTGTTTTTTTCCCCTGACACAGTGGAGAAGGGTCTTTATTGAAGTGTGCGTGGGCATGTATGTGTGTGCGTGCACGTGTGTGCGTGCGTAGTGTACTTTGAAGTCATTGTTTTTGTGTTGTGTCTGATGCACAATGGGTTGTTTTGAAAGGGAAGACTGCCCGATTGATGTTCTCTTATTTTCTCCCTTTGTTGTGTTCTCCTTGCTTTCCTTTGCCCCCCAACCCCAACCTTCTCTCTCTCTCTCACTCTCTCTCTCTCTCTCTCTCTCTCTCTCTCTCTCTCTCTCTCTCTCTCT
>CM076649.1:12258184-12340341 GCA_038496675.1 Rachycentron canadum | reverse complement strand
CGGCATGGGATTGCCAAAGAGGCTTATTTGAAAGCGGTCGTATATTTGAGGCAAGGGAATGAAAAGGAGTGGACCACAAAGCTCGTCATACTTCAAATACGCCCCGTCACATCTTCACTCTTCCTTTTCCACGCAGGCGGCGGGTATGTGAGGAAGGTGGGGTCTCACTACTATGGAGCGGCCCGCAGAACACGCAGCAGAAAATAAAACATGTGGCCCATAAAGTGGACCATAGAGGTTTAGGTGTACAAAAGAAGGGCTCTCCAAGGTTCTCCCTCAGTGGCTTCCTCCGGTCCGTGCAAATAAAATAATGGAAGAATTCAAACGAGGGGACCGGCGTGGTTGTCAGGAAGTTCCTTTAATGCTGCTGATGTGGAGCATTTCATGTAATCTCGCGGTGTTGTTTACAGCACCATAATGCCTCAGAGATGGGGAACCTTCCTAAAAGGATTCTTCATAGAACCGAAACAGGGCTTTGCCATGGAGCAAGCCTATAATTTTCTGATTACTAGGCTATGTACTACAATTTTGGTAATGGTGCAAAATGTCAAGGATTTACTTCTGGTGGGGGGAGGAGGGTGGGGTGGGGGGTAAAAAGTAAAACGAGAAAACTATGAATTTTATTTATGTATACTGTATGTACCTCAGCTGAGCACAGCAGAAAACGCGTGTTACACTAACATTTAAAATATTTGTTTTATATTTTCAGAGGATTGTGTCATTCTGTATTCATCGCTGATTTTCAAATATAATAATCACCCATCAGCAGGCTGTTATTACAGTCATTGCAGTCTCCTCACCACAAAATAGTGATCATGTAAACAATATCCCATACTGGTACAACACGTAATAAAACTGCAAATGCCTTTTCTCCAATTAATTCATAAATCGATTAATGCACTCTCCTGCCGCACATATGCCACGCACACACACACACACACACACACACACACACACACACTTATCACTTCATCATTATGTATATATAATACAATTAGGTGAGGTACATTACAGTGGAAGGAGTCACAATTTCATTCTAATTATTTCTAAAACTATATTAGTGGCCTAGTTATAGGTGTGCCCATACAGTCTAAACTTTATTTTCAGAGTGGAAGCTGTGGGGGATTATTGACCGAGCCTTAACCGAGCGAAAATTGTCACAGATTGTTGGTTGTCGAGGGGCGAATGACAAGATAACGAATATGAGAAATTTTGCTCTGGACACCTCGGTTCATATATCACTGTAAAAGCCGACCAATCACTCACACGTTGGCTTTAGTATTATTAGACCCCAATATTATGTTGAAGTGATCTGCCACACTTAGAAATGTAGATTTATTTCACTTTCCAGACCAAAAAACGAAATTAAAAAAAAAAAAATGTTTTGTTTTGTTTTTTGTATTTGCTAAGTCGACTTGGGGAGACACCTAAATAAATGAATTTCAAGAATTTAACACAAGCTTTTCAGTTTACAGCGACCACACTGATGTATAAGTGTAATACACATAAGAAGCTTTTTCTAATCTGTTGTAATGTGGGAACATTGCAATAAGAGCCTGCAGGCTGAATGAAAGGCAGTGACTCTTTATCATCATTTTAGATATATAGATCTGCATCGATTGCCTGTGCCCCTAAACACACGAGCAGGCTTCAACCACTGCTGCCATTTTTACTGCTCATATCTTATGTGGTGATGACTGCTCTCGCTCCTATTGGGCTATCATTACCAGCAATGATGTTAAAGGGTTGACAACTTACTTCTGTCTTTGTATATGAAAGAATGGGCTGCGGCGAGGACGAGTAGGGAAGATTACTGCGAGTCGTTGGAAGTGTTGGAAGCATATTACTGACCATTTTACTCACAATTCCACCTCTTAACACCTCTCAGCAGCGACAGAGCATCAGACATACTATATATATATATATATATATATATATATATATATATATATAATTGATTCGCAACTATACACTTGACAGAAGATGTATTGTTTGCTTGTGGTACACATACACACATCTCCAGTAAAACACCGCGATGGAGCTTGAGAGTGATAGTATCGATTGATTTTGTCAAGTGGGGGGAGTCGCCACCCGCCATTCCCCTCCCTCACCCACAGTGACATTAAAAGTTCTCCCATTTTCAGCTTGACCACTGATCAGCTGTTTTGCCACCTTGACCCCTCGGCTGCTCATTAAAACATGAACCGTATATATATATATATATATATATATATATATATATATATGTGTGTGTGTCAGTGTGTGTGTGTGTGTGTGTATGTGTGTACATAAAAGGCAGCAGAAATTACACTAACTCTAATGAATCGATTTGAGCTGGATCGTGTATTAATCCTGTACAAACGGCAAGTGTCCACGGCCGGGATCGCGCACGGTACACAAAGTTTCTGTTGGGTTTGAGAGCGCTAAACCGCGGCGCTTTGTTGTGGCGTCCCTCCGCGCCCCTGCGCGCCGTGTGCGTAAAGACAGCCTCTCTCTCCCTCTCTCTCTCTCTCTCTCTCTCTCTCTCTCTCTCCCCCTCCCTCTCTCTTCCTACCTCTCTAGCGACAAGACAGTGAAGATCTGGCTGTCAAAGGTTTGGAGGAAGAGGTGACAACTGAAAATGGCTCTGGCTCCTTCGTCAACCACCTTGCTGCAACTCAGCCACTGATCTGTGACCTACTCACTTTCAGTAATGGGATGCAACACTGAAATCACAATCCAAGGCAATCAAAGTGTTTTTTTTTTGTTTTTGTTTTTTTTGTCACAATGCAAAGTGATGAGGCTGAGGTTGAATATTTTTTCAAATTCCAAAGGATTTTTTTTCTGCCCACATTTTCTTTTTTCACTACCAATTTGAAAGTGCCATTCAGGTGTGATGCCACTTGGATAAGATAAACCACACCTTCCTGGCCATGGATAAACCAGGCAGAACAATATTTCTCCTGACATGAACGATACCACAGTCTGGTATAGAAAGGAAGAGAAAAAAGTGTCCTTCTCCTCTTTCAGCAAGGTTTCAGAAACCTTGTGGAACAATGAGTGATGAATTTGCTCAGAGACACATGTATTCATGTATCTATTATCTGAAGCATGGACCAAATTAAAATCCCAGAGCAACGCTACCTAACAAATGGATTTTTTGTTCTTCATTCAAGACTGTTTGTGCTCATTTTGTGGTTGTGGTTGTTCTGATACTGAACATTGGACGATCATACTGTTTGTTCATTGCAGTGAATGATCACAAAACACCATCACTTGATATGGTATATCACTGAAACTGAACTGCATTCAACAAGGAATGTTTTATTTTTTTTTGATTTAATGATTTTTATTAATTTATTATTTTTCCTACCTCAGTTGTTTTGGACTTTGGTGTGAGGTAGGAAGGAACATTTTACGGGTCTCCATGCACAAACACCTGGTGCTTGACATTTGGAAGTTTTCATTTAATGCCTGGCCCTTCATCTCTGTGTGGATGTGTCCTTTGTGGCCCTCTGGCTATCAGACTGTCTAGCTGCTGACCTTGCAAACAGCAAAGCACATGTCCAGTAGCACAAGTAAAGGTAGCACGGGCCCCCAGAGGATCTGACCAGAGGATCTGTATTATCTGCTCTGCAAAGTGCTTACTTCAGCGAAAATATAGAAAAGAAAGACCACTGCAGATGCACATGACATAAACAGTGTATACGCCTAAGACATTTGTGAGTTAGGTACTCCATTGAGGCCAAAGTGCCAGATCATTATCTTAACCATCCCACATGGTATGGACCGCACTTGCCATTTATCCTCCATGCAAAAGGTAATAGGAGCCCTACCAGTTTCCCCCTGCCTGCTCTCAGCTCCACTCTGATCTTTAGGATTAGTGACAGTGTCAGACTGACCAGCCTTACTGAAGAGTCAACTTCCTTGCTAGCTACTGAACTTCTCCAGAAAGCCAATTTAATTAGAGGTCTTGCAGCTCTACCGGCTGCTTTTCAGGCAAGATTACTTGGGTGAAAGTAGGTCATAACTGAGAGGGATTTCTTATTAAAATCCCAGTTTTCTTCCACCCACTATTTGCTGCTACATTTAAAGACAGGAAGAAACTTCCTGTACCCATGCACTGATGTACAAATCTGTTTATGTGGCAGATTATGTGTGTGGGCATATGCACAAACTGTGGACACACAAGCACAATATTTGAGGGGATGTTTTGGTTATCTGCCTTGCCTGATAGGTCTTGGCATCCCTCAATGTGTTGATTTTGTGTCTTTTTAATGAAACAAATTCAGCACTGCAACACTCTAGTGACGCACCCATACGCACATACATACAGACTTTTGGACCCTACTGTACATACACTTACAGGCAAAAGTAATAACCCAGCTCATTTGGGTTATTTTTTGTTGCCTGATGCTTCTTAATATGGATTCACACCACTTTCAGTTTCTGAACTTTTGTGAAGCTTCTTTCTGTATCTCTGTATCTAAATGACAATGCATTTCTAAGCTTATAAGATTGTCATACAAATGTCTTACCACAGTATAAAAACACACCTCATGTCTGTTAGTATCATAAATTAAGTTTTGCTCACATCTGAAATCTCACACCCTCTGTAGACAAAAAATACTTTGGTGATTTTGTGCACTTTCTCTTTATAAAAGATCCAGAAAGATGTAGTTTAATTCAACAAAGCTTGGATGATAAAACATCAGTCATACTGTAGGTGCTAAAGTTAGTTAAGACTTTCAATGTACTACAAATTCTCAAAGTGAGTATGCACTACTGATGTTTGACGTGTCCAACATGAGTCTGAAGCTGCTTACACTTTCCAAAAGCAATGATGTGGGTTTTCGGTTTTATATTGGGGCTGGGGTTATGAATGCAAACGTGTGGATGGGGGTAATTTGTTCAAGCATTCTTAGTTTTAATATTTAGCTATGCTTAGAAACTCAGGTAAACGTTGAAGGATATTAAGTAGTCATACTTTTGTCATTACTTGACCCTTGAAGTAGCTCTTTGAATCGACCAAATGCCTTGTTTGAGACTTTTTTTACTTTGAGAAAAAAGGTACTATCAGAGGTGTGTCAGCTGTTTTTGTAAAATGCTCGTTTCCATGTTTTAATTTTGCATTTGACTCCCTTTACTTATTATATATGTGCTTTTCTGTACAAAATGTACACATCTTAAATTACCATCTTCCCAATCTGGCCAAAGCTGAAAGTCTTGCAACTCCGAGAAGATGTGCACTGATTTTTTTCACTATATTTACTTGTTTATAAAATATGTATAAAATATGTTATTTGTATAATAGTTTGCCTGGTGAGTGAGTGATACAAAATGTGGTCAGTTGGGAAATTAACCTGCATAACATAATGGGTTGTATATGTTAACCTCAAGTCAGACTCCACTGGGCCCATCACTGTATACTCTGTATTCATCTGTGCCAATTAGCCCAACTGACCCTGCTCACCAGCTTGGTGGTGTGTTACACGTGATAACAATGCTAACACAGCCTTTTTCTCTCTTTTTTTCATTCATCCAGACTCTTACTTATTGCTAGAAAAGATCTTGTAGTGCTGTAGCTTTAGGCACTCTCTTATGTGCCCCATGCTTGTACATTTGCTGAAGGATAAAGCATGTTAGTGGTGCTCATTGGTTGATTGGACACCTCAAAACATAGCAGTCCAGTGGACAATACATTCCTCTTTGTATTGCCAGTCTAAATGTTAAACACCTGAATCAGAATCTCAAAGGGATCAGATCGTTTGTTGATATACTAAGGTGTCGAAACTCAATGTATTATGCATAAAACGTGTCACAGAAATGTAGTGTTTCACAAACGCAGCTTCCCTGGAGGATTTATAGTATGCCAAAGGGAAGCCCTATTATTATTTGGCCTTGAAACAGCCCCACCCAAAGTTACCCCAAGCTCTGAGGCTTGGATATCAGCCGATGTCAGCACCACTTCATGGCTCAATGAAGTGTAAATAGGTGTTTTTAATATTACAGAGTAAATGCAGTTGAGGTGAACTGACTTTATTCTCTTCAGCTGGCCTCAATGTGAGCTCTGCAAAATAGGATTTACAAGCACTATGGATAATGAACATTGCTGTGAATACTCTATAAGCTGTTTTCTAGATATGCGTTAAGCCTAGTTTTGTAGACTTAGTCTACAAAGACTGAATTCATGAGTCCCAAACCAGGCTGAAACCACTGTTATTGTACTAAAAAGAACACATCTGTTGAGATTTACAGTAGGTTTAGAAATCAGTGATATTAATGTTTATACTTATACAATATGTGAGATAACAGTCAAGATGGAGATAGTTCCCACTGTGTCCCTGGCTTTAAAGTTTTATAGTAATGTTACTTGACAATGAGAATTTTCACTTTGACTGAGCAGCATGCGAACCTTTGTGGATGCTCAGGAGAGAACTCCATCCTTATTTCCCTGGCTGCCTGCTGGCATTCAGGCATTTTTCTTGATATTACTGACAACAAACAGGCCATATTATTCTATGAAGGATGTAATCAGAGACATAGGATGATGAGATTTACCCTTAATTTATATCTCCTGCATTTGTCAACTGGGGAAAGATCATATCTGATTAAATATCATTTCAGAAAGGGATTGAGCATGTAGTGAGTATTGTTTGATCAATACCTTTCTCTGATCCCAAATGGGTGGCAATTTTCTGTAGCCAAGAGTGGGGGGAAAAAATCTATTGTAGGCTCTTGTAGCTTCTATTAGCATCTGGTTTAAACTTGACCAAAGCTTGAACATCTGATTGCTCTCACAATCTGCAAGCCACTATGATTGGTATCGGAAAAAAAAAAAAAAAAAAAAAATCCAGTGGGAAATGGTGCATGAAGCCCCACCCATGGATCGCAGCAGGGGACACAAAATGAACTGGCTGTTCACTAAAACCTGGCACCCTTAGTTGTTGGCTTGTTTTTTTTTTTTTCTCAGTTCAATATTTGTTGTGTGTCTACATTTGCAGCTCGGATAAACACAGTATTTTCTCATTTGCTGCCTCTTGCACAAGTGTTTTTAGTTTTGTAAAAAAGATAAACAACCCACAATCTTCTAAAAGCTTTATATATGTATTGACCATATTAGAGCAGTGTGCCTAATAACATTTGGCAAACTGGACAATCTGTGTTTGGGTGCAGGCTTTAGTGAATGGTCAGTTAGCTGAAAGAAAAAAATTGAGACTGCACCAACTGAAAATTCAGTGTACAGTGGTTTTAATCAATCTGCCTGCTTGTCAATATTGAACCACAGAACAGATTGGAGAGTCAAGCTGCCAGTCAAACTGACTGTGTGATTACCACCTTTGCCATGTCCCAGCCCAGCCCATTTAAGGCTACTGTTAGAAATAAAACCTCAGTAGTCAGCGTCTCAGCTTCAGCCTTGTGCCTCAGCCAACAGGCTTTACTGCCTTAAAGAAATGAAATGTGTATGTAGGACATTGATAATCATTCGCTCAAAATCCTGAATCTGTACCAGGTTTATCCAGGGGATTGTAGATTGTCCTACAGAGTGAGAAACTCTGTTCTCGGTCAGATGATGGCTCTTCTCACTTTATCATTGTGGCTGAAAAGACTTTCAACTTTGCCTCAGGCTGCTGAGTGGATGAGATTGCATTTAGACACAATCATGAGGGCTGTTGATCAAGAGGGCACTTAACTGCTCTGCTGCTCCGTGGTGAGTCGCTGTCACACACCAACACACGTCTTCTCTGCAGCTGCTCAAGTAGTTTTTCCTCCAGGTGTGTTTGTTATGTTGAGATCACGTATGGTTAATACAGTATGTGACACTGTCTGTGAAATATGTACTCATGGGACATAAATGCAGGGTCAAAGGTCATTTGTGCCTTTAATTGCACAGATTACGCCCTCTGTAAATGTGTGTACAGTTCTTTTTTTATATATATGATAATGTGCATGCAACCAAGCCATGTAAAATATGATGTAACTGTAAATAATGTAAATACATATTTAATGAAGGATACAACATTCCCTCAAGAAAATAAATGAGTTGAAACTGTCTTTGCCTTCTAGTGTAATGAATGTATATATTATATATATTTAACTTTTTTCACATCATTTTTCTGGCAAAAAGTCCCAATATTTGCTATATTTTCAGCCTCTTACATGTGAGGATTTTCTGCTTTTCTCTGAATTGTACCATTGTAAATAGGATATCTTTCGCTTTCAAGTAGTTAGTTGCACAAAACAAACTATTTAAAGATGTATTGAACTGTAGGAAAATCTGCATTTTTCAAATTTTATAGACAACACAGAGAAATTTTTCATATAAATCAATAATATATATTATCAGAAAGTACAGTCCCAGTTTGGGTAATAAACAAAAATCAAAGAAATCCAATGACACTTGATTTGCAAACAAAAAGTATTTACTGAGCTGTCTGCAGATTATAGCACTTAGCTCTTGATTTCCTCTGTCTGACATTAAGACGATGGAGGCTGGGAGTGAAAATGATCTTCTACCTTACGGATGGACCAGGAGTTTATTGATCATTCAGGATAAACAGACAAACAGGTTCTAAGGGATCGGATGTAGACATGGGGGGGGATGTTTTTCAGCCGGATGCATTTCTTTGTACTTCAGGCCTGGAGATGCAGACTCAAAACCTATACATCTTCGTTTCCTTTGCAAACTCTCATCATTAACTTGTGTCGGGCTGCACTTGTCCCAGCCATGACGGTAGACACAAGCACTGTGATGTACGACAGCCATTAATGCCTCAGAGGAGGAAAAACCATTTGAAGATGCCAGTCACAAACAAATAAACATCCATCAACAAACCTTGTCGCGTCCCAGCTGCATGTGCTCCATCTGCTCTTGTCATGTAATAAACTGTTGAAATTTCATTTGAATGTTTTAGTCTGTTTCACTACAGAGCTGCAGTAAGTCTGCAGCTCCATCAATCTGTGCTCTACTACTCTAGCAACCACGCTGTAACTATAAAAATCAACTTGAAATTCAGCCAAATACCCTTAGAGAATAGTAAATGTCCCATTTTCATTATGCTTATTGGTGAGTCAACCAATTAATTTAACTCTAATATCACAAATATAGCAATGTCAGTGGTTCAGTCAGGCAGTCCACAGAAATCTTTTGCTCAATTCTAGAGGATGAATTGTCATGAAAGCATACACATTCACAGTCCCCAGAGGATAAACTTCAATCACTTTGGTGATCAGGTCAAAACATTTCTCCAAGACTTTGGTTTATGATAAAAAAAACTAATGACACACCCATCAGCCTCAGCTGTACTACTTGTGGTGGACGTGGATTTCAGTTATCGTAGATATCAAAGTGAAATTTCAAGTCCAACATGGACACGACTGGGCACACGGCCCAAGTCTGGCCCATATACTTCCACATCAGAACTGTTGTATTTTCTGACAGCTGCAAGATTTTCTGTATGTGAGTCAGAATAAGTCCAGATGTGGAATCAGGATGTACCATCTAACACCTTCAGCACAAAAGAAACAATTGGCTCACATATTTATTTTGGTATCTGGGTAGTTAATGCTACTATAATCCATATTTTTAAGTTAACAATTAATCAAATGTGTCTGTAACTGGTAACACTAGTGATGAAACCACTGACACTAGTTTCTCTCAGCTCTACAGAGCAATTTATTGTCTTTCAACAATGTTTTGATTTCTTGGTTGCAACTCTCACAGCTCTCATGACCATTGTTTCCACATGCAGGGAGCAATTTTAGACAAAAAGAGCACTGACAAAAACCCACTTTGTTCTAATATTTGCCCAGAATCAAAAGTTAGCAACTAACTGGTGACCATAGTGTGGTGTAATTTAGCATAGCATCTGTACAGCCAGATATTTCCCTCAGGAGTCCATGGAGGGCAACACAGAGGTAGACAGGGCAACTATTGGACTTACATTCATCACGTTGACACAAACACAACCCCAAATGAATGCTAATGATGCCCATGCTCGATGTGTATATAAGCAACTGTTTGTTAACAAGTTTATTAAATAAATAAGTTGATCATTTGAAAGGTAAAAAGCAGAGTGGAAAGAAATGTAGTCACACTCCTTCGCTCGAGTCCACTGTTATATTTTTGACAGTTGTTTAAAACAGAACATAAACAGATGACAGAAAATATCCAGTAAGAATGTGAGACTGTAATTTTATCCATGTAAATATTTTCCCTTTGTTGATTGGTTAACACAGCTCTTGTCCATTCAAACAGATGGTAAAAAGGAACTGAAGCAGGTAAATAAATCTCAAATTAATCTCAGGAGACTCATAATTGGCAGCATCATGAAAACAAATGGATTTACGTGGATCTATACAGTCTGTGACGTGGATAGATGCAGAAAAACTAGTTGAGGTAATTCAGTTTAGACTGAAGAAGAAGAAGAAGAAGAATCCCTTAGAAAAATGCAATAAATGACACCACTGTTGTGACATATACGGCACATATAATGTACACATCTTATTTAAGAGATGGAACAATCATGTAGAGAGCAAAGCTAAACAGTTTTCTCACAGAGCAGTACAACCTTGAAAGCAGATATAGATGCTAATAACAGTGGAAATGAAAATATTCTCTAGAGAATATTTGACACTAGAGATTATTACTTTATTTACCTGTGAATTCACACTTAAAGGAAGTGAAATAAGGGAGAGACACAATGAGGGACAGAAACACATTCAGAGCCTGAAAAAATTACTTCATACAACATGGACTCAAAGAGGACTTAATGGTGAGGAAAGTAATAAACATCTTCAAAAAAAAAAAAAAATCCCACTGTTTCACTGTGAGCATCTGCACGACTGCTGAACAAAACCTCAGACTATCAACCAAACAGCACAGTCTAATCCCATCATACACTCTGTCTTTGAATCCAGTCTTACTCGCACACAGTGTGTCCAGGCTACCGGGCTGGGCCACATCAGAAGGATGCAAAGTCATCCACGCACATGGATGGATAATTACAAAAAACACATTCCTGCTGAAGTGTTATAATAAAATTCACTATGTTTTATGTGTGTGGGTGAGGAGGGGGGTAGTGGTGTCAGGGTTTTGAGGTGTGGGAATATAGGGTTAAAATTTTATTAATTCAAAGATAGGTCACGTTTATGTTCAACGTGGTATCCATACACTTAGAAATTACTATAGTGAAACTTTCATTCAGTGTAATGTCAAGGATGAGAGGAGAGAGTCAGTGCTTTCTCATCAGTTGCTGAATAACTTCAGTCCAGTCCAATGTGCTTTCATTATGGTCCAGGCTTTTGATCACCCATTAATATCCTAACTCAGAGGAATAGTTCCACATTTTGAGACACAATTGCTTGCTTTTCATATTAGAACCATAATGTTGAATCCCACTTTAGCGGAGGTATAAAGATTATTGGCTATGGACAGTTTTAAAAAAAATTGTTTTAGCACCATTGCCTCAGAGTGATCATTTTTGTTTAAAATAAACTGTATTTCTGAATGAATGAATGATAAAATAAGTCACTTGCTCTACAAAAGAGCACTGAATGTCCCTTGGTAAAATACTTTCTCAGAGATGTTTACAACTACAAATGATTTATAGAAACAAGTTAAGAACCTAAAGTTTAGGTGCATAGCAACACATTTATTTATTCATATAAAATTTACAACACATGCTTATTTTTACATAAATAATTTCCTCTTTTGCAACCTGTTTGAACCCAGGTTTTCTTCATGGTCTCATATTATACGTTCCTTGTTCTCACTTTCTCTTCTTTGATTCTTTTCCTTTTGCAGGCTGTTCTGTGTTCCTCCAAGGCAGGAAGTTGTAGGACACCAGAGCTGTGAGGAGGTATGTAGCCATGCCAGTGTATCCTCCCAATACCAGACATAGTGGCTGTGCCAACATGAACAGACAGAACACATTCATTGATGCTCGGTCATCCAGCTCCACCCGATCATCCTGTGTTGCCTTCAGGACTCCAAAAAAATATATCAGAGCCACAGCTGGGTAGAAGGCTAGTTCCACCATGACGATGAGGATGAGGTGCTCTCACGCACTGGAAAACCTTTTGATTTAACATGTACACAGGTTGAAAACTAGTTTGTTAGATCCACTGAAGTGCTGACTGAGATTATTTTCAAAGACACACTCACCTGGATTAGATTTATACACAATCCCAGACAGAAATCCCTCTGAAGTGTGAAGGTGGATCTAACAGGACAGAACAGACATGGACCTTTGATCCTTCATCACAACAGTCCTGTCAAACATTATCCACCAACTGGTCCTTATCAGGATACTGGGCAGTTGTAACCTTAAAGACACAATCTAGTGTCTTTCAAAGCACACTTTCGAGAAAACATTTTTGTCCATGTTACGCTGTCTCTTTGTGTGTATCATATAAAAGCCACAGATGTCATCCATCGTAGAATATGAAAGTGCTTGTGTTAATTGTCACACATTAATAATATGACAAAGCCTCTTTTATTGAGATTGGACTCTTTATTTCGTGTCTGTGTTTTGGTCTGAAATAAGCGCTATTAAACACATGAGAAGGAAAAATATTCTCGACTTTTGTGTCACATCACAAGTATAATAGAGGAGATCAGCATCAGTGGGAGGATAAAAAGATGCAGGCTTTCATTGAGCAATGAGAATCCAGTGAGATTTAAAGCTGCTACATTCATGAATACTTGTTCTCAAAGCTACAAACACACACACAAAAAAAAACATTAATAAAATGAAGCTGTGATATATTTGCAGCCCCCAAGAATAACAGAAGAGCTTCTTTATTTATTCATTTTTGCTGGTGGGTAGAGTTCGAGTGACATTTGGCCTTTTCTATATATCACGCATTCTGCCAATAGCACTGATTTGGATTAAGTTTTGGATTTGTGTGTTTTTAGGGCTTTTAACCCTTGTATACTTGTGAATAACATTTCATGAAGATTTGGAATAATTTTTAAGTTAGCAAAATGTGCTTATTTGCTTTCTTGCCTGGATTTAGATGAGGAGATTGATACCACTCTCATGTCTCTATATCTGATGAGAAGCTAAGACCAGGGTACGATTAGCCTATCTTAGCACAAAGCAAAAAAAAAAAAAAAATTTGTTCAGCAGCACCTCTGACCCATTAAATAGCAATATACAGTACTTGCTGGCACTATTTCACAGTTGAGCTCAGTTAAAAACTGAAATATAAAAACAAATGATGTGGTTTATGTCCCTCTGCTAACTGGAACTGTTTTGATGGATTTTTATTAAACTTTGGGCAGAGCCAGGCTAGCTGTTTCCCCCTGTTTCAAATGTTAAAGCTAAGCTAAGATAAGCAGCTGCTAGTCTCATATTCATTGTGCATGAAATGTTATCGAGCTTAAAGTTAAGTCCCTTAACACATTATTTTAGCTGTGTGTCTTTTTAGTATCTGTCCATCCAGTTTCTGGGCTTTTATCCTGGTCAAGGTCACAGAAAGTCAGGACACAATCCAAGCATTGCAAGCAGCATAGATACACTCTTGACAGGCTGCCAGTCACATCTGTTTCTGCAGTAGGATATTACAAATGTAACAGTATTTGTTGTTTTTTTTTGAGACATACGGACAAGATATTGGTCCAATAAAATGTATGATAATTAATAATAATAAATTACACATATTTGTTCTAATGGTATCTATTAGTCATAGTTACTTTGTTTCATTTAATTAAGGTTATAACCATAGTCTCAAATGGGCTTTCAGAGGCTCCATCATTTAATAAAGGCTATGTGTAATTATGCCATCATCCAGGGTGTTGACATTGAGCAGCTAGAGAGCAGAGTGCTCCCTCTGAATGTTTTTAAAAAGTCCCAGGAGCAAACTGCCTGTGAGGAATTCTTTGCTACTCAGTGGCAGCATCATTTCCACTTTATTCTCAGCATTTAAACTTAGCCATGACATGTACTTATTCTACTAAAGAGCCAAACCTACTCAACATATGCTTCATTAGTAAAAAGATTGGGCAACAGGACATCCGGGCTGCTTCCCTGGAGGGCTGAAAATGTTTATCGCAGCAGAAAAACGACTATACCATCAAAACTTTTGGATACTACTCATCTGATTATGGAAACTGCAAGTGTTGACTCAAGAAGTTCAAAATCAGTTTGACTGTGTATCTGCTGTCGATCTGCTTAGGAAAAATGTAGTTATTTTTATTATTATATTGCTGCCAGCAGACTCCCGTTCTTTGACTCCCCACTGCTGCAGCCTGAGGGAGCACTGGGCCACTAGCCAGTCAATCAGCCACCTGGGCTGCAGTGGCCTTCCATAAATACTGTATATGTGTGTGTGTCCATCTATGGTTCTTTCTCTTTATTCGTCAGTGTCAGAGCAATCATTCATTGAGGATTTCTCATGGATGTTTGCCACCTCAGGAGAGGTTTGATTCCAGATTAAACCACTGGGCCACAGAGCAGGATTACACTGTGGGTGGGAACATGTGGCCCTTTTGAACTGGTGTTTATCAAACCCCCAATGTCTCTGCAGGGTAAAAGTGAGGTACCCAGAGAGAAAGACAAAGTCTCAGTGGTCAGATTAAATCCAGCTCAGTCAGGAATTAGAGCTCATTGGTGGTACCAAATGATAATAGTAAAAGCTGAGTTACTGCATTGGGAAGTCTGCTCATGGTGCTGTTTTGAGGACACCACTGTTAGTCAGACACTGTGAGTTGTTTGTAATGATAAACAGTTTTTGCAGTGGGAGATTTCACTACATCATCCACATTTTTTGAGGGATTCTGTATCTTGTAATTGAAACTCTGGGTTTGCTGTATTAGGCAAATATATTCTAGTCTTAAACTTGGATATGGTTACTGAAGATGTCTTGGGGCAGGAGATTAAGAAAAAAGGCAATTCTTGAATTTTAAGCTTCAGTGCCTCATGATGTTAAAATAATCTTATTTTTTGAGGTATTCTCTTTGCTTCAACATGCGTCAGTTGGTTAGAGAAAGTCCCTACATTTCATTGAAGCACTCCTGAAAAAACCAAATGAATATTGAGAATGAGTATGAATCTATTGAGAAAGAGTAATTAAACTCTTTATTTAAGATGCAACATTATAATACTCCACCCTGTTATACATGGTGGTTTTTGAGCTTTCTTTTGTTGGAGAAATTAATATTTTTTATCTATTGTGAATATAGAAATGCTTTTTCTCCTTGGTTGTGAAGTAGTAATGTCATCTGTATTTAGACAGTTACAATGAGAATAACAGCAACAATTGTCCACTAAGCGTGTGTCCAAAGTGGATGACAGAAGTGGAAAAAAAAAAACTTTACAGCACAGCAGATAGAAAGGGCAACTGCACTGCCATCAACTTACTAATCCTTTTCATTACCTCCACCAACAACCACAATGTTAAATTTGTTGACAATGTAGTCAGCTGAGGTTACGTTTTAAAAATCCTGCATTTTAAAAATGTGCATCACAGACTTGCTGAAAATATCAACAGATTCCCTAATGAACTACTATTTGGTGACCACTTGTTTTTGGGAACGAGCCTGAGGTTAGACATCCAAAATATATTAATGAAGAGATATTGTTGTATTTCTTTTTGAAATAAATGAAAGGAGCAAACAAATGTTTTTTTATTTTCAAGGTTGAAAAAAAAAACAGCACACATTTTGTTGTAAAGAACGTCACTTGCTTGACAGAGCATTTGTCTGTTTTTGTATAATCGCTTCCAGAAAGGCGATATTTTTGGACAGCATGACGCAAGTAAGCATAAACACAGTAATTAGTGCTTAGGAAACTGCAGGAAGCTGAGAGAATAGGATGGAGACGGAGGACAAGGGACATTTGAATCCCCTATGGTGTTATTAATGTCACCAGCAGTACAAAGCATTGACCACCTCCTGGTCCATCACAATTGGCTGGTAATAGCATTTAAAGGAGATATCCAGTGTTTTGCAGGCGTTCGATATTGATCATTCAGCAGGTGCTCACCTTAAGACATTCAGAAATAAACACAACACAGTTTTTGTTTCTTAGGAACTGACACCAATATTTTCAATTCATCAACATTCATCAGAAGAAAAAAAAAACTCTCCAACAGTTTTATTCTTTTTTGTTTATCACAGAGCAAATATAGAGATATACATTTTAGTCTGCTGGCAATTTTATTGCAGATCATCTGATGCTGCGAGACAAAAAGTGAATATATCCAAATTGACCTTTTCTGTCAACTAGGCTTTTTAACACAGCAAAATTTCCAGTTAGTATTCATACATTTTTCTGCATTAATTATTTTCATTGTTGGATGGACTGCTGCTTGTTAAAGAGCTGATCTTACTGTGGGAGCCTCAACAACAACAACATTACAACCTTGATGGATAAAACTCTATGGATTTTTATACCATCAGGTTTAAAATTACACTTAACGTGCTGTATGAAGATATGACAGAGGCCTTCAACATTACTTAGTTTAAAAATCTGTTTATCAATTTTCAGGGGGAAGAATATATTACTCAGTGTCCACAGCAGCCCCCTGAGTTGGAGGGGATATGAGTAAAATACTTACATTTCTGATGCTGCAGGTTATATCTTATATCTCAGCAAAATAGCTGTTGTGGGTCATCTTCCTCCCCTTCCTCTGTTTTTTTTTTTTCCTCTGGCCTTGCTCCTGCCAACCCACTCCTTGGAACATCTGCAATAACGTGCTCACCCACACTAAACAGCAAGCCCTTAAAATACATGAATCATCCTGGAGAGAAAAGGGGGTGTGTGTTGATGTAGATGTGTCCCTCTTTATCTCTGTTTATGGGTGGTTATGTGACATATGAGAAAATAATTTGTATTTACATGTGCCCATATGTCTGAAAGAAAGATTATGTGTGTATGTGGATGTGTGTGTGTTCTTGATCCTCAGCTGCAGAGTTGTGTGGGCAGAAGCATCCTGTGTCGGGGTAAATTGATTTCCAGAATCCAGATGCTAGGTGCTCTATGCAGGAAAGAGCTGTATGCTTCTGCAGCCATTTATGAAAGGAGGTAAAATGGTTTATAGCTGTGTGTGTCACTGTGTATGTGATGTGCATGTGAAAGTGAGTAAGAGGGAATAGAGAGACAGCCAGACACAGAGTGATACAGGAAAAATGATGTCTCTGTTTGCATGGTGACCAAAAAGTGAAAACTGTAGCTTTAAAAGTTTAATGAAAGTGATTTTGCTCCTGATGCAACCAGTGGTGTATGATGAAACAGTTGGTTATTTGCTTATTTGTGACTTCTGGTGTTTATGTGTATTTCATATGTGTAAGAGAGATGTAGAGCATGAGACCGAGATCAAACAGTGACGGATAAAACACACACACACACACACACACACACACACACACACACACACACACAAACGCATGCACGCATGCACACAGACACACACACATGCTGCCTGCATTTAGGAGCCATACTTATCCAAAAATGACAAACCCATCACTTTCTTGGCAGGCAGCTGCACCAGTTTAGCATATTCATTACAATGTGGTTTACAGGGCAGGTTTTAGCTGCATACAACAGGCTAATGATGGATGGTGGCCATTAAATCTCTATGTAATTCCCTCCCTGTAATTAATATTGATTTTGAATCAGCCAGCATGAACACATTTTAATTGGTAACTGCATTTCTTAAAATGTGTGCATGTCTCTTCTGTGACAGAAAACCCCAGACAATAGGGAAGGAAAAACAGTTTTGACCTATTTACATCTTCAACTTAAAATCCATTTAGATTCAACATCTTTGGTAGAATGTACAATTACTGCTAAGTGAGTTTAAAGGCTGAATCAGTTCATTAAAACTTTGCTGTTTTTTTCCCACCATAACTGAGTTGGATGGTTTCTTATGGGAGCTGTCCAGTGCTGAGGTGCTGAAATCTTTTGTCTTTTTTCCCCCTCGCCAAGTGGCTCCAGAGCAGCAGTTTATAAACCTCCTTGGCATGTGTCCCACTGAAACGGAAAAACTGAAGACTTGAGGCCTCTGGCCATAGACGGAGAGCAGCTGAAGCCACCTAACCACCCCAATCAGATTGGTGGTACAAAATGGTCCGATCATCCTTGAAAAGCGCAAAGAGAAGCCTAAGAAGGATATATTTCAAATGTCATCCTGTAAACCGTGTTGAGACCCCTTCGGTTTATTCAACCTGGTGGTTGGGAGCCACTGCTCGGCAACATTATGACACGCTCATCTTTATTTTATCGTTATGAAATATGAAGGTTTCCACGCTAGATGTTTCTACAGTCAAAGTCTTCAATATTAAATAGCATCAGTGCGTAATCCCATTACCATGATTTTCCCTCTCTCTCCCTCCCTCTCTCTCTCTCTCTCTCTCTCTCTCTCTCTTTCTCTCTCTCCGTGACTTGTACACAGAGGATGTTGCAGGGTGACAGCAGCAGCACTGGGGCATGGGCAGGGTTGCCAGCACTTGAGTGTAATTCAGTGTGGGAGGAGGATGGGTGGGTTTGAGAGTATCTTGTCTTTTTTCTTCACACGCTCTGCTGTGCGCACAGTGTGAAGGCAAAGCGCAGAAAGCAGTCCACCTCTCCATGTGATGTGCAGCCGCTCGGTGAGGGCGCGACAGTGATTTCATTTACCGTCCCCGCATTTCTCATCGTTCTTTTTTTTTCTTTTTCTTTTTAACTTACGCTGCATGGACAGTTAACCAAGTTCGCCTCTGCCTTGTGCGGGTGTCCACTCACTCCGTGCTCCTTCCCTCCTCCCTCCTCTCCAGCTTCAACATTTGTGAAGTGGCTGCCTCACCCGGTCGGAGCGGAGGCCGTTTGGTCTCTGATCTGGTCTGTGGAGTCACCGGAGACTCGACGCGCTCCGTCGGGGCCAGGCTGTGCGCGTCTCGGATCAGACCCGAACCTCCCCAAGCTCTGACGATGGAGATGATGGAGGGAGACGTTATGGACAAGCTGGAGGACATGTCATCGGTGTACGACTTCGACCCGATCACCGGCAACATCCCTGCCACCAAAGTGGAGATCACCGTCTCCTGCAGGTGAGTTGAAGCGGAGCGCGTCCGCGGTCAGGAAAGTTCGGCGCGAAGCCTGCGTGTTCGAAAAGTTGTGAAGGCGCCCCACCCTTTCTGAAGGGTTTAGTTAGGACTGTTCAGGGAGAGTGTGATCCACAAGCCACACAATTCAGACAACCACAGTCTTTTATCGAATAAATGCACAAAACATTTTGTTAGGGGGGGAGAAACAGTAGATTCTGGGTGGGGGCAGGAACTTGGATTTTCTTGTTATGTCAGGAAAGTTAATAGAGTCTTAAGACTCTTTACTTAAAGCTTTGCGATGTTTTGTGTTTACCAGAAAGCTTTGTGTGTTTTTGGATCAAGCTTCCGAGAGACGATATGTACAGTATTTGATATGGATATCTTCTGGTGATTCACACCAACTATTGTCAGATACAAAAGAAGAAAAGACTCCAAGTCATGGACAACATGTAACTAATATATAGCCCCTATACTGTTCCATAATACAGTGTAACTCCCACTCATGTTCGAAGTATCAAAGCTACTGTCCAAAACAGACAGAGAGTATCATCATCTAGGGCTTCGAGCAAGTGACTGGCCTTAGTTTTGTCTCTTTTTTATAGGAGCCTATAGCCTCATGGTGGTGCGTATTTATTAGACACATCTTTTGCTCCAACATCATTTCAGGCAGAAACCTCTTTCAGAGCTGCTTCTCCTCCTCCTCCTCCTCCTCCCCCTCCTCTATCCTCCTCCTCTCTTGCGTTCCTCACAATGTACTGGATGTTAAAGATTCAAAGGTTTACATCATATTCACGCAGTGCCTGTGTCCCTGGCCTCAATCTTAGTCTCATTCTTTATTAATTCCCAGTACAAAGGTATTTCCTTTTCAATAAGTGTAAAAGAAATCCGCCTTCGCCAAATGGATCTACCCACAGCGCGAGTTCAATGAGAATAAGCAGTCACACCTCTTCCCATTAGGAAAGGTTTTCAAGTCAAGGCTTTCAACGCCTCTCGCCTCTCAGACATACAGCGGGGGAAAAAAACACACGTACACACAGACACACGTCTCGGGTCTTTGATGCTGGGTTCTAGGCTGGTGAGCCATCGAAGCAGAGTGAGTTTGAGCTATAACAAGCTGTGTGTGCATTATTGATGGACTCTCTGGCGTTCAGAGAAGCTCGCTGCCACATCTCTCGGCTCAGAGTTGAGAAAAAAAAAAAAAGAAAAAAGAAAAAAAAAAGGAAAGAAACCCTGGCAAGAAAGGAGTGTGTTTCAATTTACTGTGCTAACAATAGTTTGCTTGGTTGTGCAGGAAATGGTGGGCGATAGTGGAGGATCAGTTTAGATGGAGAAAGGCAAGTGTTGTAGTTGTTTATGGATTTGGGTTTTTTTTTGTGGGGGGGTTCATCTTGTAACGATGAGACAATTGGGATTAAATGCCTCAATGACGCGCAATTAAGCACCATTCAGGTAAATGATGAGTCCTATTATGACAACTCTCTGCGTTTTTGCAAATTATTCCTCTGACAACGTGTGCACGCGTGTTGGAAAAAGAGACCAGTGGTGCAGATACCTCCTACCAGAAAGAAGGTGAGTTTGAGAAGAAGAAAAGCATGAAGCATTGCCTTTCTACTGCACTGCCACTTATGTGTGTGTGTGTGAGTGTGTGTGTGAGAGAGAGAGAACTGAAGTATCAAAGCCAGCAAGAGAGGCTGAGAGTTCATCTTACAAAAGCACAGACTACAGTTGATCCATGCAAGATTCAGACTTTCAATGAAATGTAAGTAATTATAAGGCAGGTTGAATGGAATATATATGTAACACATTCTGAACAAGCTTGCTGATTAGTGGGTGGGTTCACTCTGATCATGCTTGACACATGGCCTAATGAGCTGTATGGACTACCGAAGTGTGCAAAAGGTGGCTCCTCTCACAACCTTACTGGCCCAATTTTCCTGCATGCACTTGAGTTCATATGATGTTGTAATAAATATTTAATACTAGGCTACTGTATTAGTCCCTTCTGAAACAGAATAATTCAGCAGTTAAATCTTTCTGTCACATTCAAACACTTGCAATAGCAGTTCAAGGCCTCACAAATCCTTTAAATCCTTTGTACAGATGTTGTGTGAGTCAGATTCCTATTCAAGATAAGAGGCTCCCTGTTGGGTCTTCTTCGCTTTTCTCCCTTTGTCACCATGTACAGTACACGTACTCTCTAAAACCTCCAAATCATGATGATAGCTGTTCCCTCTGGGGTAATACCCCTTATTACAGGCTACACCCCCTGCTTTTGACAACATATTATTATCAGGACCAATGACACATGTATGGGGGTGGGCGGGCGATGGATCAGTAAAATAGGGGGGAAATGATAGGAATTGGTTTGTCTATCACTCAGGGAGGGAAGAAGAATTAAGGATTTGCTGGCAGGAAGCTGCAAACAGTGATTAATGAAAATCGTGTTCTTTTGGATTTATTCTGCAGTAATTATTTATATTTTCTACGATGGCCGTGCATGAAGAAATACATTTTACCCCAAGCCTCACCAAGTGGTTTTAGCTGCTTAACCTCAACCATACTATCTATTTGAACAGACAGTCCTTGAGATACGTCTGTCACCATGTTCAGATTTCTCACTGTGCGTCATTTCCAGCACATTTGTTTTGTGGGAAAGCTTGGCCTTCAGGAGCTGTGTCAGAGATAGAAAAACTGGTGAAACAGTTTGAAACAACAGCAAGAAAAAAATCCAACTGTTGGTTTTTCGTCAAATGGTGTTATAACTACCATGGGGCTTGTCAGTCAAAGGTATACTTCCTGGGGGAGAAATATAGGGAGAGGGGTACAGCTGGCATGTCGACAAGAAAGCGAGAGGTGTAATTCTTACAGCAACAAACTCCAGTCGTAGTGGACTGTTTAGACCTTTGCTTCTTATCTCACCAGTTCCATTCACATCTGCCCTACCATTTCTGCTCCAGTCAATTCAAACAATATAAAGAGGTACTTATGTGTCTAATGTGGTCCACGGCATTTATCAGTGCCTCCAGTCAGCTGAGGAGGGACTCCCTGACTTGAGTATTGAAGAGTAGGTCAGTCAATGGAGGAGCATTGGCTAATGATGAACAGTGACCTCACCTGGCATTTTTAGCTGTTGCGTTGCTGTGAGGTGGAGCCTGCACAGCCAGTGTATAAAAATTCACAGATTTACCAACTGTGAACTTTCTAAAGCCGGTATTTCACTTCCACCCAACTGGACCAGGTCACAGTTTGTGCATCTGTTGAATTATCATTTCATTTGAGTCACAGAATTGAGCATCTGCTTTTCCAAAAAAATAAATACCCAGCAATCTTTGAAGAACCCAGAAGGATGTTAAACAACAGTTGCAGTTGTTCTGAAAAGTATTTACAGAATCCCCAAAGAGTCTTCTAACCATCTGTATCAGAAAATATCCTGTCTGCTGCATGATGAATAAGGTTTTCCATCTGTTTCCCAATTTCCAAGTCTTGATGGATGTCATTGCTGGTTTTGTACACCATAAGAAAATTTGAATGACATTATTACCTCAACCAAGGGCGTCATGTTTTCACCTGTCTATTTACTTGTCAGTAGGCTTATGCAAACTGAACCGCACCAAAGAAGCCATTACATTTTGGGGCAGCTCTGGATCATTTACTATGAAATAGAATCTGGTTGATGTTGCTGGATGCTGGTGCAGGTCAAGAAATAAACATGATAGTGAAATGTTATGATATGTAATTTGGGGAATGACATTAATCAGAGTTGCAGCTTTGGAAACTATTTTTTTTTTTGAGCAGCAGACGACTGTTTCAAGGTTCAGAAAAATTACCTTTAAAATTGAGTTGAGTTTTATTAAATGACCCATTGACTTATTCAGAGATTGTGAGGTATTTATTTTTCAGAAAGAAATATGTTTGCTTGGTGACTTCAACATAATGATAAGACCCAAAGAGGCACAAACTGGGGCTTGGCTAGACCAGACCAGTTAATATCAAAATCAGGGGTCGACAAAAGCTTTTGCTCTAATAGCCACTTGCTGGTGAAAGAGATTTAGACTCAGCTTAAATGGTTTAATCTGAAACTAGTTTTAAATCATGGCAAGAGATGCATGATTTGGAATTTTTAACTGTTTTGAACAAGACAAACATTTTATTAGTTGTGTAAGAATAATGTTGCTTGCATCTCTGCCCTTATATGTATGTGCAGTGGTGATGGGAAACAAATGGTGTCAACAACAAGCAACTGGTTAAAGTTCAGGCTGACTGAACGCAGAGCAGAGAGGACCAATTACACTATTAACGGATTATCCTGTTTTTGAGAGTGACACCTAATCTAAGAACTTCAATAAGGTAAAGATGGATCTTGTAGCTGCTTTTTTAAAAAATTCTAACTAGCTTGAGGTAAAGATAATTAGTGGGGATGTGGGATTTTGGAGCTTGTTTCCTGAGTGCAGGCATTGCATGTGATCCAATGATTAAATTCCTCTGTTAAATTGTGGATGGTCTGCATTTGCATACAGATTTATGCCTATGAGAATCCTGGTTCCACCATCTGATATATCCTTGTCTGGATCTAGGACAGATATGAAAGCATCTCACACAATCTAACAGTGTAGTAAAGACCAAGGAAGATCTGAGGGCAAAGCTGATACTTATCATCCCTTGCTTGCTCACATCACATCTCTCTAGGTTTGAGCACTTTGGTGTGAGTATGTGCTGCGCCACAAGCATCATCAAAGCTAATGAACTGTAACCAGAATATTTTGGATAATGCATGAACTCTTTGCAAATCACAATATAATTATCCTGCAGATGACCCAACCAAAATCAAAATTACGATAAACCTCTTTCTCTCTCTCTCTTTCTCCCTCTCTCTCTTACATGCACATGCTAACAGTAATTTTGTTGCACAACAGAATGGGCACAGTGCCTGATATCACACTGCCTAACTGACTTATGCTAGTTAGGGAAAATTAGGTGTGGAGTGAGAGATAGAGGTGGAGAGAGAGGAGAAAAACTAGTGTGCATGGTGAAAGAGCAGATAAACAAAGACTGAAAAGACACACTGAGACAAGAAAACATTGAGGTAGGCATGCCCGTCAGTGCACAGTAACTAAAGGACAGGGAAGTGAACTCATTAAGAAATGCAAATAAGAGAGTGGTGTGTTTAGAGAGAAAATAAGAAGCTACAGTGAGAGGGATTTAGTTTTATTACCATGAACAGCACAGGGGCTGCAGGAGCGTCTCAGTTATTTATGTGATGCAACGTTTCTGTGAAATGTAAGCAAGCAGTAAATGAGAGGAAATAAGAATAATGAGACTTGCAAAATAAACACCCAGGTGTGAAAGGGAATGAATTACGTAAACTTGCATTGACCGATTTTTTTAGGGGCAGTGGGAAAAAGCACTATAACTTGTCATCACAACACAAGTTCATACTGTGGCCTTGTAAGTAAATGGTTGCTTACACATCCAGTTATGAACAACATTGTCATTTGTAGTTGTGTTTCTGGCCATGTGGTCAATTCAAGGCCAACATTCACTCTCTTTTAGATGTGTTACTGGGAAATATTTGGCTATTTAGTTGTTAACCAGTTAGTGTCTAAAAAGCGCTTTAAAAATAAAACGCTGTCGTCTGTTTTGCACTTAAAAAATTTGAAAATTGGAAGAACAAAGTTGGTACTGTTGTTTAAATGGCATATTAATTGTGTGACTTTCATCAAGTACTTATCACTGCTTATTTATTAAGCAGCTAAAAACGCACATGTCTACATCTGATGCGTCAAGCGTCCTTTTTTTGCACAGCACAAAGCCTGTGCTGTTTATAGCGGGTTTGTCCCTCAAAATTTGTAGTAGCCTCTTTTTTGAAACACATTATCCTTCATTTCAGATGAAAGTCGATAAAAATTGTTTTCTCCATTTATTGTTCCACAGTCAACATAAGTGATAACTGCCATAGTCAGAGTTCATCAGCTGTAACTAGCTAGATAATTACATGTGGGTTGGTTGGGTTTTTTGATGATATCATGACAACTCAAGGTGAAGTAATGCTGTTGGAAAAAAACCTGGGCTAGGTTTTACAAGTTCCAGTTGAAATGTTGACATTTTAATTATCTGTGCCATCAAAATACATGGAAATATGTGTAAATATTATCTAACTACTGCGGATTCGAGTCAGTTAGTGATAGTAAAATAAAAATGAAAGACCAGGAAGATGTTATTTAGAGTCTCTAACTATAGAAACATACTTGAATAAACAACATGAAAGTTAGTTTATACTTTTTTTTTTTTTATTTGAATGACCATTTAATGTAGTAAGTTAGTTAGTAGTAGTTGTTTTTGGAAAAAAAAGAAAAAAGGCAAACCTGACCGTCCTTTAGATACAGAGTGTTGGAAACTCAGAAGCTGCTGGTATGATTTGACTTTAGTAGTCAATGGCTTCCAAAAATATCTCAAATAAAGTTATATATACATTTTCCATAGAGTTCCCAATGTAATTTCTAAAGCTTTAACATTCTATTAATATATTGGAAATATGATATAATTATCAAAACTGATAAGAACAAATGTATCAACAAATATATCAGTTAAGTTATTGTGACAAGACAAAACAGAGCTGCATAGGTAAAATAAAAAACCTTCCCTCTTCCTCTAGTGAAGTGAAAATATTTCAAAATTAAAATGGGGGCCCCTTTTACTTCTTGAAGTGATTGCTTTATAAACTGTAGAGTTATAAAGATGGAGAAACGCCTGCAACACTGATGAGTCTGCTTTCTGACTCTGACCTTCTATACAAGCCTGGCCTCTTTGGGGCCACTACACAAAATCTAGTGATAACTGTTCACAGCCTTTCTGTTTCACCTCTTCTGCTTTGCTGGTAGCTGTTTTTGCAGACAGCAGCATGAGTGTGTGAAAAGGCTGTTTTGGAAAGAAGCAGTTTGCCACAGCAATGTGGTCCATTTGGGAGACAAATTAAAAGACTTTATGAAGCCTAGAAGCAGTGCCCATTAAATATGCATCAGAGTTGTTGTTTCTGCTTACAAAACATTTTTTTCTGTTTCTGCCCAGGAGACGGCATTGATCTACAGAAAGCATATTCTATGTTGGCATGTTTTTGTGGCATTGTTTGAATTCAAAAGGACACTTAGATGCCGTTACAGCATGAAACACTCTCTTTTCCTGACCTAGCAGAACCAATCAATTATTTTCTGCCCTCTTACTCACTAGCACCTTGGATGAGTGCATTGCAGACAGCAAACATCATTTCTGAGCACCATTTACTATCTTTCACAGTTCAGTGATACTTTGTGCCTTAGTAATTTCATTTTTTCAACACATTCTCATTTTCAAGTCCTGACATACAGATGTGTGGTCAACCTTTTTTTAACGAATGAACCACTTTACTTATTAATGACAGTGGATTGGTTGTGGTGGACAGTGGGCATAATTGTCACAACAGAGTCATATCTATGCTTCCAATTAGACAACAAAAACACTTTGGTTAAAGTTGGGGATGGATTGTCATGTAGTTTAATACAGAAAAACTTAATTATGACTTCAAAATCAAAGTAACGGCTGGATCACCCATCAACCCAACAACTTTCAACACAACAGAGAATACTGGAAGTCTATTGGACTACCCTGTAAATGTGGGGCCTGTATGTGACGGCTTGGGAGTTAGTGCTTTCTGTACACTGACAGGCAGACTGTGACTAATGCTTTCACTAAATCAATAAAGTGGACTGTGAGCATGCTGAAAAGATTAAATGTGCACATGTCAAGAGCTTATGTCTACTGTTCAGAAGTTTTTTTCCCTTCATCTGTTTGCTTTATATTAACTCAAAAAAGACAAAAAGTCATCCTCCTCTCTCCTGAAAATAAAATTTTTTGGGGGGGTTTCCATTTCATTACCATGACACTAAAAGATGCTGATTTTTATCTGTCACTCCTCACCCGACACCCAATAATCCCCTCCAGCCCTGACAGTAGCACTGTTCAGTTGTCAGCGTCTTCACACAGCAATGGCTATAATCAGCTGTGTCAACTCTGCTGCTGAGAATGAACTGTCTCATTCCTGTAGCCATCAAATTCTTCCATCCTGCACTCTCATATCAAACTCGTATCTTACAGCTCTTAAGCTTTGGGGAGAGACTCTCCATGAATACAAACAAGGTCTGGTGAGGCTGTGGTCGACAGCCACTGAACATAAGTGATGTTAAGTCCAAAGGAAGAAGGGTAACGCTCTCCACGAGTGTTAATGATGGCTCACTGTCATTCTGGCTTTAGTGGCTGAGAGGCTGAAATGGGGCTTTGATCTGTGCTCTCTGGCTGACAGGCTTGCTGGCTGACTGACAAGAGTAGCGGAGTCATGGGAAGACAAAGTCAAATTTATCAGTGAAGGACTGGGGAAGTGGAGGATGACCTAAACTCTCTCTCTCTCTCTCTCTCTGCCCTAAATAACCAAACAGACCAGTAAATACCTTAGAGTTGTGTAAAGGGACCTGTGGCCTCTGTTTGGTGCCATGAAATGTAGCATTTGCCTGTGAGGCAGATGTCTCTGAATGCCTTGTCAAGTTCGGTTTATATGAGCAACATAAACATCACTATAACAACATGAATTTTCACTATGGTCTATAATTTAACACATATGTGGCCGCAGTGTTTCGTTGTTGACAACCTAAGAGGCCAATCTTCAAATAAGTTGTGTTGTTTGTGAAACTGAACCGGGTAGTCTCTATTTCATTTTTTATCACTTCAGTTTGGCATCAAACTTTTATCATCTCTCTTCTTAAGCCCCATGCTATCAGGGATTTTACAGCTAGTTTTATTTTGATGGATGAAGACTACATGGCAAGAGAAAACAAAACGCTAAGGGAGTGTAATTGATGGGTCCATAGAAGCAAAAGGTGCTGAAAAAGACTAAGTAGCATAATTTCATATTGTATGAAGTTCAAATCTTAGTTAGAAGCAGCACTGTGCTGGTATAATAAATTGCAACAAAAAAAAGTTTAAATAATAGTTATACATTTGCACACATACTGATCCTACTGGGAAAGTGAGAACTTTGCATCTTGAGCGTCTTACAGGTCATGGATCAATGATTCATATATGTTTGATCCTCATGTGTGGAATCAGATTTCACCTTAACCATCTGTCTAAATTAGGAGCCATTATTATTATCGTCTGACCAGGGTGTATGCTTGTCTTGGCTCCCTAATAAGCCTTTTATCAAAGTTACACTGGATTGTGGGATTGCTTTCAGACTCTTATTATTGTTATTGTGTAATTGGGCTCCTTTGGCTTTTCAGCAGGAGCTGCTGACAAACCAAACAAAGACAAGAGGCCACACCTCTGCAGGCAGTAAACATTATGGAGCTCACAGCGAATAAGTAATGCCTGTGAAAAAAACAGAAGCTGTATTTATTGGATGACCTGTGTAATGCATAAAGATAATTCCAATTGAGTGATAACAAAAAGCCTAAAGAATTAATTACCATTTTCTCACTTGGAGATATATATTCAACTGGCAGATAGAAGTTTTTAATTTTGAGTTAATACCAAATGATAAACTTATTTTTATGCTCGTTCAGTTTTCACTGTAGGTACACAGAAGGTATCTAGGAGAGACAGATGCACAATCATATAGGTCTCTTCAGTAAGATAATAAGTTGTGTGTGTAAATGTGTGAAATTGCATATAAAAACCTTTTCCAGCAGAAGTATTACAGGGTCATGTTTTCAAATGGTGAATATCTTGTCTCCAAAGTCATATCAAAGACTTACCTGGAAAAGATTTCCTTTTTTTCCTTTTTTTTTTTTTTTTTAATTGGAAGATAAAACATACCCCCCCCCCCCCCCCCCCAAAAAAAAAAAAAAAAAAAAAAAAGAAAAGAAAAACAAAAAGAAAAAACAATACACTGAAACTCTGAGCATCTAAACCTATTCATATAGAGGACAGGTGCATGAGCAGTCATTTACGCTATGTGAATTGCACCCACCATGCAGCAGTAGAAGCATCTGTCCTCAGCATATGTGATGGAGTAATGGGAGCTTAATAGTTCTCAGTCAGAGCTATTGAGGAGGGTGAGTCACAGCTGTGGACAGCTACCATCACCTGGCAATTAGAAAGACAGAGTTTTTTCACTGCAACTATGAGCACATCCATGAGAAGTGATGCATCCTCACTGAATACAATGAAGTCGTTTTTACTTGCAGTTGCTGGTGGAACAACAGCAAGCATGTCTATAGGAGTTAGGACTTTCACGATAAAGTCTCTTTGTAGCGACACACAGCAGTATTAGTTTTCTGTACATATTGCAACTCATCGTGAATTACAAACTTGTTCTGACATATTCATTTGAGGGATCCCTGCAGCAGTTATGGCTTTATTTGTCAAAAGGGAGTACAGGTAAAATTAATTTTAGATGACAACTAATCTTCACATATTGTAACTGTGGAGCCATTAAAGCTGATTTCTTGACACTCTAAACCAAAACCTGAAGATGAATTCTGACAATATAGTCAATCTAACATTTTTATTACACAGTTGAGACTGAGAAATGAATGAAATCAGTCCAATGCTGCCATTGTTTATAATGCTGGTTTTACCGACTGTGGGACAGTCAGCATCTTGTAGTGAGTGATGCATGACTTAGTTCACTCCTCATAGTAGATGTGAGATTGTTTGCCTATTCTGAGCTCACAATGCTATTTCGGCTCTGGCACCCAGCCCCCCAGCGCAGGATGGGATGATTGGGCAAGATGGTCCTATGTGGTACAGCAAAGCTGGAGATGTGTGAAAAGTGTGTGGGTGAGATGACTGGATTTGATTATGGAGCTACCAACGCCCGGAGGGAAAATAGATAATGGATGAGTGAAAAATGTGTGTGTGTGTATGTGCATAGCTTGTTCTCCTGGCTGCATTCATGGGGATGTGATTGCATTTGTGATGGTTTAGGAAAAATATTGTTGTGGACTTTAATTCAAACAAATGACTGTAAGCATAGCTGTATAAACATTTTTTCTGTCAGCTCTCAAGACAACTTAGTTCCCTAGTCAAGGTATTACTGCAGTGATAGCTCTTTTTTAACCTCATAGCCATGGCTGTGGTCCTTTTAACTGTTTTTCTTTTCTCACAGTATCTAAGTCATTAAGAACTTTTGAAGTGTCATTTGTCTTGTTTTAGAGCTTCTGCAATTTGCCCTGGGTTTCCTCTGCAGTTTTTATCCACGCTGCACTGAAATATTGCAACAATAATTGGATAGCTTGCCATTAAATTTTCTACACACATTCATACGTCACAGTAGATTACCAACTTGGGTAAAGCAGGTAACTGTATAAGGGCCTCAGATCTCTTGGGGCCCAAAAGGGCAGGTTCATTTACATAATTAGATTAATTGCAAAATTTGTCAGAAATTCTCCAGGCTGAATATCAACTATTACATATCCACCACTTCCCACCTTTTAGAAGGACACTGTATCTAGTGTTAAGACCCCTTTAGTTTAGATTGTGCTTGTTTGTTGTAAAGCTGTGTTTTATCAAAGTACTTCATTTTTTCTGTCAAGTAATGAACAAGCAGTAAACCATAGGAAAGGTATCAGGGAATTCTTTCCTCACATAAGTACTTTAAAGCAGAAACCAACTATTATTTTCATTATCAGTAGATTTGACACTTACTTCTGTTAGTAAACAATTGATGGATCAGTGTATAAAATATATGAAAATAGTAAAAAAACAACATAATGCCTGAAAAATCCAAGGACATTGATATGACCTTATGTTTACTAGGCTAGAATATTAGGAAACTAACAAATATTCACAAGCTGAGAAGGTTAATCTTGGCATGCTTACCAGACGAGGGATAGTGATAGTGATAGACTTTAATGACTTTAGATGATTACTTTCCTCTCTAGGACCACGCTGAGTTTGTTATGGAATTTAATATTCATGCACCCTGGGATAAATTGTAATGACACGTGTGACCCCTTAACTTTTACTCTAGAACTGTCGTCAGATGTTTTTTTTTAATACCTGCAAGTACCTGCAAAGCTACCGACCTTCAATCAGCCTCGGCTGTACTTTGTATTTGTAAAAATGCTAATGTGTTAAACTAAGGAACTAAACGTGCGAAATGTTACACCTGCCTGTTAGCATTATCATTATTAGCATGCTAACCTTAACTTTTCATTTTTCATATTCATGATGTCAAACTTGACATTAGCATTATTATTATTATTGAATTTTGATCACGTGACTTAACCAAATATCAGTGTGAATGTTGGCGGTAGTAGTCAGCTGCAGGGTTCAATCAGTGTTAACTTTGCTGCACACACAAGTAAGAGCTAAGAGACATTCAACAATATTTTTATACAGCTATTAAGATTGAAGATGTCTACTTAGAAACATGTTTTCTTGCCTGAAAATGCACCCTCACAATGAATTTGAATTGATTTTGGTACCCGACATGGCAACTTGCACTTCAGTAAATCCAATATTAGTGTCCAATGTTGTTGGCAAGTTGCCTGCCGGTAGGATTAGTTTAGACGTTATTCCAGCCTGCTTGCACGTTGTGTGTGCCACAGTTTTCATGATAGCTAGAGTAGCTCATTAGCTAAAGGAACATGTCTTAGGGCCAGGCAGAGGAGGAACATCTGACTGAGAGATCCTCATTCAGCGACCCACTTCACTGAAACAATCACACATTTTGCTGACCTACTTTGAAGCAGTTTTTCAAAAGTTTTTCTCTCAGGATATTATTTTTTACAGTATGGGCTTGGGCTTGCTTTCATTTCCATTTTACTTTTCATCTCAAGATCTTTGCTGCATCGACCCGTGTAAAGATATAAAGGCAGTGTGCTGGACATTTCTTGCCAATTGTCCTTCTTTACCTACAAAATCAATGCCAAATTCTGGGGATAGCATTTGAAAAGTACAATGTTGTTCCTTTACCTTACAGTTTTAAAAACTCAAAAGTCATCACATTTCCAGTCCACAGAAAAAAAGATGATGCAAAATGATCAATGAACCACAGTTGACCAGGATCCTAACCCTACGGTATACACTGCTGCCCGTTACCTGACCTCTGTTGACTTGGGCTATGGTGCAGTCCATGCTGCTGGGGATTTTGTGATGAACCTGAGCTTCCCTGCCAGGCTGCAAGCTTGCTGTGTCTGTCTGACAGGCTGAGCAGGAATCTCCCCAGAGGAAGTCCTGGCCTGAATAATTCAACAGCTGGTGGGAAAAACGATCCTGCTTGGTTCTGCCATTGATCTAATACTACAGCAATGCCAGCACCACGGTTTGGAATAAAGTGATTGAAGAGAGCTTTATTTGTGAATTGCTACTGCTTGCTGTTTCGCTATACAGTAGGTAAAATGTGGATGGAACACCATTTATGAATAATTTAGAATTTACGAAGGTGGATATTTACAACATCATCGTGTATTAAATATTTCTATTAGCCTAGTAATAAATCAAATGGCAAAGAGACAGTGATAAGACAAGAGACAGTGATGAAGGTCTAATAAAGGTTTGTTTGATATATCAACCAGCTTTTAATAAAACTGTTCCGCATGTGCTTTACCCAGAGCTCCTCTGCCTCTCTTACAAGCATATTACCTTCCCTCTTCTACTTCCACATTTCCCATGTCTCTTTCACTGCATTTCCTCTTTTCTCCCTTCCCCATCTGTTTTCTCCTTGTTTTTCCATCTTCCACTATTTTTCAATGCCTCTACCCTCCCCAAATCTTTTTTTACCTTGTTCTTCCCCCATTAACTACCTCCTTCCTCTGTCCTCCACCGCTACCTCCTCACTACAATCCATCCTAGCGTAAATGCCCTTGAGGAAACATTCAGCCTTCTGCTTTCCTTAAGTGACAAATTGACAGTGCTGTATGAAAACCTTATATTTCAAAATGTCAGGCTTTTAGGGGCTAAAAAGTGTGTTTTTAGCCTATTTTTAATACATCTTATTTTTTACTAAAATGCATCTGTAAAGGGTTTGTCAAGTTTAGGATTTGTTAAACATACAAAGATAGAACCTATACTTGAGTGTCAAGGTGCATAGTTATCTTTTGTTGTGACATTTAGCCTTGTTGAAAATTGGTTTAATTACTAAATGTCCTAAAACTCTTCTGAACACGGGCTCCACAAATATTAACTGGTTATTATGGCATTAAAGTTATAACACAAAATTACCATGTCAAGTTTTTGATGAATGGTAGTCGTAAGCCCTGACCTCAGTTACAAACACATTGTTTCTCCTGTGACTGCTCCACAGTAAAAGCCACTAAACCTATGTTTCTCTCTGTGACTAGAGAAGAAAGTGTGTGGGTTGTATTAGCAATGATAAAAGAGAACAGATATGGCATTTGAAAAAAAAAAAAACACAAGACCATCTTGCAATACGATGCAATGCGACACAATGCGACGTCCGTCAACATGTTGATGTTCTGACCCATGAGTGCTTAGAAGTCATTACCACATTATTACATGAGTGCTAAGGGATCATGGGTCAGATCACACCCATCTTTGAACTCAGCCTTCATGTTGATCTCAAACATACAGTAACACCATTACTGTGCAATGTTGTCACATTTTAAAAAGCACTGTGTTGTGTTCAACATGACATGGAATAATGACACATCTTTTGCAGAAACAAGATTTCATTTCATGAAAGTCTTAAGTAGTCTCTATAAAAAACTCCTTTGCTACAATATATATTTGTACTCATGAATGTTGTACATTTCGAGGCCACTTTATTAGGTACGTCTGTGTAATCTAATGCAAATCAGCTCAACAGCGCTGAGGTAAATTCTGGCTTTGCAAAGCTTATGTTTGGACATTTATACTGTCATTGAGGTGTTGTGAATGTGTTTATTGCTGAAGTCTTACTTAGTGGTGGCGTTATACTGGGCTAAACTGTAGTGGATTACATTTAAGGTGTTTATGTTATGTCCACCCAATTGATAAACACAGTAGGGACACAACATTAGAAAATGTTTTGGTATAATGGCTATAATGTAATTTTATACAACAGTAGTAGCTATGACCTCAATAATACATATAGTTGTAAATATAGCTGTACCTAATACACTGGAAGAAACAATATGTATTAACTTGCAGTACATTTTACAAAATCTGTTTTTCTCCATTTCAGTTGTGGGTATTATTCACTCAGTGATTCTGCAGGTGATAAGAACCCACTCCTGCTTTATTATTTTCTACAGTAAAAAAAAAAACAAAAACAAAAAAAAACACACACACACACCTTCCCCCAGTTGTGTTGTGCTGCATTGTGCATTGTGTTCAAGCGAGAGGTCACAAAGCCTGGGCTCTGTGAATACAGTATAGACTCATTCTACACCCACAAACTGTCCTGCTTGCACCAGAAAAATACACCCTCGATGTCAACCTTTAACCCTTGATGAAGGGATAAATTTCACAGTCTTTTCTTGGATGTAAATTTCTAGAGAATACTGTGCTGGAAACATTCACATTTTGTACACAAATGTGGTCCTTGTACAGTGGCCAGCCATAGGAATGTCTGTAAGATTTTGCACCAGCTATGCCACAGTCGCAAAAAATTATCTAACAAGCACAATACAATTCAGTGTGAATAAATACAACATCTGGACTTATTTCACAGGTGAGCGGTAGAAATAAAGTCAAGTTGAAAAATCTATGCGCTTCCAGAGTTTGCTTATTAGCCCATGGCAGATTATTTATGCTGACTTGTACTATTTTCCAAATCAAGAACCCCATCAGCTCAATTTGCATATCTTGCAATGCCTATCAAAAAGAACCACTCATCCCTAGATATTTATCATCCTTTTCTCAGCCCGCACTCATAGCAGTTAGAGTTGGAGAGCTGAGGAACCTCCTGCAGGTTGGTGGGAAGGAGCTGTCTAATTATTGTGGTTTGTGTCAGATCTTTGTAAATAAAGTCAGTCTGTGAGTCTGTCTAACAGGCGCTTGTTTCTTCTCCCTGTGCTAGAGGAACTCCGTTATACTCAGTCTATTTCTGATCTAATCTCTGAGGACTTCATTTTTCTCCTTCACTCTCTCTACTTCCAGCTCCACACACATTCCCTGACGCACATTTTTTTCTCTCCTTTTCTTCTTCTTACATTTGATTTTCTTACATTCCTGCTCTCTTGATTTCACAAATTCCCTTGTGTACAGAGACATACCCAAACCCTGCCCTGCCGCCTCCACACATCTCAGATCTTTTCATAACCTCATTTACATAAGGGAAGTTGTGTTTCAGGAAGTTAGTTTGAAACCCCTTTAGTATTGCCAATCCCTTTGAAATTTATTACATAATGCCTAATGCTAATCTGGTGACACTTTTTAAATATTTCATGTCATGGCTGTAGTTTTATGATGCCACAGTGAAAAGCTGATTCTTGTTCTTAAAGCACATTTAGAACTAAAAAATTTTTTCATCATCATTTTTCTTTTTTCATCATCCTGGTGAACTGTTGGACTTTTTTTCAATGTATCAATTATTTGGCAAGTGTCTACATGTCTTTCTTTTCTGGTTTTGCTCAGCAAAATACTTTGCCCTCAAATGGTTAGAGATTTCTAAGCTACGTTCCTGCTCACAGATATTACTGCTTTGTGGGAGAAGCATTAGGAGATTTCAGTTAACATAACACTGCATTTTACAGTAATTACCTTAGTCTGCAATTCTGCAGACATATTCTCTTTAAAAATCATTTCCAAACTGCTAAGTTAAGAATCTTTACATCAGTTTAACTTTTCTTGGGGTCATTTGAGAATTTCCATGTACCCTTGTGATAAAGCTCTGGAGTTTTGACATGTTTCTGTATTGTTGTAGCGTGTAATTGAAACGTTGAGATTTTGGGTAAGGTTTACTTCTACATTTAGGGCAGGACCATTGTTGTTTTGGGGCTGGTGTATAGGAAGACATATGCTTTGGGGGTTACACTTGACACAGGGTAATAAAGCAATTGCTTTGATGAGATTTTGTTTCAGCAGACCTAGTTTCTAGTACACACAGGTTGAACTGCTGGCTGTTTGGTGGTGTTTGAAGTGTCAGTTCATGTTTTTTCCCCACTTCCTGGTTGACGGTGAGTTTTATATATACATATATAACTTATATTTATCTTAATTGGGCATAAGTCCTTTCTTCTTTTAATGTGTGTGTGTGTGTGTGTGCGCGCGTGTGTCTAAATAAAAACCAGATTCTCTGTGTCACTTGGGCAAAGAGAACTCAATATTTGATTTTGTCTACATATATGCAGAGCTGATGTGAAAATCAAAGGAAGCCCCTCAGATGAATAATGCAGATAAAAAGCAAAACCAGCACAAACCTCAGGAAGAACAAAACACAACTCTGAATCAGTGCCAGTGAAAGTATTCAATCTAGGCAGTGTTTGTGGTGTGGCTTAGTAGAATCACTGGTGTACAGGTGTTCGAAGCATCCTTAGCTAGAGACACACAGTGTGGAACCACGCAATGGCTTTCTTTATCGAAATAGTATTTGAGCATTACAAATGGCTGCTCCTTTACCTTAACTGGAGGTTATCGATAAAAGGAGGGGTCTCCAGTTTAGGAGTCCATTATCACTTATTCAGACATAGTGTTTGCATGGGTTCCTTGCATGGGGGGGTGTATTGGTTAATTGGTGATGCTAAATTGCCCATGGGCGTGAATGTGAATGTGAATGATTGTATGTCTCTATATGTTGGCTCTGTGATGGACTGGTGACCTGCCCAAGTTGTGCTCTGCTCTCTCACCCAGTGTTTGCTGGGAATTGCTCCAGCCGCCCCCACGACACTGTGAGGATAAGTGGTATAGATAATGGATCACTACAATCATTGTGATTCAATTCAGATTTAGTGAGCTGACATGAAATGCTTTTTTTAAGTTCTAGTGTCCAGGTTTCAGAATAGACTTTGATATAATTGAATGACACCAAATGTTTTTAATTATTCAATGGGAGAAGAAAATGACCATTTATAGTAGATAAGAGGTGCACTCTTCACTTTTTCTTGATGCAGTTGTAATTACAACAATGTGTACTGAAACCAAATGTGTCTCATTTTGTTGTTTGTTTTTATAAATTTCTTTAGGGTTAGTAATTTTAGATATGGAGATGCTGGGCTTTTCTTTTACGGTGGTAAACACAATGGTGACCATTATTTATTTGATCTTTGCAACATCCAATGCATACAGTATTCGATACATTAGTGAGACCATGAAATGCACCAAATGGACCAATCAATAGAGATTTTTCTATGCAATATTTAAGAACCACAACAACACAGTGAGATAAGGGGTTTGTCTCACAAAATCACTGCAATAGATGTTGTGCATATAATCTTAGTACATCACCATAGGCTGCTCAACTATCATGCTCTACAGAAAATTGTGTTTATATCTTCGAAAAGGTAAAAAAAAGAAAAGCCCCATCATGGCGCTAACACTCAGAGCGGGCCTTGTAGCATAATACTGCAGCTGGATTGCAGCAGCCTTTATTCCTCAAAGCAGAAAAAAGAGTATGTTCCACCTGGAGACATTAAATGGCTGTGCTGTATTTAATTTAGAGACTGAGACAATTGTTATACACAAATTAACATTATTTACAGAGTGGTACAGCCAGTTTGCTATCTATCTGTCCATTATCTATACTGTTTATCTATCAGGGTTGTGGGGTGGCTGGAGCCAATCCCAGATGACAATGGGCAAGGGCTGGCTACACCCTGGACAGGTTGCCATGCTATAGCAGGGCAGACATATAGAATCATACAATTTACATTCATGCCTACAATTTAAAGTCACCAATTGCATGAATGTTTTAGGACTGTGGGAGAAAACATGAATGTTTTAGGACTGTGAAAGGAAGCTGGAGTACCTGGAGGCGCAGGGAGAATATGCAAACTCCAACCAGAAAGGCCACAGGCCCAGGGTTTGAACACAGAACCTTCTTGCTGTGAGGTGACAGTGCTGTCATCTCTCTCCATTGCACCACCGTGCTACCCCAGTTTGCTATCCATCATTACTAATTTATTTAGACATACACTATTAGAGATATACTAATTGTGCTGTATGTCACATTTTCTGGTCATATTTACACTGTGGACTGAAGCACTACCAGACCAGAAGATCTTAAATCAAACAAACATTGTGTTAATCAAATGTGCAAACATGTGCTTTCATAAATTAAATGCAAAAACTTTTTTTTTTTTTTTTTTGGAATTTGAACTTGTGAATGCTGCCATGTAACTGTGGACTGCGATATAGTGATTTAAACTGGCTGGTTTCATGCTGGCCACATCTAAAAATATATGTGTTGACTGAGTGAATGTTGGAAAATAAAAGAGCAATGGCACAGGGATGAAAGCAATTTGAGCTGCATTTAACATAAGAGATAATGGAGAGACCATTAGCAGGATGATACACAGCCAACAGATAAACAGGAGGTGGAAATGACAGAGACAGAGGGGAGGCAGTGGTGGGTGACATACAGATTGGGCTGATTCATTTTAGAACAGTGTGCAGGAAAAAAACATGAACTAAATTGGGAGAGAGAGGGAGAAGAGGAGGAAAATGCTTCTATAACTGTTTGAATTTTTGCATGGTTGAGTGATAATGTCGGCACAGTATACACACACGTGCACACTGAACTGAAAAATGCAAATTGTGAATATTGCTGTTATTCTAATAAGCAAAGCAACTACTATAAAAACTAACTAGGACCCTATGATGCTCAATCTCAGACTAACTAACTATTTGATTTCAGGGGGATCAGGAATGTTAAAATATTACTAAATTTCAGGTTGCAGTGTTTTGTACTATAAAATACTTCAGTGAGTAGACAAGAATAATATATTACTGCTCCTTAAATACATTAAAAGAAAATGATTTAATCCTATATCATTAAGAACCACCTAGGGTTATTTTAGTTAGACAGGAAGAGGTGACCATGTCTGTGTCTTCAGTGAGACATTGAATCCCAAAATAAATCAGATTTTTGTAGTGTTGCTATGTGTCATCTACTCAGGTGGAAATCCAAGGGAAATCTTTAATTTGCCTCTCCAACACAGACACATGCAGGCAGGTAGGTGTTTTTTAAAAAAATCATTGACATTTACTTGTTTGTTCAAATTAATATTTTCCATAAAAATTCTCTTTGATTTCTTCTCATTTGTGTTGATAGGCTACAAGGATGATGTGAGGCATGTAGAGCCGGCAGATCTAAATATATAAATAGAAAAAATGAAAGGTCAGGTCCCACACTATCTTTATTAGGATTCATGGATGATTTTTATACAAGTGAGAAAAATAGCAGCCTCCTCTGCATTTACTTCTTAATGGAGGAAAAGGGAAAATGAGGCTTCTGTTTTCACTGTTTTTTGAGTTTCTGGCTTGTTATATATATATTATTATTGTATTATTATATTGTTCCATTGGCTTCTATAACTATCAACAGCATTTCTTTCATGGTTCTTTTTGAGAAAAAACAAACAAACAAACAAAAAAACAAAACAGAGCATCCTCCTGGGGTTTTCTATCAATTTTAGATATATCAGCATCTACTTCAGCACCTGCAATAGGAAACTGAAACCTACATGAAGTTAAACAATGATTTGTGGGCATAGAAAACAGCTATGTTGAGAAAAAGCTAAGAGTGCAGCAGTGTGGATACTAATGCTGCCTTTAAATGGAACTCAAGAGCTTGTGTATACGACATGGGAAGTTGTGTACGTGCCGTGCTTGGCTTTAGTCGTGAAAACACAGATTTTGTGCTAGGAAAAGCCCTTCATGGTTTTTGTACTAAATGGGATTTACTGGGTGTTGTCAGTGTGTATACTAGAAACACAGGGGCATAATTGGTACAAACTTGCTTGTGGTTTATTCCAAACTTAATTTTGAACAGTTGTATTTGCTTGTACCAGTGAGTTTTTACACCTATAATGACAGTCAGTGACTTATTAGTCACAGGGTTTTTGAGATCATGATACAGCAATTTACAAAATTTATGTTGTGTAATTTTGGCAGAGACATTAACTTGAGGATTCATTCGAACAGTAACAATGAAGCAGAAATAAATAGGGATTTCTGCATCACATTTTGCTGGATGGAAAGAGTCCAAATGTAACTAAACACATATTTGGATAAGGGCTGAATAAATTAAACTGAACAAAACAACCAATTACAACAACAATACTTTCTTGAAACATTTTTGCATACGGGCATGATAAACTGAAAACAGAAAGATGTTTTTCCAAATTCCCTTTCAATATTTCTGATTAGGATGAAATGACTTTTAAAGTCAGAGTGCAAGTCTGTGCTCTGATTTATTAATTTAATAATCCTTCTTTCGTAGTGCCTATTTCATTATTCTTTTCAATTTAGATCAAACTGCACTTTTTCCTGGTATCTGCTGCTTATGTTTTAAATACTACAACACTTCAATCACAGTCATTACAACCGTCAGAGACATGAGCTGGTGTTTTCTTTGTAACTTTGATGAAAATCATCAGGTTTCAGAATTTCAAGTTTTTTTTTTTTTTTTTTTTAATCAGTGTCTCACCTTGCTCTACAAATCTATGGAAGGGAGAGGGGAGGAAATACAGGAGCAAAGAAAAGATCAAAACAGATTGAGGCTGATGAAAGAACACAGCAGAAGATTTATGACAACAAAAACTGCAGAAGAAAATGAAAGAAGAAAGAGACAGGAGTCCGAGAAGCCAGCAGGCTTTGGCATTTTGAGTGAGGGCTCTCATGTCACTGTAGTGACCGAGTGAGCAAAAGAAAACAAGAAGGGTAATAGTGTTGGGTACACACTGGCCTTTGGCAGGCATTATGAAAAGGTCAAGCAAGCATGATGGAGGTGTAACATGAGCACTCAAAAACACAGGCGGAGGTTGAGAGATTAAGAAAAATAAATGTATAGACAATGCATTAAAGTAGTGTAAAGCTCAGGAAGAGACAGTAAGGTAGAGTAAGAAAATGCACAAAAAACAGTGAGCGAGGAAAAAACATAAAAGAGAGTTCCCCTGCCAACCTCTGTTATCATGTGTGATGGCAGTTGGCCAGACACAGCCAAAGAAAGAATGTAATAGACATGTCAGGTGAGCCAAGAATCCGAGAGACTGGAAATCTTTTTCAGCCTGATGCACTGGGAATGAATTTCGTGCCGTCTTAGAAAAGTATTTACATGGTAGTTTCCTTTGCACAAGCTCTGGTACAAACAGACTTCGATTTTTTTTGGAATTTGCATTATCAAATAGATCAAATCAAAGTTAAACACAGCAAGAAATACTGGAAGCCATGCCTTCTGTCTCACACACATTCATTTCATTCAACACACTGATGAAGGATCCAACTGAAATTTACAAAATTTCCCTGCAGTTATCATCAGACATCAAAGTAACACCAGACAGATGTTGGACTCTAATGTCAGACAGACAAGTGAAATTTTAGTTGTAAATAAAAAATGAGGTTGACGTCAAAACTCTGTGTTGGCTAATTGACATTGTGACGTTTAGCACATATTTGGACGGCGTTGCACTTTTTTACGACTGCAATGTCGGTATATGTCAAGGTGGTGTTGACATGAGATATTTGGAAAATTAAAACCATTTAAATATTATTGTCACCTATGTTAAATTAATGTTAGCATTAGAGGTTGTGCTGAGATTACATTTTGGTCACCTGATATCATAGCCTACATTCAATCATATCAATATATGCACATTAAACTCTCAGAGTAAAATATATTTTGAAAATCTTTTAAAAGCATTGTCATTACCTTCACAAAATCAAACTCAATTTAACATAAAACCAGTCAAACTACAGTTTGAGTGCCCACCTTATAGCTTTGAACAATGCATTGTGTTGATGCATTAAGCAGGCTTATTGGTGAAGTTCAACACAGCAATATTATAGTCAAAAAGAAACTGTTACAATGTCACAGAATGACCCCCTTTGTACATTTGCTTCTGTACAATCCAGAAAGCCTGTTCCACTCTTAATGCACCACACACTTCAAAAGCGGTGAACAATTCACCACCAGAAGACCAAAAGTGATTAACTGCTCTGTGGTGTCTCAGTTAAAAGACTCATGTATCTCTGAGCCTACTAGTCTTACATTGAATTACAATGATATATCTAAGGGCTTGTCAGGCAAACCAGTACAATGAAAGGTCTTGTATGTTTTGTGAAAATAGTTCAAAATAGTTGTGTAATGAAGGATCAGAAAGCCACTAAGAAGACTTGAGGGACAGGTTGAATAAATCCTCTAAAATTAATGAAGAAAAATGCAACCCATAAAATAACAGATGAGATTCCTCTGAGCAGTGTATGATCTGAGCTTATTGTCTTATCTTCTACATGTCATTCTTTTCATGTGAGAAGCACATATTAGCATAGAGAAAATAATTTCACAAAAGACCACATTTCACAGATTGACAGAGACGGTAGGGTGGAGTGGGACAGATAGGCGGAGGAGCTCACAGTGTGAAAGAGACCATTAACAATGACCTTTTTGGTGATGTCTTGCAAGCATATCATTTTCTGCTTCCAGCCTTTCGTGGAAATTAAAGACTGCAGGCACTAATCAAACTTCAGGTTCAGAAGACTTCTTTAGAAATGTGATCTGTAATAGTTGACCTATACCTATACTTATGACTACTGACAATAACTGTCAGTTACTAACAAAAATAATTAGTCATGGAATTAGTGGTACTAATTACAATTTCAGCTCACTGACATATTTTTAAACCTACATGTCCCCAGAGACCACCATGCATGATTAAGTGGAATAAACAGTCAAATCCATGCCCCAAAATGGAGAATTGTTCCAAAGATCAATGTTTGTTATCTTGTGTTAATATGAAACATGTTAAGTTGAACATTACATGGCATTGAAAAGAGGGTGTATGGTGGGTGTTTCTAGGGCAGAGAATGAGCTCAGCTTTCAGACATGCTGTTAATCAGACTACCATTGTTTTCTGCATGAGATGCTTGCTAGCCAGCTGAGTTGGTATCTGTGAATGTATAAATGAGCATGTTTGTACCTGCAGATTTTAAAAAATGAGACACACAAGAGACAAAAAAAAAAAAAAAATGTGATTGCTCTGTGGTTTCATGCTTGAGTACTCTACAGAACTTGATCTATGTTATTATCGCCAACCAAGCAGTAAAACTAACTTTAAGTAGCATGCAATCATTGATTAAAACCCAAACCAAATAGGAATATTGATTTGAACTTCGGTTGCATGTGTAGGGCAGTCATCACAGTACTGTAGTTAGGTTGCTGTTTTCCTGTACTGGACTACATAAAGGTTTAGAGTACTCAAACACAAAGGGCAGTTCTGACAGTTGCATTGTGGAATACACAGGATTAGTTATATCACTTCATTTATGCACCCTACATTTGTGATTAAAGCTCCTTCCAAGCCAAGCTCCACCCACAAAGGTGCTTTCACTTACTTTGGCTGATGAGACCTTTTCTGTTTCGTCGCACCTATTAGGTAATGGATCACTTTTACCTTTCTTATTGGTATGTAGTGCTTTGCGACCTCCTAGCTCAATGTAGCTCCACCTAACATTAACCATTGAATATGGTTTCTTGACTTTGTACTTGTTCTCTATGGTGTAGTAGAGTTTGGCATATTTCTGAACCCAGCCTTAGACAGATAAAGTAATAACTAAGCCCAACACGAACCCAAACATTAACAATTCAGCTTTTTTCTGAACCTGGCTGGGTAACCATCCTCGATGGTGGAACGCCTTAGAGAGAGGCAACTGGCAGCTGCTGTCAATCAAACACAGACATGCCCCTCCAGTTGCTGAGATGGAGACGGAGACAAAAATGAGGAGAGATCAATTCTCATACTTACCCAAAGGCTTGTCAACATTTTAATGATGAAAAACTATAACTTTTTGGCTACAAAAAGGGCTGACTACATTTGATCTTAGTTGGACTTTAACCGAGGAAACCATTGTTTAATTTCTCCTTGCAACCGGCATTGTTGTTTTTTGACCAAAACTTACTATGCCTTTATTGCTGTAACCATGACAATAAAGCTCCACTAACCGAGCGATATATCATTTTGTTTAAGAAGCTGACAGCAGAGCAAAACCACTATTAAAGATTGATGTTGAATGTTTTCCCTCTTTTGTTGAATTTTGGATCACATTTAATTTAGAGTTACATTGCCCCGTACCATTGTATGTTTTTCTCTTTTTTTAATTTCCTTGAGCAATTTGCAAGGAGTCATGGTAGGCTTTGATGCAGAGTGTGGTAGTGAAGAGTCTGCGCAGAGGTGAGAGGAGGACACTTTACAGAAACAAGTTTTATATGCTTCGTCGTCAGTCAGAGAGAGATTGAGTGGAGGTTGACAGAGGAAGAAGAAATGTAGCACAACAATAACCCTGCTGGTAGAGTTACCATGAATCTACAAAAAAAGGAATTAAAAAAAGCAGAATCACGTAAGTCAAATAATAAACACACTAAAAAGCAAAAGTGAAACCAGAGACTGTTTACTGCAAACAGTTTTGGTCAGTTTCTACCATATACAATATATTAATGATACTGAAGCACGGATTTGAATTATGTAGTCAATCATGGTGTTTAAACTATAGTCACGTATGGACGCATGCTCAAAAGTCAAACCATACTTGGGTAAAAGTGAAATGATTGAGTTGGGGAAAAAACGTCATCCCTTAAGACCTGATATTGATTTGTCAGCATGAGTAATGATCATTTTTCTGGTTCTATTTTCCAGAAATCTACTGGACAAAGACACATTTTCCAAGTCAGATCCATGTGAGTATGTTGCACAAGCTGAGTCCCTGTCAGTGTGATCTTTGTATGTTTTTGTAGACGTGTTGCTCTGTGATTTGGGAAATCCTTGTTTTGCTCTAACTGTAGTGGCTGTTTGTTTACTTTACTGGAGCTAAAACCCTCACGTTCATTTTCCATTTTGCATCCGCCTTCATTTCCCTGATTCTGATTCTGATTCATTCACTTCATTTTTATTTCTTTTGAAGTATTTCACCTCTTTTTGTCTATCTGGTACTTTCTCACAGTATGTGTGCTCTATACACAAGGCGTGGAAACCAAACAATGGAGAGAGGTGAGTACACATACACACACACACACACACACACACACACATGCACACACACACACACATACACATAAAAAGAAGAAAGGACTTAAACCCAATTAAGCTCTTGCTGGGCACACTATGTGCTTGTGTGTGTGTGTTTGTGTGTGTTTATGACAGGACATTCTAGTTGAGACATTTTTGACTGTGAACATTCAGTAGTCGACTTTAACACTTCATTAAAGCGGTTCTGCTATCAGTTGTCTGAAAATGCCAGGAAATGTTCTCTAATTGGAGACTTCAACCACCAAAGAAAAACCATACGATGTAATGATCAATATGTTGACATTTTGGAGACTAAACAGCACACTGGGGAGGCATTAAGTCAGCTCTTACTGTGCCTTGTTTGGTTTAGTCCGTGCAGCATTACCATCAATTCTCTCTGTTAATCATCAGTCCATTCTGTCTGTCCAATAACTATTTTCTTCTGCAAGTAAAATAATTATTAAATTATATAAAGTGAATAAATGCGATGGGGCATTAATAAAACTACTATTAGAGGTGAAACCTGTACCTTTTCTTTACAATAATGTTCTCTCCATCTATGAGAATTATGTCCCAGATTGAGCTTGTATGGAAAATGGCCATTTATTTGTATAAGTCTTTGCAAAACTAATATGGCAGACAATACTTTTGTTTTTAGAGGATTGGTAACAAACCCTTTAAAAGGCCTATTAAAAACACACTGGAGGGCCACGCTGGATAACATGGTCCCATTAACACAGCCACTGTAGTTTATTTTGGGCCACATACACCTTACTGCTACTGTAAATATTCAGTAGGACAGTTGATTTGTCTTAATCCATAAAAGAATGTAGTTCCCAACAAATACACTATTGTATTCCCTCCTGTTTGAATAATGTAGCCATAAAACTGGAAATTACAAAGCATTAAAAAAAATTAAACAACATATTTTCCACCCCTACTAAAGATTTATGCCTTTAGTAGCAAGTAATTGGCTTGAGACTAAGGAAGGAAAGATAGAGTGTCCTCAGACATGGCCTGGCACATTTTGGTCTTTTAATGGGATTTGTTAGTGACAAAAATATATAGTAGTATCACCAGCCTCAGTGCTTTAAAATAATGAGCTACAAAATGTTTTTCAGAGCTGATAAAGCCATTGACATAAAACATAAATGAAAGGATAAAATGGGACGTCATTTAATAATGGTGGGAATAAGAGAGTCAAACATTATTAGTGATGTTTCTGGCTAGCTCTCCTCAGGGAAGTAAATTTTTCAACTCTGTCAACCAAGACACCAAAAGACAATCAACTTTTCTCAGTAGCAGAGAATGGCGAAAACCATGATAAACATATTAAATATGACATTTGCTAGTTTGTGTTTCTTTTGCTTGAGCCCATATGATTGTTTTTGTATCTGTGAGTAATTGAACTGTTTTTATTTTATGTGCATCTATTTGTAAATTTGTGTTTCTATATTTCTATGCTTATGTACGTGTTCCCATAACAGACTATAGACACCTTTGGTGTCAGCCCCCATGTTTGACATGCCTCCAAGTTTACAGACTTGGTCCGCTGTGGATGTATAATGGAATCGAATTTAATAGAAATCGCATGTATTTATATAGTAAGATGACCCTCATCTGCTGCTCGTGTCTTTACCCACTCATAACAGATGGCTGTGTGGGCTCTCATTCAAATGTAGCTGAGAAACTGCGGGGGACTCTGTTATGAGTGTGTGTTTGAGAGAAAATGTGTGTGCATATGTGTATATGCTTGATGCATAAAATGTATGTGTATGTAGAGACACTACCGTTAGAAAAAACTTCTTTGCAATTCTCTCAAAAGGCACTTTGTTCTTTGACTTTGACAGTCACTGAGTGTAAGACAGGCTGTTAATCCAATCAAGCATACGAAACATAATTAATTTAATGAGCTTTTCACTTTTATTTTCGAGCCAAATGATACTTCATTCTGTCATGTTCACTGATTTTGGTCTAAAAATAGAAACCAGCCCACTCCTCACGGACATAAACCATCACATCCACCATCATATTGTTAAGAAGGGGGGTGTTGATGCCGCTCCAGGTGACGCTGTGTGAGTGAGACTGAACACTCCCATACCTCAGATAGACCAAGCTAAACCAGACAGGTGACTCACTCTCTCTACATAACAGTTCCTGACAGGACCCTGTAGCAAAGCGGTCAGTATTTATTGTGAAAGGGATCATATCTGTCTTGTTAATATCGTTTATGCTCTCTGTTAAAGGTTTGATTCAAAAATCTTTACTATAACTAATTCATTTTTTTTTACTTAACTGTGAAGGATCACAAACCTATGTCATATGAATGCTGTTGTCTTCTTTGTTGCTTACATTCAGTCTCAGACTTGGGGTGATTGGTGGAGTTTTTCCTGGTCTGGAGGTTGTTTTCCCCAAAAGCTGTTTGGTGAAGTGTGAAAGTTGCTGGTCTCAATCTATGAAGCTGGTAGCTGAACAACTTGACTTCTTATCATTATGTACAATAGTTTATTTTTTGATAATAACCTACAGCGGTGACAGGTGTGAAAAGGTCACAGGGAATGTTTACCAGGGATACAGCTGGGTGACTGAAGAATTTCAGGTGTCATTGAGGGCTGCAAACATAACCTGGGTGATAAAAGAAAAAAAGAGATTAAAGAGCAAAAACCCACAAGACTAAACTCAGAGGAAATGAAAGAGTCCAGCTCCAGAAACACACTCACTCTAGCACACTCCCTTGATCTAGGTGGTAAACCCCACCAAAAGAGGAGAAATGCAACTTGTCTTCAAATTTTGTGTCTTCCTTGCTGGATGGTGTGTCAGATGTGATGTGTTAGCAGCAGGTACGGATGACCTGGGCTTAGTGTTAGAGGATTCACCGAGGCTAAAAGTAACTGCTGGATGGTCTGTTCCCACAAATGTTAAATACAAAAGGGGTAATGTGTGGGTGTGGAGGATTCTGACTTGTTTGAAGAGCCCTTGGATGGGACTGATGACTGAGTAACAAGAGTAAAATAATGAATAATGTTTTCAAGTTAGTACCTGTTGTCATCACGTCCAGTTACCTGGTGAACTGACCTCTGCAAAGCTCAATTGTACAGGAAACACTGCAGTTGTTAGATCTTTACAGATTTCTTTGGTCTTTATAAGATGATATGTGATGATGCTTTGTTATTTTCTTGTTCAGGAAATTCAGAAAGCACATTATTACATTCATAAACTTGTACATGCCATTTTAAGCCTTTTCTTTTTGCAATGATTATGTTTTGACTCAACATTTTGTTTTTGGGTCATGTGAGTTGCAGTTGCAACTGTGTCCACATCCCAAAGTGGCCTCACAGCCCAGTGCTGAACCTGGGAGCTTAAAAATCCTCATAAATTTACTTATTTTTTGCAGCACAAGTAGTTACTCAAGTCCAACAAATTCCAACTTGCACTACAGCCTAACTACATAGGCTTATCTCAGTGCAGTGCAGCAAATCCAAACCACATACACAACAATGGTGAAAAGCTGTTTTTCATGTATATACTGCTTTAATGACAGAGCAAGAGAGAGCGAGAGGATGGTACTAATTTACAGTGGCATCATGGAGATGTGACATGTCTGACCTTTTTCCTCTTTCCTCCAATTTGCTTGTGACACCAGATTCTACCACATACTCTCAGTTTAGTGCTCTTTGTGACGGCATGGGGCTTTACCAATGTGTATGTGTGTGTGTGTGTGTGTGTGTGTGTGTGTGTGTGTGTGTGTGTGTGTGTGTGTGTGTGTGTTTCTGTGCGCTATTTATTATGTTTACACGTATCCAGTCCACAATCACAGCTCCGGCTCAAAGCGCTAACAAACTTTGGGATTTATTTTCCCATTAAGCCACGCAACACTTGTGATGTGTGTGAGAAAGAAATGATTTTGGCTCGTTCTCCTTAAACTGACACTTAATGCTCTATCATTCCTGGAGGGTTCAGTACCCATGTGTGTTTCTCTCTCTGTTTTGGGGAATTCTTAAACACTCCCCTGAATTTTTCACTGAAGGTAAAACAGAAAAAAAGCTAAGACCAATTCACACTACCGTCATTTACCTCTCTCTGTGAGAACACAAGACTCCACCAAGCTCATTATATCGGCACTGTGTTACCATCTACTGAACATGTCAGAGGGAGAATAAAAATCCATATTCACCAGAGAGCTACAGGGCACTCAGATGACACAAATCTCTGGTGGTGGTCTGTGTGTGCTCCAGGGAAAAAGATAATGAAACCTTCGAAACAAGAAACTCACAAAGATAATGAAGATTTTGATTCATTTGTTGTCACTGTTCTCCTGTGCTTGGCCCTTTATTCAACACCATGCTGTCACGCACAGTGTATGTGTCTATGTTTTAAGTATATGTTCACATTTTTCTGCCACTGTAGCCTCTATTGTATCTGTTGCTAGCCAGAAGAGTGCTGTTTTCCATACGTAGTGTGTATATGTGTGTGCGTGTGTGTGAGTGTGTGTGTGTGTGTGTGTGTGTGTGTGTGTGTACCAATGTTGATGGTGCAGGTCAGGGACATCATACCAGATTCTCATTAGCTAGCTCCAGAAGCCCAGCAGTATCTAATGAACTCTGCAGCGCTGTATTGTCTCTTCGACTCAGCAGGGAAATCACATTATGGAGCCCATCTTTGCCATTACTTGTCTTTTTGCTAACATGTGCTCACAGCCTCATCAACACCTCAGGGTCTTTTCAAAAGTCTGGGTGGCTCACAGATTCAACATCCGTTCTCTACTTTTCCCCTTCTCCAGTGTTAAATTTAGATCTTCAAAGAGAGAAAAATGTAACCTTTAAAACACAAAGTTCAAAGAGGTACTGAGTTTTGTGTAACAGCACAGAAAGTGTATGGAATTATATCAGCTGACTTGTTCTAATTGCCCACAATTTATTGTACTTGTTGTTTTTACAGTATTGATTAAAAAGCAAGGTCTGCTCATAGATCCACCTACAGTACCTTAACAACATTACGGAAACACTAGATCGACTCCTTCGTGCAAATGGCTTCCTTAACATTGATTGAAGTTGAAGTGTTTGGCAGCTTTCCAATAGAACAGAGCATGTTTGGCTCAAGCACCGTTGTGCATTGTTCTTTATCATAGACTGGAGGCAATCTCAATAAATTTAAACTCTGATTAGAATTAGTGTGTAGATTGAATCATTACTAGAGGAGTTGTAACAAAATTAGTGAGGGATTACGATAAATATTCATTCATTAATTCTGGTTTAATTTGTATCAATTAGTTGTAAATACAGCCAAGAAGCCTGGTTTCAAAATCAAAAATTTCATTATTTTAGTTTCTATTGTACTCAGATGGCTCATAAATCTGTTTATTAATTTAGAATAAAACCAATCCATCCTTAATAAAGCTGTGTTTAATATGATTGCCTTAAGTGGTGACACAGAAAAAGGGCACTCTTTGTAATTTTACACATCACAGCTGGTCAGCGCTGCTGTGGAAACAGATGTATAATGTCTTCTGTGGCTCTGGAAGTTTTATTTCCAGTAATAACTAAAAAAAGAGACATCACTTGGGCTTACACTAAACATTTATACCAGAAACAAACTGGGATAGTTCAACCCTGTCTTGTAGAAATCCTAGAAATGTCATTATATACAACTTAACTGTTACAAGAAATATGCTTTTTAGGAAACATAATTGTGGACTGGATTATGTTCAAAGGCTATCTATGTTTTTAATAAATGAGATTCGTATCTAAAGTCACATCAGTGATGTAAGACACAAAAGCACTTTATTTAACAATTTATTGATTAATTCATTATCCATACATACAGGGTCCCTCCCAGGTGAGAGAACAGGGGTCATCAGTCCATCGTAGGGCAGCTATATAGAGATAATAGCTCTTATATTCATGCTTACAGGCAATTTTAGAATCACCAATCAACATGTTTTAGGACTGTGGGAGGAAGGTGGAGAACCTGGAAGTAGGCAGCACAAGCACAGGGAGAACATGTAAACTCCACACAGAGAAGGCCACAGGCTGTTTTGGTTGTGCTGTGAAACATAACCATAAAAAAGTTTAATAATGCTCTATTTACAACAAGTGGATATTGCACTGCATGATAGAATATTTTACAGCTATATTCAGTATCAACGCATTTGTAACTTGCCAAAGAGGTAAATTAACAACATATCCTTACATTAATAGAAAATGTGAGCCGATCACAGTTTTATTATCTACAAAACGTATTCCTGTTGCGATTTTGTTGTAAATAAATGGAATTTCTATGAGACTATGAGAGTTGAAAAGATGTTGGCATATAAGAGTCAAGGAAGGACAAAGATTTTATTGTTTAAAGATTTATTTATACATATTGAAATGTAGGAACCAGTGTTTTTGGAGTTTGATCCATTCTAGGGAATAGAAGTTAGGATATCTAAGCCGCTTTTTAGATCTGCCTCTAGTGAGCTCCCTCACTTAATGAATTACAATATTGAAGTGCACATTTAAGCCAGATAGTAGTTTAGCCCAGAACTACCTGTTAGTCTCTGCATCTCTCTGGTCATAGAGTTGTTAGCAAAGCATGAGTAAGAGTAGAAGAAGGGTATGCTTAAAATAAATTATTGTATGTTGTCTGACAATGTTGGAAGGCAAAAGAGGACCAAGCTGCTATGATAGGTAAGGGCAAGATACAATAAAAGTTCAAAAGGTCAAAGGTAAATGGTCAAACACTCGGCCAAGTGAAGTGGGCATGGTTGTTGAATCATAACGATGCCCTCAGTAAATGCCTAACAATAGTAGCATACACTGTGGCATGGTACAGTTCACAGTGTTGATGTCCTCCTTTTATTCACCAACTGCTTTCATCTGATGGTATTTTATTTGTGTATGTGCCAAACCTGTGTTTAATATAAATCTCTATATAACCAAAAAGTCCAAAAAGGAGTATTTGGTTGAATAAAAGTATTTCCAAGTGGCTTTAAATGAATCATGTACATACTGAATCTGGTATAATATGGTATACTGTATGCATGTGTTGTTGTTGGGTCTTTCTCAATGTTTTCTCTGGCATTTTCCCTGCATTTGGCACTTTGGGAGTGAGAATCCCACTAATTAGGAAGCTTTAATCACAGCCTTTCTCTTCCTCTCCCTTCCCCCTCTTTTCCCACTCCCACTCTCCCCCCTCCTTTTCTGTCTAAACCCTAAACTCCAATTTGCCCATTTTTCTAGCCCCCTGTTTCTCTACACTTCTGCCCATGTTGTTTTTCTTGGTCTCTTTTTCTCTATACATTTTCCTCATCTCTTCCCTCTGTGGAGTTGATCAGTGAGTTACCCTGCTGTAATTAATGTGAGTCAGGAGTGAGGATCAAGGAACCAGGAAACACACCTATGGCTTCCTCTGCACAGCAGCAGCTCATGAAAGAGTTTCTATTAATCAGCCCTCTGCCAAAGTATGTGTTAATAAGGGAGAAAAAAAGGGAGAAAATATGCATACAGCCATGATCTGTATTTATTTTTCTAAGTGTTTTGTTCTCTTACTCTTTATTTTAACATTCCTCTCTCCTGACCTCCATCTTTCTTTCTCCTTCTACAGTTTGGCAGAACGGAGGTGATAGATAACACCTTGAATCCAGACTTTGTTAGAAAGTATATCTTGGACTACTTTTTTGAGGAGAAGCAGAACCTTCGCTTCGACTTGTGAGTGATTTCCTTTGAAGTCGTATCATCACTGTATTTTGTCTCCTGCCCTCTGTCCTCTTTCACTGTGATGTGTTTTCTTCTCCCTCTGATCTGAGCTGATTGAGAGCCCTGCTGTTAGTTAGCTCAGTCTGAAGAACATGACCCTTCACTAAAGCCTGCCCCCGTTCAGCAATTAGGTTTGAACTCAAACACAGTATAGCAACTGAGTAACTCAGCATTGTTTTCCTTTGCAACAACACAAAAGCATAAATTTAATCTCTGTGTTGCTTCTCAGGATGTATTGATGTGATTACATTTGAAATTTTATGTGTAGTATTTTATTAGATATTATGACATATTATATGAACTAGTACCTTTTACCTGCAATACATGTACAATGCTACATTTTTCCCAGTATATGGAGCTTTGGCCTCAACCCTCACACCTAAATCCATCAGGAAACACAATCACGTACCTGTAGTTTGTGTCACACTTAGCATGGGTCATGCAGTAAACATATTTGTGTAATTAATTATGATAATCTGTATAATAATAATAAATAATAATAATAAATGAAATAGAACAAGTGGCACAATAAACTTTAATTATTTTTTTCCACTTTCCTTTGTATGAATTAGTAGTGGAATTCAGACTGACTACAGACTACAACATCAAACATCTGAATTGCAGTAGTTTTTCTCCCTTTAATGGATCTGTAATAAAATTCTGTGGATCTGAGCTAATCTCAGACTTCGAGTACCTTAATCAGCTGCACGTTAGAATTTCTGATGAAACAAGCAGAAAACGAAGTTATACAACATTATCCTGTTGAATAACTTCAGATTCCCGCTGTCTTCTGCCTGCTGCTTACTCTGTAATTGGAAGCACCAGCAGAGTGGGTCATGAACCCACTCTTGGATTTTTCTGGATTTATCCTCTTTTCTCTGAAAAGCATAAGTTTTTTTTTTTTTTTTTTAAACTTTGTTATGCGTGTAAAGCAAATCAGTAACAGTCTGCTTTGTTTAAACAATAATAAAGAGAAACACATAAACATTATGCGGGGAGACATGAGGAAGATGACGGCTGATCACTAACACCCCCCCCCCTTCTCTTTTCTGCCTTTCATTGATAATTTCTCAGTTCAACTGAATCTCTTATGTTAACATTATCATTCTGCCAGCCTCTTAGAAGCTGGACATGCAATGTCCTGTATGTTGTTCAGCCCATCCATGGATTTGAATGACTATACATTTGACAAATGTTTCCTCAAACCTTTTTCCAGCAAAAGGAGCCTTTATATCCTCAGCTACACCATCAAATAATATAGAAATAACCCTTATGATCTGAGCTTTCATTTCAATCAATAATTGGAGAAAAACAACACTGTATTTTGTGCAGACTGTAAAAATTACTGCTTTAATTTTAACTCCATTTCTGTCTAATTGTGCCTGATTGATCTCTAGGAGAACAAGATCTATCGTTTCATCAGAGGTTTAATCTTAGTACATCACATTGCTCCATTTCCCTCACTTTCATTTCATTTATATTCACATGCAAATCAGACCAGGTCCACGACTCATTATTATGGAAGAGCAGAAAAGGTTGTTGAACCCCTGCCCACTTACTTTGCCTCAAAGATAGCAACATCTGAAAACACACTCCTGATCCTGTCCTCTTGGCCCATTTTGAATCTTGCACATCTCTCTTCTTTTATCTATTTTATCTTTCACAAAGTCCACTCACCTTTTTATATTCAAAGTTTAAATTTGGCATTTCCTGTATTATTCTGCCATGCATTTTTCTCTGTTTTGATTATTTACAAACAAACAAAATCTGAAAAGGCAACATAAGAGAGTGTAGTGTACTGAGCATATATCTTTTCATCTCCTGCTGATGACAAATCACCAGGATTTGTTGTAAATTTTTATTATTAAATTATTAATCAAATGTCCTCACTCAGATAACAATATCCTCTACTCTTTCTGAAGTAAAATGGCTTTGCTGCTTTTACTTTGTTTCCTTTCAGGTATGATGTGGACTCCAAAAGTCCAGACCTGTCCAAACATGTGAGTGCACGAGCTTATTTTAACCCTGAACCACTGATAAATGGAGGCCAGTCTTGAGAAAAATCAGAATTATTGGCTTGAATAACTCTGAAAATGAAAAAACAAAATACTGCTTCATGGAACATAATATTTGAGGTGGTTGGAGACTGGCCAAACTGTTTTTATCAGTGGTCTAATGGTGGCAATGATTATGTTTTTTGTTTCTGTATGTTTTAAATGGTTGTTGTAAGCTGCATGATTTTTCTTTGATGAAATAAAGCAAACCCTTTCCATTGCCTGATCACTGAAATGTTCAAATACAATTTTTTTGTTTTTTTGTCTTAAACAGCAGTTATCTATGTCTTAATTGTGTTATAAAAGCAATTCCTATTTCCATGTATTTTGATTTGATTAAGTATTATACAGTCTCATTTTTCTTTGTTGTAGTAGTGGCACTGCAGTGATGGGAATTGTGCGGTAACTTGCTGTATAATTAATCACATAAACACAATGCTTTTTACCATTAGTTTCCATTTGTAACTAATGTAACTAATATGTAATAAATTACATTGTATGTGTTTCACAAATGAAAGTTGTTTTTTATCCATAAGACTGGAAACTATGGCGACAGAAAGCATTGAGAAAACTGTCATCAAAACAATCAGCTTTGATGATTATTTGATGTATTTGGACAACCCGGGTTTGCATTTTTTCATCACCTGCTTTAATTACAACTGTGTGCTTAGGTCCCACTTTCTGGCACAGCTTGTGTTGCCATCCCGCTCTCACTTTGTCATCTTGAACAGTGCTAGCAGTGCTAGGTTTTTGGTGTACTGTTGTTTTCTTGGTATATGATGTGCTCTGTCGTTATTGTTGTTGCTGCTGCTCAACCTTTCTGGAAGCCTGCAGAACTCAACGTAGGTCCCAGCATCTCTCTCACTTATGACACTGCATGGCTGCTGTCTCTCACATAAGCAATCCTTCTCTCAGGAGGAAGGATGGTGTCACTGATCATAATGAAACAACTGAGAGCCAAGCCAAGCTATCTGTGCAGCTCTTAACATCACTGCAGTCTAAAATGGCTCCACAACATGACAAGAAATGTGGACTTTCAGGCAGTTTTTGTCGCATGTACTTGTAACATGATGAAGATGGTGAGATTTCCCAGGCTCTTCCTTGTAACAGTGAGTGGAATTATTGGCCATAACAAACTAGAAACTCACTGAAATGAAACACACTATAGCATGATGTTGAATTATTTATTGTGTGCTGTCTGCCAAACCTAAAGTTAAGAACTTTTGGTTTGGATTGTCACACATCCAGACTGTGTTTAGTTCAAAAGGGACTATTTTATTATGAAACTGACTGAAACATTTTTTGGCTGTCTTGTCAAAAAAAAAAAAAAATGCTGGATGACAAGTAAAAAGAGATGATTATATATGAAGTCATGTTTCTCTCTAAAAAGTGTCCGCATCACTGCATCATGCAGCTGTGAATCATGTTCATTTTCGTTGTTCATGGTGCTTTGAATCCCTCCATCTTCTCATGTGTGTCTCTCATCATCACAATTTAAACCAGTGGTTCCCAACAGGTGGGTTATGGTCCAAAAGTGGGCCAAAATAAAGAAAAAAAGGAAGAAAGGAAAACTTTACTGAAATACAGCAAAGCTCAGGAACAGTTCTTTTATTTCGGATACAATTACCTGTTTCCTTGTGGAGAGGAAGACAACATAAAACTTTAGAGTAAAGGTAACCTATTGATACTGATATTGTGTGAAACTGTGTCAAATTGAGCCTTAAACAAATTGAGCCTTAAACCCCAGTCTTATTTATTTTTATTTTAATTTAGGGAAATAAAATTTGAGGATAGCATAGATACAATGGAACTGACCAGGTGTTCAGTAGGGCTGACCCTGGATTGGGATTTTCAGAGTAAACTCTGGGGTGAGGTAATTTTGAGATCTGCCTCAGTGTATAAAGTTGACAGCCTGCCCTGCTGTTGCTGCTGTGTAGCTTCGCATACAATGATGTAGCAAATGAAAATGCATGGATTCGACTGACACGGCACATCAACTCTGGACCTTGCGGCTGATGACTCGAAAACATTGACTTTTAGGGGGCAACCTCAGCTCTAAGTGGGCAAACACGTGACCCATGATCGAATGTCTCAGGGAACATTTGAATCCTGAGGCGAGACCAGTTGGGAAGCACTGTTTTAAACCACGTGTACCTAGACTTCATGGTTAGAGCAACATTTGAGTTCAGTTCAATAAGTTTGCTTCATATTTCACACCCAAGCTGGATATGACATCACAGGTAGTTTGGCTCTGAGGAAAAGGAGAGGACAGTTTTTGTCTCACAGCTGACGGAAGCCATCAAATCTTTATGCTCAACATAAATTATAATATGGTGGTGTGACCACAATCAATCATTATTTTTTAAAAAAACAAAATATGCTTCACCAAAGAACCCCCACCATTTCTTTTGGCTAAACACGTGGATGCACAGGCCAGATTTGAGGAGCATGACCGAACAAGCTTCTTTGGAGGAGGCAGATTTCTGATTTGCATGGGTTCCAGTGGTAGAAGAATGAGAAGAATATTTCTGGGCTAAGTTTTCAAGCCAATACAATACCCTAACATTTATTCATCGTCATCTTTCTACTATACACACGCCAACCTTTCCTTCCTTCCTTCCTTCCTTCCTTCCTTCCTTCCTTCCTTCCTTCCTTCCTTCCTTCCTTCCTTCCTTTCCTTTCCAGGACTTTCTGGGTCAGACGTTCTGCACTCTTGGGGAGATTGTGGGATCGCCTGCCAGTCGACTGGAGAAATCTCTGGGGTGAGTAACAGCTTCAGCAGATTTCTTCACTGCCTAAATACCCCTCATGCCGAATGTGACTGAGCTAAGAGGTGAGCTGAAGAAGAAGAAAATTGCTTTGGAATAAAATACAATAGCCCTTCTCTATATATATTATATAACTTATATATATTTCATTCACACTAGGATTTTTAAGATATGAACTAAAGTAGGTGTTAATTTGTTTGGTTGAGTATAAAGGAGAGGACATATTGCAGAGAAACTAATTTAGGGGCATAAAGAAAGATAGTGAGAAGGAGGGGGAGGAGGAAGAAGAAGAGGCACAGGGGTGATTTAGAAAGAGATTAGAGGAGAATACATTGATCAGACAAAGGAGGAGAGGAAGGGAGGGGGAGAAAACACATCCTACAGATGTTTTCCACAGATAATTATTGTCATTAAAGAAAAGGCTGAAGCATGGAGCAAAATTACCCAAATTACTGATTGTCTCTGCGGCTTGTCTTCTCACATTGGCTGAGAAACGTGTACTGTTAATGGGGTATCCTGTAATCTGTCTTTAAACATCTATCATCCCTCAGTCTGCTGGCTGAAGTCATTTAAATGTCATATTCAGTGACACTCCCCTGTTCTCAGGTCTGAACATGTCAAGAACATTAAGTGGGTTGAATACTGATATTCAACCTTGAATTGTTGGAAACATTATTACTATTTTTGAGGATTGGTAAACATTTTACTCTCATCACAATCATGAACAGAACAATTTCTCTTTGTTACTAATTTTCTCATTGAACTGTTGATCTTGATATTAATCACATCAAGTGTTCAATATGCAGTTCTGTCAGTTACATAAAGGAAAGCAAAGAGATGTCATGCCGGGATGAGACACTGATTTTCCATTCACTTTGTGCAACTGTGCAAAGCTTTGAAGCTTTAGTAATGTCCCTCACTTGTAAGTCGCTTTGGATAAAAGCATCTACCAAATGAGTAAATGTAATGTGTAGGCCTAACAGAAGGGTTTTTGTGTGATGGAGGAACACTGAGGCTTGCAGAGGACCCCATCCATCCTGTAATGCATCTCTAGAGTGTCAACGGCACCATGTGTATTTGTTTCTAAAAACAACTTTGTTTTCATCTTTCTGACAGTGCACAGTTAATCCAGTTGGTTGTTGATTTATGCAGGAGAATTATCTTGATTTATCAGTTTAAAAAAAAAAAAAAATTAAAATCACAAATATTAGTGGTTGGTAAAACAATATAAATATATATTGAGTTGCCACATGTTTCCTTCAAATGGCACATAGATTCATAGAGACTATTAACACTGAATTAACACCTAGACATGATGCTTGAGTTGACAATATGTTTCAGACATCACATCCAATATTTTGACTTGGTCATCAATCTTTAGAAAGACTGATGCACGGTCAAGGAGCGCTCACTTCCTTTACAGCACCTGATTATGGCATTATGACATTATGACCGTCTGTGCGTGTGCTTTCCCCATTATGCCTGGACTATTGATGATGTCTACTGAAGAGAACTTTAGCAATCCAAATATAAGTGCTCCCTAAGCCTCTTTATTTAGAGCACAGACCTTAATAATGTTTTTACAAGTTTATAATGAAACTATTTCTTTCTGAACTGAGGCTCGATTGCATGATTAGCAAAGGAAATATAACACTTGCCAATTTATTCATTTTTAATTTGAGACACACTGCAGCTCAGAGATAACACAACTTCTTGCCAAATTTTTATTCTTATGGCAGCCTTTGATCTTTCTTTAGAGGGTGCAAAATAAAACTCTTTGCATGATGGAAACCTCTGCAACCAAGATTTGTTGAAGTTCTGCTTTTGCTATTTTCAAAACAGCCTCTGTGGGTGTAGCATGTAGCTATTATGTGATGAGTTTCTTTTACATGCTTTCCATTTAATAACTCTTAACGGCTGATCATTCTAGGATGTAATTTGTACTTAATTTGGTTAATGAATCAGCTGTGTGTGATTAGATTCATGACTTGGACTGAAACAGTTGTTCAGCAACTTCTCATGATATAGTGGAGACGTTGTGCAGCAGCTTTGTTTCATCCTCTTTGGGAAAGAGTCTCTGAGATGGAGAAGCACACACACATTAAATGATGCATGGCTCTGGTCGGGTAGATATGTTACCCATTGGAGTTTTCATGTTTCTGTGGTAATGAAGAGTGATTCATATTCAATCGGGATATGAATCTAGACATTTGGAAATGTCAAGACATTTGTCTAAGATGCTTAGCCAATGGGAGAATGTTTTAGATCCTTCATTTGTTTTTCATGCCTATATCGACAACTCCTTTGCCTCTCATTTAATCTGCCTACACAAGACATAAATCTTGGAAGTGAGTGAAGAGGTCTTTTTGCCTCAGCTCTTTTTCTAAATGTACAGTGGCTTGCAAAAGTATTCATACCCCTTGAACTTTTCCACAAACATAAATATATTTTATTGGAATTTTATGTGAAAGACCAACACAAAGTGGCATACAATTGTGAAGTACAAAGAAAATTATACATGATTTAAATTTTTTTTTACAAATAAAAAACGGTGTGCAGTGCGGTGTGCAAAATTATTCAGCCCCTTTTTCTCTGAGCGCAACTAACTGCCTTCAGAAGTTGCCTGATGATTGCTGAATGATTGAATGTTGAACTAATGACTAAATAGAGTCAACCTGTGTGTTTTTACTAATCTCAGTACAAATACAGCTGTTCTGTGACAGCCTCAGCTGTTTGTTAAGAGAATATTGGGGAGGAAACAGCATCATGAAGTCCAAGGAACACACCAGACAGGTCAGGGATAAGGTTGTAGAGAAGTTTAAAGCAGGGTAAGACTATAAAAAGATTTCCCAAGCTTTGAACATCTCACGGAGCACTGTTCAATCCATCTTCCAGAAATGGAAAGAGTATGGCACAACTGCAAACCTACCAAGACACGCCCGTCCACCTAAACTTACTGGCTGAACAAGGAGAGCACTGATCAGAGATGCAGCCAAGAGGCCCATGGTGACTTTGAACTAACTGCAGAGATCCACAGCTCAGGCGGGGGAATCTGTCCACAGGACAACTATTGGTTGTGCACTGCACAAATCTGGCCTTTATGGAAGAGTGGAAAAAAGAAAGCCATTGTTAAAAGAAAACCATAAGAAGTCCCGTTTGCAGTTTGCCAGAAGGCATGTGGAAGAAGGTGCTCTGGTCAGATGAGACCAAAATTGAACTTTTTGGCCTAAATGCAAAACGCTATGTGTGGTGGAAAACTAACACTGCACATCACTCTGAACACACCATCCCCACTGTCAAACATGGTGGTGGCAGCATCATGCTCTGGGGGTGCTTCTCTTCAGTAGGGACAGGGAAGATGGTCAGAGTTGATGGGAAGATGGTTGGAGCCAAATACAGGGCAATCTTGGAATAAAACCTGTTGGAGTCTACAAAAGACTTCAGACTAGGTTGGCGGTTCACCTTCCAGCAGGACAACGACCCTAAAACATAAAGCCAGGGCTACAATGGAATGGTTTAAAAGAATGGGCCAGTCAATTGTGTGCCACTTTGTGTTGGTCTTTCACATAAAATTCCAATAAAACTTATTTATGTTTGTGGGCGTAACATGACAAAATGTGGAAAAGTTCAAGGGGTATGAATACTTCTGCAAGCCACTGTATGCATTATATTATAAATATACAACTACCTCTTAAATTATTGCATCATAGAATAAAATAATGTATTACTGACACACACACACAGACACACACACACACACACACACACACACACACACACACACACACACACACACACCTTTTACAAGATATACACATTTCCTTCATTGATCATGCACCTTATATATATATGGTATATGGATGCACAAATGCATGTCATAGTCTTGTTCTCTCTTTTTTGCAGGGAATACTCTATAATAGCTTTAATCTTTTTGAAATGAGTCATAGTGGTATTTATTATGAAAGAAGGTTTGTGAAGGTAAAGAGAGAGAGATAGAGAAAGGATGACATCAATGACCATTCAGAGAGAAGTTGTGTGTTTGAGGCACATGTAGTCTGATTATATACAACACAAGACTCCAGGAAACAGCAGAAAAGTGGCATTAGAGTCGAAGTAAAGAAGCAGGGGACAGTACACCATATTCTGTGAAAATGAATAACATTAATGCATCAAATGATGAGTTCAAACTATTCAATACTACATTTGTATTTCAACATTTGTATTCTTCTGGCCAACATGAAATAATGACATTCAGTCATGTTGGTAACACTTCCATGTTATTAGTTTTTATATTCTGGTATCACAATCTTGATGAGAAGGCACCAAATTAACACTGATGAGCAATGAATGTATCAGATTGTTTGGCCTCTCGTCAGTCTATTGTTTACTGCTCTGTATTATTTACAGATTGGTCTTCAGGCCACTTAAGCATGCACACACACAGACATACATGCACAGACACACACAGCAGCAGGGAGATTAATCTGTGTACATGTGTTTGTGCTTACATGTCCGTTTAACTATGAGAGTGACTTTCTGAAAAGGCATGCTCAGAGTTCTGCATGTGTAATATTGCTCCAGTCATAAAGTTATAAATAAGAAATGATTTTGCCTTTGATCAAGTTGACGATGATTTTTCAGGTTTAAAAAAACACCACTATTTGTCCGCTAATAGAGTCTGGAGGAGTGAGACAGGCAACAGCTGAAATACAAATTTTTATGTCAAACTTTTTTTTTTTTACCATTTTGGTTATTCAAATGCTGTTGGAAACTGATTTCCACAACACACTATAACACAACACTATAGGCCTAATTTAACATTAACTGAGCAATCACAAACAAATTCACATTAGATTCAAATAAATCCTGAAAAATTATGGTTTTACTGGAACACTAAAAACATTTTTTATTGGGCTACAAAGTTTCAATACTTTAAAGTCCAGTATGTGACCTGTAAAAAATGTCTGCGTGTATGTGAATGTGTAAGTCATTAATTTCATGCAAAGTGCTTGTTAGATTGAACAAAACACTAGAGATGACCTTAATTCTTCACACCCTGTCTATTTATAAATTTAAAAATGATTTTATTTATCTGACCTTTACATTGTAAAGGTCAGATAAATATAAATGTAAAATATTCCCTTTAATTCCAATTAAAAGAGAAATTAAGCTTAATCAGACTAACAGGGCTTTTTCCATAACAAGACATTAAATTTCCAGCTCAATGCAGAAAAAGCACTGGTGTAATGAATAACATTAATTACATTACATTATTCAATTTAGGGGTTCCAATTTCAGAGACCTATGGGGGTGCATGCTGCTCTGCTGCAAGGTTTGAGGAACACATGAAGGGAACTGAGCCATTTCATTCATGTCATTAGTTGCACCAATGTTTATCCTGCTGTGACAAGTCAAACCTCTACAGTGACATTTTATCAAACCTCCGACACTATCCACAAAGCATTGTCTAATTATAAAAAGGATGTACCTTTTTAAATGTAGTGGGATTTGTGTTCATAATGTGATGCACAATGTGACTTCTCTATTTCCTGAAATGTTAATGAAACAAATTCATAGTGTGTGTATGTGTGTGTGACAGGGAGAAAGAAAAAGAGAAAAATAGAGAGCTTCCGCCAAACAAGACATTTGTTTCATCGTAACATCAAAGGCACTAGCTCTTTTATGATTGCTTTAAATTTTACAGTGTTCTCTTGCCACAGGCCTCAAATGCATATTTTATGAAAGAGATTAAAATTCTCTTGTCATTTATATTTACATAGAAAAATGATTACACACACAGTGCAGTGAGTAAGTGAGCTCCACACGTGTCATTAAAAATCAGCAAAAAAAGGTGAAGACTTCATGTATTAGCTAAATAATTTTTATTATTGAGTTCTATAGGATGTTTATTAGTGTCTGGTATTAACAAAGAACTGATGCATTGATATACTGCGTTTATATCCAGGGCCAGATGCACAGTGTAACAGAATGCATGCATATGCCATTTCACATACGAGTGATATTATAGAAACAGAAGATGCTGTGACAAGTTCAACAACTTCATCTGTAAGTAGTCTAATATAAGTAAGTCTAATGTGTTATAAAGTCCTAACCAATCAGGAAGCCAACTAACCTTTTCTCTGGCTTGGCATCAATCTATTGTTTACAACACAAAGCCACACATGCACAGGCAGCAGGGAGATTAATTTGGTGTGCATATGTATGTGCATGCTTAACTATGTAAGGGAATTACTTTGTCAAATGGCATCTTCAGTGTAATCTCGCTCCTGTAATAAAGTTATAAACAACAAATTACTTTGCCATTTTCAGTTATTTTGAGGCTCTATAAAACACCAATTAACCAATAAATGAGCTCACTAAGTTTTTCTTTGGCTAGTCATCAAAAACGTAACCCCTTCATTTCTGAAGCAAACTTGAAGAGAATAATTAAAAGTATGTACTTTAGCACAACGGTATGATTGGTATATTGGTATATATGATTGGCTAGTCAGGAGACAGAGACTGTCTTTACTTGAAGCCTTTGTCTGTACAACATATTAAATGAAAATATGTCTCTTGTTTTCATTTTTCTTTAACTGAACAGTCTAAAAAGTGGAAGATATATATTTATATGCAAACTGCTGATAAAGGTGTGTCTATGTCCACCTGTGGGTATAATGTATGAGGGAGTAGAAGCCATGAGTGTGTGCACATGTGCAGAATATAATGACTTTTATTACTGAGATGCAATCAGACCATGCATACATTCTCTACAGTATATACACATGGTATGGATACACAGAGTTTTATGCATCTGGGCCCATGCCCTTTCTGATTGTAATGGTGAGGAAAGCTGTTCTTTGAATCTTTTTATGGAAAAGTGAAGATTTTTTTTATTTCTCCTGTCTGAGCTATAATTACAGTACTTTGAAAGGTTGTTGACAGGCTGGTCAGTAAACCTAGTGCGTGCGTGTGTATGTGTGTGTGTGTGTGTGTGTGTGTGTGTGTGTGTGTGTGTGTGTGTGTGCATGGAGACGTGTGGAGACAAAGGCAGACAAAACCATTTACCTCTCTGTGTGGGGAATTTGGCCTATTACCATAAAAAAGTAAGACTTGGAAATATCCAAACATCCCACTAGCTAATTTAACATGCTGCTGCTGTTCAGATTTAGCATGACTGTAAACAAAATGTTTACACAAGTGAGAAATTAATTTTGCATTGGATCCTTCAGTTTTTGCTGCTTTGCAGAGAATAGCAAGGAATAACTGAGAAAACATCTCACTGCCAGAAGTTGGATTACCAGTTAATTCCCTATCTTAATTCAAATTCTTGCTTATTAACACCTACAATTTAATGCAACACATGAATAGATACTACAAGGCAGACAGAGTGTGTTGATTGACAGACAAGTGTTGATCGAGAACTAGATCGTAGACAATGTAACCTGCTGATTTTAGCCTACAGTGGTTATAGCCTCTTAGTATTTTAAAGGTATATGTTCACGTTTTTTTTTTTAAAGTTATGAAATAAGGGCAAGTTTACAGTAACTCTCCAAGCAATCTTGTGCATAGTGTGCCCACATCAAGTAAACAATCTATTAAGAACAAGATAAAAAGCACAAGCACGGCACAATCATATCAGATGTTAGAAATACATAACAAGCCTACATAACTTATTCAACTACCACCATTGAATCCTCTCTAAAATGCCTTATAAATGAAAAAACAATTCAGGAAACCTCCAAAAAGGTTGTTTTTATTGCATATATTTATTCAGGGTAATTTGACTATGAACACACACGCTCTTTCTCTCAAGGCAATTCCTGCACCTGCACAGTTGCAAGCATCCTGTCCTGGAGCTCACCATAAAAACCACAGTTTATATCCAATGCCCACAGAGCAGTTCCACAGCAGCAGATGGGGGTTAAATGGCTCACTCTGGGGCACACTGATGATAGGAAAGAAGCCAAAGGAGAATTATTGTCATGCTCTTCAGTTTTCTCTCACACCGTCTCTCAAAGTAGTTCAGACTGCTTCTTTATCTTTTACTAACCTTCAGGCAACTACACCATATACAATCCACTACTCCAGTGTACTATCATATAGTTGTAGTTTTTTTGGGTGGGCTTCAATAACTTTGTTTGTGCACATTATTACATTTTTAAAGGAACTGAAACTGTCTCTAACTGTTGGTTATGTTTATTCAGACCATGTAATATGGCAGGACAAATAATAAATTATGTACAGCAACACTTATTGTCTGCTCAGACTGAAGTAGGCGAGAGCGAAGAACGCATCTGTAGCTGCCCTTTGGGTGTCTGAGGTAGATGATGTAGGAGAAACAAGCAGCTAGTGAGTTTGTTCAGAAAGCTTGGGCTTGCAAACTGTATTTGAAGGGCTGCAAATAGACCACAGTAAGGTTATAAGTTACCCGCATGGAATCTTTCAAACTAGCGACATTAACTTTAGGTACTAATTGCATGCAACAATAAAGTTAGACCATCGTCTAGTGTGACGATCTGCTGGGGGAGCTTCTCTCCAGCCTCTGCCCAGCTCTCTGTCTAGACACTACAGGTTGTTCCTATGTATTGGTATTTTTTTCATGGGTTAAAGACACCTGTCTATAAGTAGTACATTTTAATTTGTAGGTTAACAGGCTTTGACTGTCCTGCAGAAAAAAAAATTCCAAATGAACATGGTCAATGCAATGCATGATCATTGTGTCACAATATGTAGGGAATCGTATTGAAGACAAGTACAGATATGGAGTACCATTAGAGAAGAGAAAAGACTATTTCACAGAGAAGACAGTGAAAAGGCATTGGGAGAAGACATCTTTCAGTGCACTTCACTTCTACTGCTTCAGTATTCCTTGAATGTCAACGTGTATTACTATAGCAGACTAGTGAAATGGAGGTAAATTATTTGTGAATGAGAATAGAGGCACATGTGCCAATGAAAAACCAAACCCGACACCATAACCTCCTTGTCTCCAACTGGCCCCTAGCACTTCAAGATGATGTGACAGCTACTGTGGGATATTTACCACAATGAGAACTTTTGAGATGGGACATTTTTCTATTTACAGAGTGTACTGGGATTGTGGCTGTCGGTTGCTATATGGTTCAAGATTATCCTTAGCTCAATTTTGTCAGAGATCATCCATAAAACAACACGTTTCTTATGCTTCATTTAAAGGACCCATTTGCAAAAATGCTGCATTAAAATTGGTGTTATAAACTCTGCCTCTGAAGCATTTTTCACAAACTAAATAGAATACCTCAAGAGCTCAACAGCAACCATTTCCATTTTTCCCAGACACATTGTCCCAATTATTCTTAAATCAAAGATTTAACAGATCAACAGTTTTGGTAAGAAGTAGCACCAGTGAAAGTCAACTGCAAGTGTCAGATGTAATTTTTCAGTGTTGAGCACCACATAAAAAACCCCCAAAAATTCTTGGTGTCCAAACATGATGTAACATTAAGTATTTTGACAGTTACACAGGTTTTGTTCTTCAAGCTCTGCGCCACAGCGCATTCAGTGTTGAAGTGTTGAATACTACATGAAAGTGTCAAGTCTCAGCTTTAGTTTGACTTGGTTTACAACAAAATAGAAAGGACTGTGTGGGAGATATAGTCTTTTTAAAACATAGTGGCCAAAGTTAAAAAAGTATTAAACATATATTCGAAGTCAAACAAAATTACGATAGTTAACATTTTGTAGAAAGTCCATTATGGTCTGTGAGTGCCTGAGTGTCTTTTCCGGTGATGCTGTCCCAGGTATTCACTACAGCAGTTGCGAGGTTGTTCTGCTTTAAGCCTTCAGTAAGTGGAGTGCAGCTAAGCTGGACTGAGATCAGATGATTCTATCCTTGACCAGTTGAGGATATTCTACCTCTTCATACTGGCTGTATGTTGAGGATTGTTGTCCTGCTGAATGATGAAATGTCGCTCAAAGAGTGGTTAAACCTGCACACAGAGCTCCTGTAGATCTGCTGCTGTTGTTTGACAGATGAGATGCTGGCTTTAGGTCATTAGCTGTTAATATTTTCTCTACAATTTCCTGTTTAGAAGGTAGAATAGAAGTTAGAAGTTCAACTTAGAAGTTGATTTTTGTTTCATTGGACCACCATAGAAAAAGAAGCTCTGCTGGTTTCTTTTTATATGATTTTGCAAACTGCAACCTGGCCTTTTTGTCTTTACGGCTTACCGGGGAATTGCATTTTGTCATTATGTTGTCTTTTGACCATTGACAAGGACCTTGCATCCTAAAGAGTGGAATTTTTCAAATGCACATAAACTAGCAAAAATTAAAAAAGGGCAATTGACCTCTTTCATGCAGCGTTTCCTTTCTGTTCAGACTCGGACACAACTGCAATGAGCAATGTCATCAAATGCAGTTGCAAGACACACACACACACGGTGCTCCTGTTAATGTCGAAGCCTCTGTGCCATCTCTTTGGTTGATGATTGTGTACTTTTAAAGCTTATGTTGGAGCTGCACTCACTGCTCCTGCTGGACAGGTGACAGGTCTGTTTACAAGTTTGTGTGCTTGTGTCACAGCACAGAAAAAGAGCAAACATTTTTGTGTAGCTGGTACTTGTCCAAGACCGCTGCAGAGACATTTAAGAGTGAATACTGATTGTAACCATTAACAGTGATAACAAAATGTAGATGTTGGAAGATTTATTGTCCAGTGTAAAAGTGTTTTTTCAAAACCAAGCAAAAATATTTTCTAGTCATCCACATCTAATCTGATATTATGCTTCTGGTTGTTTGCCATTTTCTTATTTTCCTCTTGGCACCTGTTTTTTTTTTCTTTTTCCTTTTTTTAGATAGAGCCAATCTGCCAATTGTGGCAAAACAACTACCTTTGATAATCTAATAGATTTTTTGGTTTGAGCCTCAATATTGTCTTCTTTCTCAATATGATCTTCTTCACTTGCATAGTCACCTCTGAACTCCTCAGACTATGACAGACTATTCCACTTCAATCTAAATAGCAGATTACTTTTGTATCCCTGCAATTTGAGCACCGTGTGTTAAAAGAACTATTTCACATGCACAGCTCCTTTAATATTGATGTAAAACTACTATAGCGAAATCTGAGACTTGGCACTTTAATGCAGTGTCCATTATTTTATTTTAAATTGAATGTGCTGAGGCAGAGTGTAACTGTGCAAATATTTACAGTCTGGACTTTATGTTGTGCAGCACAGCGCTGAATGTTAACAGGGTAAGTTCTTTTTTTCAGATGTTGGAAGATAAAAGCTATCATCTGAGTGAATGTCTGTTTTCCCTCATGTAACATTGCTGCTCTTTAAATTCTTGATGTTTGAAGGCAGTTCTAGTCAGCACTGGCCAATCCAAACCTTTCCGTTTAGGTCAGTGAGTATGAGTGAGAGTGGCAGGGTAAGAGCGATAAATTCAAATGCCTCAAATTGATGCAAGCATGATACATGTTGTATATAAAGATAACATGTTGTGCTCTTCAGATCTCAGTAAGCTTATTCCAACCTCACCTTCTTCACAAGGTTGTTTGGACTGTCTTTTTGGCTTTACTTAAACTGCCATCTGACCATTTACATTGAAAAAAGCCTTAATAAGCCTTCATAAGACTCACTTATGAAATTGCAAAACAACAACACAAGCAACACACATTCTGAGGGCTAATTTATAATTCAAGAAATAATAATTATAATTGTGAAATGTCCAACATCCTGAGAGGCCACACTGGGAGCGAAGGCTGAAAACTTGGCCTCAAGCCATGCCTCAGTGCTCCAGTGTAGTGCTTCTGAATGTGTTGGATATGGATATGAATTCATGTGGTCAGAGAAAGAAAGATACGGAAAACATGCTCAATGTTTGTTATCGACATGTGTAAGTAAAGCTGCAGCTTTTTTGTTCATTTTTTTCAACAATGTGTCACACCAGGCTTTGAGTGAATATGTATGATGTTTCATAACAGTTTTATTGCCATGATACCTCCACTGACTGATCTTTTTACTCCTTAAATCCATTTCATCATTGAAGCCACAGTTGTACAATCTCCTCTCTGCCCTCTTGTTTCTCAGATTTTAACTGAGATCTATTTGGACCAGCAACAATAATGGACTCTACTGGCTTTCTTCCCAGTTTATCATAATTGATTTATACATTCCTAGGGATAAAAGTGTGGTCTGATTCATTTTAAATTCAGTTTAGACCTACAAGTAGAAGCTGTGCTTTTTCTTTCTGTCTGTGTCAGCAAAAGACTGCTTCATTATTCATACAGATGCAGCAATACATAGTGACATCTGTTAGTCACCCATCTCTAGCATACTGTTAGTCACTGAGCAGCCCAGGTTGGAGACTGCAGCATAAGTGCCTTGCTCAAGAGTAGCTCAGTGATAGGTGTTGGGGAGGGGGATTTTCATTCACTTTATCTGTCCAAACATGTCCAGCAGGTTTGAAAACTGAACAATTTTACTCTCTCTGCAGGCAAGGCGTTTCTGCTTGACTGTGTCCATTTCTTTATACTCACCTCTTTCCATTTTTTGTGTCTCATCTTAGCTCTTTCTATTCCTCCATCAGCTCACCTGTCATTAAACCACACATCTCTTTCTGTTGGTATGGCTACCAGCTATTTCTAACCGACACTTTGAGTGAGCCATGCTCCGCTGTGCTTCATCATTACCTATCTAGGATATGCAGATGCACACAAACACAGGCCATGAAAAAAAAGCTGTAACAGCTCCAGTTGGCATCTTCTCTGAGTGACATTTTTATGTGATAAGCCTCCCATGTATTTTTGGCTCCCCTGAAAAGGTGACATTTTGTTCTGTTTATGAGGATTGAGTTTTCAGATTTGTAGACCCTGGAGTTTACAATATTGGCTGCCTTTCTGGTTGAATTATTTTTGTTTGTGACAGATAAAATCCAGATTAACTGGTGTAGCTTTATTCTAGTCATATTGAAACTAGTGTTACAATAGTGAACATGGAGAATCGTAGACTAATCATAAAACCAGCTGCACCAGTTTCACAAGTTTGAACTTGGTCTTGTTATTGCACTATAAGTGTGAACTAAGAGAGTTTATTGCCTAGCACAGCTGTTTTGTAGTTTAGTGAAGGTAGTGCTTTTGAATACCTGTTTAGTGAAAAGTCCACATATCTAACCTGACACTTAGACCAAATTCTGTTTCATAATGATGTTAATTTTACATACAACAAAAGTTGCATCACAAAAATAACACAATACCCTTCAAATTATGAAATATTGCCAAAAACCTAACATGAGGTTGTGCTCTAGTAATATTTCCCAATCATTTTAGACTGCATGAATACTGTCAGTGACTCTGACTAATATCTTTAACATACACTGAATCTAACACTTTCTTTACGCACACAAAATAAGACAAAGTCAATCCACCATAAATTTTTTTATCTACTAAGTTATATTATTGTTTATGATCATAGTCTCACTCCCCAGACAACACCCTAACTCACAGACTAATACAGTCTTTATCCAGTTTTCCACTTTAATAGTGCAGCTAATGCTTTAATGGTGTAATTAATGGTGCAACTTATTTTAATAAATCATTGATTTGAACAGTGTCATTACGACCTCTTTCCACTGTTTTAAGAAAGAGCTGACCAGTCAGAGCTTAGTTAGCCAGTTAGCTACCTAACCTCATCCACGAAAGACAACTGAAAACCACCATAAAATGGCCACCAAAATGATAATACGTGTTTATGACATTGATATTGTTGTATAGTTTGGTTTAAGATGCCTAGAAAAATGTTAAGGTAGCTACTCTTAGTAAATGCTGCAACCCAGTCTGTTTCCTCTTCACATAAACATACACTGACTGACTTCACTGTTACAACACATACTTGTTTTAAAGATAAAACAAAGACAAGATTAAAAAACACACAAAACAGAAATAAAAGATGAGAAGAACAATGTGATAATCAATATAGGGACAATAGGTACTATCCCACTGGTAAAGATTCATCCCCTAAACTGTCTAAATGCACACACACACACACACACACACACACACACACATACACACACTTATACCCATTTGTGTTTTCCTCCTCTGGCACAGTGTGCTAATGGAAGTCTGGAACAGTCGACTGATAAAGCTGTCATACTGCCTCCCTCTGTTTCTTCTCTTTCTCTAACACAATGATAAATCAAGTCTCTCCAATGGCATCACTTCCTCAAAGACTAGACATTTGTCTGGTAACACGTGCATTCACACAGAGGTGCACACAATACACACTCACATACTCACATACACATTCATAACAGACAAATACATTAGATCCATGTGCTTCGACTCAGGCTGAGAGTGGCTATTCATAGCTTCTAAACACAATCTACTCACCTAGCCCTCTCTGCTTTATTCTGTTATGTATCTTTCATCCCCTTTCTCACTCTCTCTCTCTCTGTCACATACACACACACACACACACATAGACACACACATAGACATAGACACACACACACACACACACACACACACACACACACACACACACACACACACACACTTGTGCGCACTTGTCTTCTGCTCAGATTAGCCAACACACCACTGGATCCAGCAGCAGTGCTTTGCTGGCTCCCTGGGGAAGTTTCATTGGTGTCCTGGGTCCCTGTCACAAGAGTAATGTCTGTTCTGGGAACAACTGCACTGTAGGGGTAGGTTATACCTTCAAGACAAAGATCATACAGTAGGTATGAGGTATAAGACTTATTTCCTTGGGGGGGTTATGGTCAGAAAAGAGTAATGGCCAAGAACGTAATTACTACTAGAGGGCTCCTTTTCCACATGAGTACCTAACCTCTTCCTCTCCTCGTGCGCTATCTGTCTCTCTTTGAGTTTGCAGCAGATGGGAAGCTGGTGGGTTTTTTTTTTTTTGTCGAAGACTGCAGCTGCCTCTCTGTCTTCTGGGAGGTGTATATTAAATATGGCTGGAGCAGATCTTTGATGGAGGTGAAAAGGGCTACAGATAGCTCCTGGCAATCAGGCCACAGAGTTACATTTTGTAGCAAGTCATCAGCTCTCTTCAGCTTAAGGGACTTACAAGACTCTGTACGGGGTTGTATTAATTATAATAGTGTGGATTTGATAAACTTGAGGGCTAAATTTTGGTCTTAATTTTGCATACTCTGTTTTGAATTGACTATCCACTAAACCCTTCCCCCTAGCATAGATTAGCTAATCAAAGCTTAGCAAATGTAATTAGCCACGACATGGCTGCAAAAGTTCGGCTTACTCTGCATGCACCAGGGGCATTTACAGGGCTCTAATAACAGAGATACTCTTCATTTAAAGTGTTCCTGAAAAACACAAGAAACAGTGTACAAAATGCATTCAGCAATGTGTTTATCTGCGTAAAGCGACAGTCTTTACCATGTGCAGTTAAATGGCCACCTACAGTGGAAATTTCTGTTAAATAATGCACAAAGGCAACTCTTGTCTTCCTGCAAGTTCAATTAAGCGTTTGCAGATTGACTCACAGCACAGTCAAGCCATATGCGATGCATTAGCGAGCCCTGAAATCAGTGTGTCAGTCTTTTATACCCGTGTGTGAATTACATTATCAGATCAGCAAGTTCCAAGTTGTCATGTCTTTTGTACACAAACATTACAGAGGATAATACAGAGTTTATCTTGTCTTTCACCATTCTCAGGAACATTGATCTCACAAGGTTTCACAACTAGTGATTTACAGAAGAAAGTGCAGAAAGTTTTCTTCACATTTACTGGTGTTCTGTGACAAGGCCCATGATTAATATAACACAAACTCAATTGTGGGGTCTTGAAAGATTACATAGATTATGGGGATTATGGAGATTTATATTAGCAAAAAGGACATTTTACATTGCATTTCCCCACAAAACAAAACAACAAAATTAGTCAAGAAATCGAACTTAACTGAATCTCAGCTAGCTGTGTTGATCTGCTGCCGAAATTTCAGCAGTGAAAAATGGTTGTTGACTGGAAACAGTTCATTCCTTTCTATGAAAGGGGAATCATCCTCCATGTGGAGAGGCTGGAGTCAATCCCATCTGACATAGGGTGAAGTACACCGTGGACAGGCTATCAGTCCATCTCAGGGCCAACACATAGAGAAATACAGAGACAGACAACCATCGCTCACACTCAAGCCTACAGGCAATTTAGAGTCACCAATTAACCCAAATGTGCATGTATTTGGACTGTGGGAGGAAGCCAGAGTATCCAGGGAGAACATGCAAACTCCACACAGAAAGGGCCCAGGCTTGGAAATCAAACCTTGAATCCTCTTGTTGTGAGGCAACAATGCTAAGTACTGCACCACCGTGCTGCCCAAAGTGGAATCATTGTTTCCAAAAACTTCAAGAGCTAAATCAGCCTCCGTTATCATTGTAATTAAGCAATATAACATGAGAGGGAGTTCCGTAATGAAAATCAGCATCGCCCCTGTACCTATTATGGTCATGTTGACACTCAGTACAATAGTGCCTCAAGCATGATATTGCTTTTATACGACTGTTCCACAAGTGCCATTTATTAGATTTATTAGTTAACAGTAATAAGCAACAGATTATGGTTTGTTTGTTTATTTTTCATTTCTTTGCCTTTGCCAACAAAAATAGTTTCACAACAGGACTGGGATTGGGGTGTTTCCCCATCACTAACTTTGTATCATGTGGGCCTATATTTATCTGTACGTTTCCATTATTTCTGCAACCATTGGAATATCTGTTGACAGTAGATCAGTGGCACTCTCATGAGTCAACAGCTTGATCAGACAGTATATTGCTCCATCATTTCCTGCTCTCAACACATGGTCTTCATTTTGACCAGCTTTCAGACCTGAGAGTCAAACAGGTATTTTTTGTTCAGCAGCTCATTATAAACCGCAATTCATATACTAGTCTCTTTTTATAAAGCATCTCACCTCTGCCCACTCACTGCCCTGATCTTCCTTAACTCAAATCACACTCTCTGTATGGCCATGGCTTCCAGGCTGTGGTTAGTATAAGATGTGCTTTTTCCTGCCTCTTTGCACATCCTGGGTAACATAATGCAGCTGGTTTCCTCCCAGGGGGAACGCTTGTGTAATGGAGACTGTCTGTTGCAGTTGTTACCCTCCTGGGTGGCTTGTGCACAAAGTAGAATTATTGCTCAGGTATTTTTAAAAGATGCTACTGGTCATGCTTATCTTTGTGATTTTTTGTTTCCTTGTTGATTGTCACAGCATTAATTGATTGTTCTAGGATGAATAAATCAGTTTTAAGAACACAGTTCCCTTTTTTTTTTTTTTTTTTACCCCGGCTCTAAAGTATAGCTGGATATCATATCAGGCCTTGTTCAGTTCTCTTGGTATTTCTGGACTTAGTGTTGCAGAATGTTTTAAGAGCTGGTGATCTTCAGATAAAATTAGAAGATGGTGTCTTTAGTTTCCCCCACCCTTCCAATCTCTTTTACAACACCTTTGAAAACATTACTACCTGATATGAATTCTGGTCCATGAATGGCTAACTAGAGACTTTAAACCAGCCTGTAGTCTTAGATAGCTGCTCCTTTAGTTGTCTGGGTGGATCTATAAAACTGCCTCAAGATTGTAAAAGCTCTTCTCTAATTTGTCTGGGCCGGCTGCACATAAATATCCAAGTCTTTTTTCTTTCCCTTTGTTCTCTTCTGATACCTATACTTAAATGTTAATTTTGGAAATATGGCCATTAAAGTTTGTTAGACTCTACGATAGCTGGGCTGACAACTGATAATAAAATGATAGTTATTAGAATAAAGAGGAGGTGATACATGTAGTTAAAAGTCCAAATGATGGTATACTCTTTATCAGCTCTTGTCCAGTCAAATCCCTCAGAATCAAAACAAAAGTTTTGTATAAAATGTTACATGAGAGAACAGAAGTGTGACTTAACAACATTAACTAATGGAGCTATGGTTCGAGACCATGAGGTCAGAATATAAGTCAGCTTTCTTTTGTCACACAGCACCAGTGTGAGTCTATCATCTGTGACAATCACAGGCCACCGTAGCTTCATGTTGTTCAGGAATGGAAAAGCTGTGAGAATACAATTGTCACTGTTGCAACTTCTGTTGCAACTTGTAGCTGATTGTTTCATAAATTGGTTTCAATCCTTGAAGTGCAAGCAAACGAGTGTCTGCAGGAAGAGAGGAAGGAATGGAAGGAAGGAAAGAGGTAAAATTTTCCAGTACAGCTGAAGAAAAGCCTTTGATGCTATGATGAGAAGTGACGGCTCTAATGCCCAGGGCAGCTCATGTTTGAGGGCTAGGTGAAGTGAAACTGATGGTTCAAGGCACGCTCCATGGAAACGTGCACACTAAAGAGGGGTTGCCTTCCAGGAACATCACAAGCTTGATTCAGGAACCTCTCTGATGGGAAAGGCTGAAATCAAAAGGAAACATCTTTGAACAATGCTTTATGAGGGTCCATGTTCCAAGTCATATGTAGCTTTTGAATTTAGATAGACAGGGTTTAATATTATTATATTCATTGCCTCACTGCTGTGAGTATGAACATGGCAAACCCAGTTTTCTGCAGATTTTTCTTGGCTGAAGTTCAAAATACACAAGAGCAATAATGAACCTTGTGACATTGAAATTTTATACGCATATCATACAAATAAATAATATATATAATAAACAAATAGCTGTTTTTTAGGTTATGAGGGGTTAATAGATATAAGGACCAGAGGTTAAGATTTTGTCAACATAAAAGTCAACATTATATTATATTATAGTGGCTCAAGAATTTCCTTTCTCACTTTCTTGTCTAAAAAGTTTTCTTTTTCCAGTTTTTCCCAAATTGACAAAGGTAAGTCAAGTGGGTTAATTCAAATGACCTCTTCTGCTGATAAGAAGAAGCAAGGTAATGTTGAAATAATTACTCTAAAACTAGTAGAAACTAGTAGAGCTTTTAGAAAGCTTGATTGAAGTGAATTTGATTCTGGTATGATGTCAAAGATTCAGTTGTACATTTTATATCAGAATTACCTGTTGCCTTCCTGCACCAATTGGCCAAGCTGTACTATTGACATATTGGGATATATATATATATATATATATATATATATATATATATATATATAGGACTATTATATTGAAGAATATTAATTAACAGAATATTAATTGCATGGAGAATGAAAGTAGCAGAGAAAACAATGTTGTGACCCTGATCCTCAGTCATCAATCATAGAAATGAATGTTCTACATTTGATCTATATTTTCACAATATTATGTATGTGTGGCAGGTCTCCTAATCCATCCTTCAGTAGTAATAAAAATAATTCCACCTGATAGTACAATAAGATGTAAAAACAGATTTTATAAGGAACACATTTCCTTATAAAAACAAAAAACAGAACATTTGATCTGGAAAGATAGCACAGATGATACATTTTTACATGGTACATTTTTTTTTTTTTTTAACCAGAGTTTGATTCATTTACATCAACAAAGTATTCACTCTGTAACCTAATTTAAAGCAAGGAGAGATCAACGAGAGATTAAAACTTGATCTACATTGATGATCCCTTCGCATTTTCCATGTATGAGTTTCTGGTTTTGATAGGTCTTAACCATTAAAAGCAGCTATTTTTTAGACTGGTGCCTTATCAATAGGATTGCCATGGCATAGGATTTCATTTTGATCATTAAAAGTTAGTAGGACAACATATGTTGTAGAGTCAAGTTCACTGATGAACAGGGTGAACATAATTCATAGCTGAAATAGACAAGAACACTATGAGTTTCCATATCTGTTTAATAGTGTCCACACAGATCCATCTGCAGCCGGCCCAAAATATATATCCAAATTACCCCAAAGTTAATTAATTATGAATACACAGCCTTTGTAGCTGCTGAGTGTCTGACACTCTCGAGCAGTTGCCCCCTTTTCCCAGTTGGTAACCCAACCCTCGAAGACCCAACTGTTAGTATAGTGAGAACCACTGTCTGTATCTGTATCCTTTGAGGGTTATATAATAAACTATTAATAAACTAATAAACAAGTAAACAGGAAGTTCAGTCTGCTTTAAAGAAAGGGGATAGATTTAAGACTCTACAGACATATCAAACACTAAAACACAGCCAGTTTATAATAGTATAGGACAGGATTTACAACTCCGTTATCATGGCAGCAATATTTTATCCTCAATCTCCATTATTGCAATGTTTTATTACAGTATTTACGTTCCAAAAATCATCTGCCATTGAAATGTTGAATCACAAAAGTTGAGCCAGGTTTAACTTTTGTGGCAGGTAAACCTGCATTGGCACCACTGCTGTGCCAGTGCAGCTGTTTCATTGATATGAATAATGGGACTGTTTTTTTTGACACAGCACTATTGTCAGTTATAACACGGCTGGACTGTTGTGTTCATCCCGGGTTGTGAGCAGGATTGTGAAGCAGGTCAGACAACCCCTGCAGACCCATTCATGGCAAATGGCAAACAGGTTTGCCATGAACCAGAGCTTTGGTGCGAACAGGGTGTTTGTTGTGGATGAAAGCTCATCCTGTATTGACACCCTTGTGTCTAATATCTTTGAACAAAACTCCATTTTCTCTTCCTGCCAACAGCAATTGATCACCTCTCTCTTTCTCCAAGCTGAGCTATCTGTCAGAAAAACTATTTTTCTGTCATTGTGGATTGAATTGGAGAGATCAATCAACTTGACAGATGATGGTTTCCTGCACTAAATTAACAAATTCACGGACATTGTTGAGGATTAATGGTTTTATCAGTTTACAGTGTGCTCTGAGCTTAAACATTGCAGGAATGTTTGGGAATCAGCAAACTGATGGGAACACACAAACCACTCCATTCCTGCACTAAGCCCAGCCTGTTTAAACATTTGGAGACAGCTATTTTGGCAAATAGCATTGATTTTCCTCCAAAACGAATTAGAGGACTCAGCAGCATTGATGGCAAACAAAGCATTACAGAGATTGGCTGCCATTGTTACGATGATAATTGCCTGAAGTGTCATTTGCTCTCCAACAGAAAGAGGCAAAGTTTTTTTGTGTTTGTATAATCAAAGGAGAACAAAGGCAAAAGAGTCAGAAAAAACACTTGTAATGAAATTTGTTATGTGACTTGAAACCGTGATCACATGCACCACAAACAGAACATGCAATAATAACTGAATGATGGCAGATGACATAGCTACAGTACAATGAATGTTAATTAAATGAAAGAGAGCCATTCTTCATAAAAGAACCTGGTTTACAAATAACTTTTCCCTTGTCAAATCTGCCTAATGTGCTCCTATTTTAATATTAAATATGTCTTTTCATCACATATATCCTCATCTGACCTGTTTTTTAAAAGTACATTTCCAGATGTTTGCTTTGACAGTTTCTGCTCTGATAGAGAGAAATGCAATATTAACAACAATCTGACTAATAAGACACATCACTCAAGCACTACTGCCCCTAATTACTGCATATCTGTCTCTCACTGCCTTTACTCTCAGTCATCCTGTCAATAAACCACATCTCCACTTTTAAAGACAAGACAACGTCGTCTTTTGATGCTGTATGTGTTTCATTTGAGACATGATGGATGCTGGGTCACTCTCACAAAGGCAGAAGTGGAATACAGAAGCTATAGCAACCATTTCAGTTCATTTCTTTGCTTTCCAGGGTGGCTGCTCACTCTTCCCCACTTCTACTTGATTAATGGCACTGTCTCTCTGGTGGCCGTTGTAATAAAGTCAAATGAGGTCTCGAATGGTTGAGGCTTTGTAGAATCAGCAGTGGATAATTGAGGAGGTGGATGTCTCAGGTGGGGCTCTGTGTCTTCTCTCTGTCCTCATGGCAATGAAATAGTGTTTCACTTTTCCCTTTGGCAGAGTTAGTGAAGTCAGTAATTGTGTTAGAGAGGCCCTGCTTCACTGCACATTGTTGTATGTTTGGATGGTTGTACTCGTGCTCAGTTTTAAAGGTTACAGAGCTGGTAGTGTGGAAGAAACATGTCTCATCTCCGAGCATATCAAATTGTGCTCAGTTTGTCTCCTGAATAATACAGTGGCAGAGGAGTGATAATTGAAACTGTAATCCACGGTATCTTCTGTAGCCAACAATGATATTCCTTTGTCAGAGAGAAATGATTGGCTTCCCACACTGAAATCTGTCATTTGAATATCCAGAGAAATCCTGCCTGAAACCTGGTAATCCTTAGTATCTCCTTTTACCAGGCAAGATTTTTCTGCTGTTGGGTGCAGGTACTTAGCTTTATATGGGATTGACTGAGATTCCAAATAGGCTATTTGGGAATTTAATGGGTAATAGGTGTTGCAGAGCACTGCATATGTACTGGGGATATGGCTCGCCAGTATTCCCCTCCCTTTGGCTCAAATTCAGTCCATTCTGCAAAAACAGCATCTGGACAACAAAGCACAGCTCTACACAGACAATATGACCTAAAGATAGACTGTAAAACCACTCCATGAATAAGGCAGGTCTGACGTCTCAATCTGTTTGTTTGTTTATCGCTATAGTTTGTCAGTATTTGATAATGCCAATCAAAATCTCCACCATTGCTCACACTGACATTTATAAACTCTGTTGTGGTTCCCTGAGGGTGAAATTTCTTTCTTTTTTTTTTTTTTTTAAAGAAATTGAAATTTCCTATTGTTGTTAGAGCCAACAGCTCCTATTAGGGCTAGAGCTAACTCCCCCTCCACTGAAGCTGATAATTTTTGCTACTCCAATCCACGTAAAGTGTTTACTCTGTGTGTAAATTCTCGTTTAAACAAAAAGCGATTTGCATTTTTTATATTTGAATGAGTAAATTTAAGTGTAGCTGTGGGAAACACATGGATTCACTCAGACCCTTGCCATCGGGAACACCCGGAGAAATCCTGCTGCACCAGTGGAGCAGTGGAATGTCAAAAATATCCATACAGCTTTTACTGTGTGCTTGTTATCGGGACTGGGCTCACTGGCCAATCCCAACATCAACCAACCCATGTTCTCTTGGCATGGGTTATTATTTGTTTGAGACCAGTTGTAGGAACTGAGCTGTACATATTGTTCAGTAATTTGTCACAAAGTACATGAATCAAAATATTTGCAGCTACTGCCACAAATAGAATCTAATTCTGTTAAAAACACTAATGTGTCACATTTTCTTGCTCTGCCTCTCCATCTTCTTAACTCTTACAGTCCTTAGAGATCCTACACTTCATTAAACTGAGATAGTCAAACCCCAAATGCCATGTTCTATAGATGCACCATTACACCAAATGGGATTGTTCCAGATCTCTTTGATTTTGGTGTGTTTTTTACACACAACCCACAAATGTTGAAACTTTGAGAACTAGAATTTAAAGTTAACTTCTGTGGGTTAGTCTTTGTTTGGCTGCACAGAATGAGTTTGATATCATCCCAGCATAATTCAAGCTTCCCACAGATGTGGTCTGACTCATTAGATTGTACAAACACAATCTGACATGACAGCGTTCACCTGCATGTCATCCTGAAATGATCAGATGATAAAAGCTATGTCGAGTCAACCGCACAGCATAAGCTCATCCTGAATTAAAAAAAAAAAACTAAAAAAAAAAAGAATAGAATTGAAAAGGCTGGAACTTATATTACATCATATTACCTCTCAGCTATGTCCTTTGCTGCTCAAAGTTTTACTACATCATAATTTCATTTTTACCAATTACAAGAAATGTTTGTTGCACATCTCTAAATGTACAACAAATGAACCATAATGAACCAAAATGACCATAAATACCATCTGTGTCCCTTGTGCTGTTTTCTTCACAGGAGAACCCAATTAGCAAAAATCAGTAAAAACGAATGCCCATAAAATGAGGTTGCTCAAGCACTTGTTATGGTTTTCCAACAACAGCAGGCAGCTTTCACAATCAGTAAAAGCCCTGCAGAGGTGAAGCCTCACTTTCACCACACATTTACCTTTATGCTTCCCAAACACCTGATAAGCATTTGGGCTGTTTCAATGACAGATGATAATCACCATCTCTAAAAGCTTTCCTGAAGGACACCGCCCATGGAGCTTTTGCTTTCCTGCCCTCTACTTGACTGAGTCACAGTGTGCACTTGCTGGCTTTAAGATCAGTTAAAGTCACCAGGAGGCTAAATGCTCTGCCGTCCTTTGTTCTTGATCACCATTATAGACAAAAGCTGCAGAGACGAATGAATTTAGGTGACCTGTGGGTGTGAACTTCCCAGTGAGACAAACCCAAATGCTGGTGCAGCTGGAATTCACTGACATGTATGCAGCATACTGAACAGTAATGTGGCCAGAAATATTCACTGAGGTTAGCCTGTGGGTTATAATGAATGCAAGAACCAGATCAAAGTAAGTAATAAAAAATAAAAATAAATTATTATTATTAATAACAATAATAATAACAACAACAACAACAATAATAATAATAATAATAATAATAATAA